>CM076581.1:776686327-777166638 GCA_034641835.2 Pinus albicaulis
GGCAGCCAAACCGAGACAGGATGAAGTCTTCTAGGAACCTAATGATGATAGAATCGGTGGCATTCCTAGTGGGTATGGCTTCTATCCACTTAGTGAAGTAATCAGTAGCAGTCAAGATCCATTTGTGTTGCCCAGAAGAAGAGGGGTGGATTTCTCCAATGAAGTCTAAGCCCCATTGCATGAAAGGTCCTTCTATGGTGATAGGTTGCAGAGGGAGGGGGAGGAGCTTTCTTTTGCCCTCAAAAATTTGGCATTTGTGGCAGGTGAGGATCATCTTATGGACATCACTGAAGAGTGTGGGCCAATAGTAACCAGCCCTGAGTATCTTATTTGCAGTGGCCTTCCAACTCAGGTGGCCTCCACACTCCCCAGCATGGAATTCTTGTTTGATTTTTTCGGCTTCAGTTTCAGACAAGCATTTCAGTAAAAGGCCATTTGGATTTTTCCAATACAGACTCTTATTCAAAATGCAGTAATTTCTAGCTTTGAGTTTTATGAATCTGGCCTTTGTTTTGGACAGCTCCGGGGGGGCATTGAGGTGTGTGAGCACGTAAAGGATATCAGCATACCAAGGAGAGTTCTGAAACTACTCCTCAATAGTCGGATGGGATAATCCTTCCTGCTCATCCAGGGCATTCATCATGTTAATATCAAGGGACTGTAGATTAGATTCAGCCATTAATTGGGCCAGGCCTTGACCTTTGATCAGCTTGGTGGGTTTGATTTCAATGTCGTATTCTAAAATTGTAGCAATCCATTTGCCCCATTTCCCATTTGGGTCTTGGGACAAGATATCTTTGACCACTATATTTGGCACATAGGCAATGGTGTGAGAATGCAGAATGTACACCCTAAAATCTTTCAAGGCCTTGATCAGGGCATAGGCCTGCTTTTCCATGATGTTGTACTTTAAGGGTGCATCTCTCAAGGCTTTACTGAAGAAGGCTATAGGCTGTTCCTTACCTTCCGAATTTTTCTGCAGCAAAACTGCTGCTATTGTGTGTGGGGAAGCAAATGAAAAGATCAGAAAATCTTTTGAGAAGTCAGGGCTGATAAGGACAGGGGCTTGGGTGAGTGCAAGCTTTACTGACTCAAAATATTTTTTGGCTTCAACAGTCCACTTGATTCCTGCATCTTTCTTTAGCATTTCAGTCATTTTCCTAAGATGCTCAGCAAGATTGGGGATAAATCTCCTAAGGAAATTGATCTTCCCAATGAAGGACTGTAGCTCCTTGATGTTTCTTGGATGTGTAATTTGAAGTATTCCCTCAACTCTCTGGGGGTCTATCCTAATCCCTTTCTCAGATATAATGTGGCCAAGAAGCTTACCCTCTTGCAGCCCGAAAACAGTCTTCTTAGGATTTAGGGACAGACCATACCTTCTACATTTTTCAAAAACTTTCCTCAGATGTTTTAAGTGTTCTTCTTCTGTTTTAGAAAAGACAGTTAAGTCATCCAAGTAGATAACTATAAAGTGTCCGATCTCATCTGAGAAAGCAATATCCATTGCTCTCTGGAAGGTAGCTCCAGCATTCATCAATCCAAAAGGCATTTTCACATACATGAAGGTGCCCCATGGAGTGGTGAAGGTTGTTTTGAGTTGATCTTCTGGGAGTACCAGAACCTGGTTGTATCCTGAAAAACCATCAAGCAGGGAGATTCTTTTAGAGCCCACTACCTTCTGTAGGATATGCTCCATTCTAGGCAAAGGGTAGTTATCTTTCAAGGAAGCTTTGTTAAGGTTTCTGAAGTCTATGCAAAGTCTAATCTCCCCTGTTTTCTTCCTTACGGCCACTAAGTTTGACACCCAATCAAAAAACCTTACCGGGACTATAATGCCTGCACCATACATCTTCTTAATTTCCTTTTCTAATGCAGGCAATTGTTTTGGATTAATTCTTCGAATTTTTTGTCTAAAAGGCTTCTGATTTTCCTTCAGTGGTATCTTATGTTGTATAATGTTGGTGTCATAGGCCTTTAAGTCTTCATAGCTCCATGCAAACACATCAATGAATTCCTTAAACAAGTCAATGTATCTTTTCTTCATGTCTGCAGGTATAGACTTAGCCAGTTTTATCATTTTGGGTTTGTCTTCAATGCCTATATTACATTCTTCTACATCTGATTCTGCATGTTCTATTGTGGGCTTCTTTGCAACATCATCAAAATCAAAGAGATCCTCTAAGGGTGCTAAGCCTCTTGGTATGTTCTTGTCTTTGGCTTGCGGCACCTCCATTTCTTCTCTATCTGTGTTTTCACGTTTTATGGCTGAATCTCTAGTTTCTTCAGAAAAAGAATTTATTTCTATACTACAAGGTGTTTCTAGTTCATCTAGGGAATCTTCACTTGGGTAGCTGGCATCAGATTTTGAGTCTGAATCAGAAAATTCAAACTCATTTCTGCCCATCAGGAAATCTTCAATCTGTTTGTCTCCTTCAAAGACCTGCCAGTATTTTTCATTGTCTGGCACTGCAAGCCTGAATTTAGTCTGAATGATGATTTGTTGGTCAACTGGGGCCTTAGGATAAGAGCTAGCTAGGCAGGCTAGTCCATTTGCAATAGCGTTTTGACCCCTAGGAATGGATACTAAATCATATTCAATGAATGTTTTCAGCAAATCTAGAGTATCATTCCTATATGCCCTAAGCCTGGGGTGTTTTGCCGAATACTCACCATTCATCTGTTTGATTACTAACTCAGAGTCTCCTCTCACGACTATCCTACGGGCTCCTAATTTTTTCAACAGATTTAAACCCAAGATTAGAGCCTCATATTCTGCAATGTTATTCGTGCATTTGAAATGCAGATTGACGGCGTGGCTCTCCGCGTGATCATTTTCGGTGTTACGCAGCCACACTCCTGCTCCAGCGCTTTGTCTAGTACAGGACCCATTAAAGTTCATTTCCCACAAGGGTTCTTTGTTTACTTCCACTTCACTTCCTCCCTTACAGTTGATTTCGCCACTAGGTTGAGTTGGGAGGTCTGTACTGGGTTGCAAGCTATCTTGTTGTTCATAGAGGCCATGGATGTCAGGGAAGTGGTTAGCTTGCTGTTCTTGCTCTGTTTTTGTTTCACTTGGAGTGAGAGGTCCACCACAGATCTTGTAGGCTTCATTTCTGGTTTCCTCTTCATTTCCAGTTTGCTGCCTATGGTCTTCCTGGTCATATTCTTCCAGGGTGGCCATTATGTGGAGGTATATAGGCTCGGCTTTCTCGTTTGTATGCCTATTCTGGGACTCTGGCTCTCCTAAGGATTCGTCATTACAAAAGATGAAGGAGTCAAGGTCGGTATGCACAGAATATAGTGGTGAATTTTCAGGTTTCTTGGGGCTGCTGACCAAAAATTTCATTTGGGACTCTCTATACAGTCTTCTTGATTGGCCAAATATAGGGATAGTGGCATATGAGCCATCCATCTGCATGGTGCCTTGCAGCTTGGCTCCCCATGATCTAGATAATAACATGCCATACTTGGGCGGCACGTCTGCCACCACTACATCCATGACCATACATTTCGCAGGAATTTGAGTCAAGCTCACACACAAGTCTTTGATCAGGCCAAGACATTTTACCCTACTCGAGTCAAATGAGTATAAGTCTTTGTAGGGTCGGGTGATTTCGAGGCCTAACTTCTCCATGACTACTTTAGGCATTAGATTGTGTGATGCACCGGAGTCATGCATGGCATTATGAAGGATCTTGTCATGAATGTTAAGACTGATATAAAAAGGTGGAACTACCCCTTCCTGAAATTTCCCCTCAATATTGGGACCGAATAAGAGGGCAGGCTGATCATCACTCAAATTTACAGTGTCATTATTTATACTCAGATTTAATGCTTTCAAAATCTGGCCCTTATATACATCCTGAGAGGCCAGCTCAGATAATGGCACAGAGATTTTAATTTTTGCAATCTCACTTTCTAAATTGAAAATGGATTGGCTTTTGGAAGTGCTCAACTCTGTTTTGTTCGCCACTGCTTTAGTGGCTGAACCGGTTTGTGTTTTCTCATTATGTACATGTGTAGGCACAGTTGTATCAGGAGCACTAACTGAGGTGCTAGTGCTACTGGTTGGTTGACTTTGTTTTTCATTGTTTTGGTTGTCTTTCTGTTGGTTTTTCTCAGAACTCTCTGTTGTTGATTTATTGTTTACAGCAGTGACTTTAGAAGATTTCTCAGGCCTCTTTTTGATAGTTACTTCAGGAGTTTTGGGTTTGGAAGAGTCTTGGTTATTTTTACTCCTGAGCTCATATTTTTCTCTGACCTGTAACATGGCATTCTCGAATCCCAACCTATAATCCTCAGATTCAAACCATTCCTCCTCCCCATAAGAGGTTGAGGGTTGGTCCTCTTCTGAATCACAGTTCAGGATTGAGTCCTCTGTTTCGAACATGTTTATCACATTCCCTTCAGAATCTTCTATGATTCCCTCATCCTCATCAAGAAAGTTTTGGAAAGGGGGAATGACTTGCTGATCTGACTCTTTCTGCCTGTTGGGAGTGTTGTTGTTTCTTCTAAAGTTTTGGTTTTGGTTTTGATTTTGGTTCCTGTTCTGAGTGATAGCCATCTTTTCGACCACTTGGCATAGCTTATCTAGATTCTTAGACAATCTGTCAATATTAGGATCTGAAGTGGAGGCTATAGTGTCATCCTTGTATGTTACTCTCTTCTCAGCTCTCAGTTTGGCCCTTTTTTCAATCAAATTTGCCTCTATGTTTACTGCCCCTTTCTGCATATCCTCCAACGTGGTATATTCTTTATCCCTAAGTTCATAGGCCATGTCAGATTGTTTCATCATCAATTTCCATATAATCAAAAGAGTCCTCCATTTTATCTACATGTTGTTGTGCAGTTGTAGGCTCTTTAGCAGGGAAGTGTGGGATTTTCGATTGATAATCACCTGGTAAGGGCAGTAGAGGCTGAGGTAAAACTAGAGGTGCATACCAGGCTGCCATGATGATGTTCTGATGAGGTATAGGGTTGGCTTGAGCAGCTGGTAGTTGGATGACAGGGATGGTAGGGCCAGCAGAAGTTTGTTGAGCAGATCTAGGGTGAGAAAGCCCCAAGTTTTGGAGAAAGTGGAGATCAGGTGGTGTGGAAGGAGGGGTTTCGCTGTCCCTAGTGTCTGGCTGGTCGGAAACACTGAATGATCTAGTTCTAGGTAATCTGTTCTAGAAGTCTAGGTCGAAGAAAGGGTCTAATAGAGCTGCAAGATCTTCTGGTGCAGAATTGGCTCTATGAATGTTGTCGGAAATAGTTGATCTCCTACTCACAGGTGTTCTTTTAAGGATTTTCTCAGGATTATCAACTGTTTCAGGTGGGTTTGGATCAGGGAAAGCTCTTGTATGAATGGTTCTGTGAGCCAGAGTGCTGTCTATAAGCCAAGCAGCTTATCCCTACTTGTTACTTCTACTGAGGTTAATGTTGTCTTGGGAACTGGCCTCCCTGTGGAGTCTTCATTATGCTTTGGGACTGGTCTGCCAGTGGAGTCTGATGTGAAAACAAGATAATCAGCAGGCCTACTGATCGCCAGTGGAGTCTTTAACGTTTAGGAACAATGGAGTCGCCAGGTGGAGGGTTTAGGATGATTCTAGGGTACACTGTCCACCACAGTGCTCACCGTCAAAGGTGTGACCTACCATCAACCTAGCCAGAGTTCTAAGTTTCTGAGGTTTTTTGAAATGAGAAGCACTCAGAATTCCCCAGTGGAGTCGCCATTATGTTGGGGTTCTCATGTTTTGGCCAGGTTGACAGAGACCAAAAGATGAGACAACATAGAACCACTTTCAGACCTTAGGATCTAGCCCTCCTAGGTCCAGAGAGGGATCTCTCTATGATTATCAAAGGATATATGTCTGTGAGGTTCTCAATTATGATTTTAGGCTAGTTATAGGCTCAAGGTCGTTTTTTTGATTGTTTGAGTTTGGTTGTTGAGAATCAGGAAGGAAGGTTTCATCATAAGACAAGGATGGGTAAAGAAGGAAGCTAGACAAAGATAGATAACTCAGGGAACATCAAGGCCATTGGGCAATGGAGTCAAGAAAGGATTTACTTATGTTCGATGTGTAAGCTTCAGTTGGGCTAGTCATCTAAAGCATTTGGATCTTAAAGACTGATTGGTGGGATGGAACACTAAGTGATGAGAATGAAAGATGGAAAACCATCTGATTCTGTCTATAGATCAGGCCAGAGGTCATTTAACTCCAGGCCTGCTTGGACAAAACCATAGGCAACACAAGGGGTCTTGAAAAGGTTTGTATTGGAAGGGCAGGTTATGAAGAGGCAGCGACAGGCTTTACACCTCCCAATGTTCCTAACCTCTTCAATTAAATATTAAAAAAGACATCCGAACACTGATTATATTAACTTGCACATCAGAGAGCAGGCAATAATCATCCACTACACTGGTTTAGTTAATTAAAAACAATATTCAGACACACAATGAGCAGAAAACATTAAAGACTGAGAGAGCTGGGATATAAGGTACCTAACAAGGGTAAATATTATATCATGCATTCAGATGTCAGTCAGAAGAACATGAAATGAAATGGAAATAAACACAGAGATAAGAAGAACATCACCAACTGCTGTAGATCAGGATCCAATGAAAACTGCTTATCATGTTAAACACAACACCAATCAGGTACACCACTGCCCAAAGCTCTTACATTCAGCCTGAATACATCATATTTCTCAGCCTATCATACAACTGTTACACAAGAAACTTGGCTCGGGACAAAATGCTTGCAGTTCACTGATAATTCAACAACAACCCCTTTACAATGTTCTTGCTGTGCTTTATAACAAAATATGATCCTCAGATCGACTGAGGAGGTGGGTGCCCATTAAATGTTACATTTAAGCATAATAATGAATGCAGGGCCAAGGCCCATCCTGCTTGAGAATGCTGCATATTTATTTCGCTCACCTTCTTAGTAAGAGAACGATCTGCTTCAGATTTGATCTTGACATTTTGGGCTCGTTGTACTCCAGGTGATTTGAATTCGGGGATAAGATAAACTACTAGGAGGGTCTGTCTCATAAATGCCTGATTGTCTTTGAGCTGTAGTTTGATGGAAAAATCCTTCGGGGACATTCTGCATAATAAAAACAGTATGGATGCCTTGTCCTAGACGAAAAACACTTTGCTGACGGAAACCCTGATATTACCTTTGTCTGCGCTCGGGGTCTGTGATCTGCTGTTCTGCCCTGTTGAAATGAACGAACTGGATGGAAGTCTGCATGGCCCTCCATGCTTCTTTAATGCTGCCGGACTGTCTGAAATGAGCTTCAGTCAGTGTATTTAATTATCTCAGGGCTCGAGAAGGCATGAAGGCGCTGTAGGAAGGTGTACTTTCTGGAGTAAACGCGCTCTGCTTTTAGGTGGCGCAATCATGACTTGCTGGTGCGCTCTTAGTTTTCGAACTGAGCTTCAATCCTTTGACTTGCGAGGTTAACATTAATTAAATCAGCAATAGTCATTAACCCCTTTTAAATCCTACTTCTGCTGCTTCGCTGGCCGGCTGGAATGGCCCCTCTGTGCTATTCCGCATCATAAAATAAACCTGTTAAGAACCTGGCAGTGGTGGCGTAGAAATGCAGTGGAGGCGGTGGAAAGGTGGCGGCAGAACGGAGAATCAATGGAAACAGTGGAGAGGAGCGGAGAAACGGACTCATAGTGTAAAACCCCAACGTTCAGTGTTTGGGCGAATTACAAAAGAAATGACCAACAAACAAGGGGCGGAGCGTTGGATGCGGGGCCGACCGGAGGCGGAGGGCGATTAAACCTGAACCGTCCGATTTAGGAGGAACGGACGGCCACGATTCAATCGCATCATCGCAATCGGGGGTCAGACGAAACGGTTTGCGATTGCGATCGGAGAGGGGCTTGCGATTGAGCACTGGCCGTTGATCATGGGCTATATCGATGGTGGAGAAGTGGATCGGGGGGTGCAGTGCGATTAAACGCTGGCCATCGGATTGACTGGGAAACGGACGGCCTGGATCCAATCGGCGGGGAGAAAGAAGGGTCACGAGCGAAGACGCGATTGTGCGATATCCGTTGGATCCGATGGAATGGACGGCTGCGATGCAATCGGGAGGCGAACAAAAGGACTTGCGATTGCGATCGGAGGGACAGAGCGATTGAGCGCGGGACCGTTGGATCGCGAAACATATGGATGGCTGAGATCAAATTGGAAGGTCTCAATCGGGGGGCGGACTTAACATGTTCCGATTGCGACGGGCAGGGGGCTTGCGATTGGCGCCCAGCCGTTCGATCGAAGGGACAGATCAACGGCTCCAGACTCATCGCAGGACTTGAAGCGTTAAAATGATCGCATCAGGACTTTTGTGTTATAACAAAGGAATGCACCCGCCCGACGGCTCCGATTGCGATAAGCGCCTGGGACTTAAGCGCTTGGTCCCAGCGCGGGGGCATGTGGGGAAGTGGTTTGAAAGGGGCCCACGGGAAGGGGCTTAGGCCAATAATAAGGTCGGGGAGTGGGTTTTTAGCCCTTTTAAATGGATTTGAAGGGGTTTAAAGGGAAACGATAGAGGAATAAAGGGGAGAAAAGGGAAAACAAAGGGCAGGGGAAGAAATTAGAAGGGATCTTGGGGGGATTTTGGGGGAATTTGAGGAGTAAATGAGGAAGAAGGGGGAATAAAGGGGAGAGAAACCAAGGGCTTTGGGGAATGAAATAAGAGGGAGGAAGGGGGTCTTTGGGCATTTCTTCACAGCAGAGAGGCTTTTGAAAGGGGAGTCAGCAGAAGAGATATATTTCAAAGGCTAAAAGGCACATGGAGGCTTCAAGGAGACTGTGTTTTCATCGGAAACGCATTCCTTGAAGACTTAACAACAATTTAGCCCCCTATTTGCTTGTCAAAATTTCATAGGGGGGCTAACATGTATCATCCAAGAATTTTTCATTTATGTAATGTAAAGGAGGTTTCCCCCTCAAAGAGACTGATTTATAATTCATCGATATATCTTTTCTTCTTTTTTGTGGGCTGCTTTCATAACATTTGGAATTAGAGCGTTGGATTCTAGTGTTTCTCTACTGCAAATAGGTCATCATGGAATTTTCTCTATAAATTTTTTTCTATGAAGTTTAAGACACTAAAAAAAAAACCAGTTGATCCAAACTCCTTAGGAACTTCATGTAAAAATTTCAGATCTTGGTTTGCTATATTTTCGGAGATATGACCTGACAAAGTTAGAGTTTTTGCAGGCTCCAGAATTTCATCTCAAAGAGGTGACCTTGGTAAAATCGTCATAACTTTCTCTATGAGCATCGGATTCAAATTTTGTAAGTAGTGGCCAAAAGCGCAGAGACTGTATTTTCTTTTGTATCGATTTCAGAATCGAAAGATGAAATTTTGACACATGGCACTCTGTACAAGTTCGCTCTACTGAACTAGTCCATAATTAGGTCATTGTGGGAGATTGGGCATAAATTTTCCTTGAAGAATCGAAATTAGGTTTGATTTGTGGCATTGAAAAGAACACTCAGAGTGATAAAATAGGTCTAAATTTAAAATCTTGGAGATCCTAAATCACAAATTTACAACAGGATCAATAGCAAGCTCCTCAAAAGCAAGAAAAATGTGTGTATCATTTTTTTTTAAATAGCATAACGGTTGTTTGAAAATTTAGTTTGAAGTGATTCCAAGGGAATATTGAAGCATAGATATCAGTATTGGGTTCTAAAATTCATCCCAAAAATAATTGCACACCCATTAAGTCCTCATAAACTTCTTCTATGATGCATGAAGAGGAACAAGTGCAACATGATATATCAAAATTACGAGACCAAGTGCAACAAATGTCACTCTCGCAAAAAGTAACCAAAAATTAAATGGAAGCTAAAATGGATGGTTTGAGGAAAGGCATGGAAGCTAAGATGAATTTCATGGAAGCTAAGATGGATGGTTTGAAGAATGACATGGAAGGTTTGAAGGAAGGTTTGACAAAGTTGATATAAGAAATAATTCATAATGGAAAAAAGGTAGTAGAGGAAACTCATGATGAGAAGAAAATAAACATTAATCATGATTTCATATACTCTAACGTTGGATTGAAGACCCACCATATTCCAAATATTGATATGAGGAAGTTTGAGGGCAATGATCTTGTAACATGGATACTACAAATGGAGAAATAGTTTGATCTCCATAATGTGAAAAACACACAAAAGGTACGTATTGCAACTTTATATTTAGAACACAATACATTTGTATGGTATTGATGGGTTTTATATAGTAAAAAAATTGTCACTTGGTCAATTTTTACGGAGGAAATGATAGCACATTATGAGGACACAAAGAGAAACACCTTCTTTAGCTGATTGATAAATCTAAAAAAAAATGGTTCAATGGTGGAACACATCGAGGACTTCCAAAAATCGAATATAAGGGTAACTAATATTCCATAGGAACATAGGATTGATGTCTTCATGGAGAATTTAAAGGATAGCATCTAACAAGACGTTTGAATTTGGGAACCTGATTCAATGGAGAAGGCATTCAGGTTGACAAGAAAAATTATTGCGACAAGGAAGCCTACCACTCACAACTATAAAGATGTAACTGTTTCTACTCCTAGACTTCCACAACCTACAAGGTCGACACCTAAAAAATCTGAAGAAAAAGGAGAAAAAGGGCTTTGCTACAGTTGTGATATAAAATACACTAAAGGTCATAAGTGTGTTGAGAAGAAACTATTTTACATAGATTGTGAAGAGGAGGAAGAAAATGAACAAGAAACTTCAAAAGAAGAGGATATACACGGGGAACCAGCCATAAAGAAAGAATAAATTAATCCAACCATATCTTGTAATGCATTGGAAGGAATTACCACTCCTCAAACTCTCAAGATAGAAGGACATATCAAGAAGAAAAATGTAATAGTATTGATTGATTCAGGTAGTACCCATAATTTTATTCATTGTAAGGTAGCCAAGGAGTTGAATTGCTTCCTATACCCAACACCAGAGTGTCAAGTGATGGTTTCAAATGAAGGAACTATAAATTTCTCTGTAAATTGCCATAATATCAACCTAACCATGGGGGAATATGTATTAAATAGTCAAGTGCTCTCCATTCCAATAGGTGGTGTTGATGTTATACTAGGAGTACAATGGTTACAATCTTTGGGGATGGTAGCTTTTACTTTTCAAGAACTTTTCTTGAATTTTTTTCAGAAGGAAAGGAAGTTGAATTACGGGGTATCACAGGGAAGACGATAAATATAATAAGCTATAATTTCATGAAAAAGATTCTGAGAAAAGAGCAACGAGGTGTAATTTCACAATTATGCTCACTAGAAGTTCCAACATCAAAATCATCTATTTCTCCAGATCTCCAAAAATTCTTGGACAATCATTCCAAGGTGTTTGAAAATCCCAAAAGACCCCCACCTATTCATGATTGTGATCATTCTATTCATTTGATTCCAGGAAGTGTTCCTCCAAAAAACAAGCCTTACAAATATCCTTATGTCCAAAAGAGTGAAATTGAACGTATGATTGCAAAAATGCTAGAGGCTGGTATAATTCAACCTTGTCAAAGTTATTTATTTTCTCTAGTAGTATTGGTACACAATAATGATGGATCAGGGTGCATGTGTCCGGATTATAGGGACCTCAATAAGCTCACTATTAAAGATAAATTTCTCATTCCTGTGATTGATGAATTATTGGATGAATTACATGGAGCAATTTATTTCACCAAGTTGGATATTCGTTAGGATATCATCAAATTAGAATGAAGGTTGGAGACATTCTGAAAACAACATTTAGAACTCATGAGGGTCATTATGAATTTTTTGTCATGCCTTTTGGCCTTACCAATGCACCTTCTACATTTCAAGGGTTGATGAATTCCATTTTCAAATCCTTCCTTTGAAAATTTGTGTTAGTATCTTTTGATAATATACTAATCTACAACAGGTATTTGAAGGATCGTGTTCAACATGGTGATAGGGTGCTCAAACTATTGGAGGAGAAACAATTATATGCAAAAACCTCCAAATATTTCTTTGGAGTAAAAGAGGTGGAATATATGGGTCATATTGTATCTTAGGAGGGTGTTAAGGTAGACCCTAACACAATTAAATCCATTAAGGAATGGAAAGTCTGCACAACGTTAAAGCAGTTGCGAGGATTTCTCGGGTTAACAGGATATTATCGCAAGTTTGTTAAGAATTATGGGAGAATAGCATCACCTCTAACAAAATTATTGAAAAAAGATGCATTTTCATGGACTCCTGAAGCAACTAAGGCCTTTGAACATATTAAAGAGGCAATGTGCCAAGCACTGGTCTTAGCTACGCCAAACTTCACAAAAACCTTTATTGTGAAATGTGATGCATCAGGAAATGGAATTGGTGTTATTTTAATGCAGGAAGGAAGATCCAATGCTTTTGCAAGCTATCCAATCAAAGGAAATTATTTACATAAAGCTATTTATGAGAAGGAAATGTTGGCAATATTACATGCACTAAAGAAATGGTGACCTTACCTAATGGGAAGACACTTCAAGGTAAAAACTGATCATGATAGTCTTAAATAATTTTTGGAACAAAGTCTATCTTTAGAAGAGAAACAAAAATGGGTCACAAAGATGTTTGGTTATGACTTTGAAATCATCTACAAAAAAGGGAAGCTAAATTTTATTGCAAATGCACTCTCAAGAAAGGATGAGGATGTGGAAGCATTTATTTATGCCATTTCTTTATCCAACCAAATTGGGTAATTGAAGAAAGGGAGGAATGGAATAATCGTGAAGAAGTGTGGACACTCTTTCAAAATTTGCAGCGAGATCCCATTACATATGATACATTTAATTGGAAAAAAGATTCCTTATGGTACAAAGATCACTTATATATTTGTAAGAATTCCCAACTAAAAACAAAATATTCTTTTGGAATTGCACACCTCTCCCTTAGGAGGACACTCAGGATTTTTAAAAGCTTGCCACAGAGTGAAGAACGGATTTTTTTGGGATGAACTTAAATCTGATATTCAAAATTTTGTGGTAGAATGTTTGGTTTGCCAACAAAATAAATTTGAGACAATTAAGACCTCGGGTTTGCTACAACATTTATCCATTCCAAGTCAACGTTGGGAGGAGGTTTCAATGGACTTTATCACATTTTTATCTAAGTCCAAAGGAAATAGTGTCATCATGGTGATAGTTGATAGAATTACCAAGTATGCACACTTTTATGCATTATCTCATCCATTTAAAGCTAGTACAATTGCTACTACATTTATGGAAACAATTCAAAAGCTACATGGAAACCCAAAGATTATTGTAAGTGACAGAGATCCCATTTTCACTCGAAATTTTTGGACGGAATTATTTTCTTGTTTAGGTACTCAACTAGCTCATAGCTCATCTTATTATCCTCAATCCGATGGGAAAACTGAGATAATGAAAAAATGTTTGTAATTATATATTCGTTTCTTTGTATCTGATAAAAAAACACAATGGGTCAAGTGGTTATCTCTAGTTGAATGGTGGTATAACACTTCCTTCCACACTGCAACAAAAATTACCCCATTTATGGCACTTTATGGATATCATCCACCGTCCATCACATCATATTTAAGAGAAAATTCTAAGGTTCAAACAGTGGAAGATCACATTGAGCATCAACAACAAGTTCTCCAACTCTTAAAGGATAACCTAAATTTGGCACAAAATTGAATGAAACAACAGGAAAATCAACATCACAGTGAAAAAATTTTTGATGTAGGTGTCTGGGTATTTTTACGGCTATAACCATAAAAAAAAAATGTCCCTTAAGCAAGCTAAGAAGGATAATAAATTATCTCGAAAGTACTATGGTCCTTAAGAGGTGTTGCAAAATATTGGTACTATGGCATACAAATTAGAGCTTCCTGCATCTTCCCAAGTGCACCCAGTTTTCCATGTTTCATGCTTAAAGAAGGTTATAAGTGATGAAATTCCAGTTCAAACAATATTTCCAGAACTTGATGAGGAAGGAAAAATCATATTGGAACTTGAAGCAGTCATGGAAATAAGAACTCGACAGCTACAAAATCGATCAATTTCAGAGTATCTCATCAAGTGGAAGAACTTACCCACTAAAGATTCCACATGAGAGGATGAGAATTTTATATAGAAGCATCCAAAACTACTCAAGCATTGAGGACAAAACTTTTTTTAAGGAGAGGGGAATGTTAGGCCCCTATATTACTATGGTAGTCCCTTATTATTGTTAGTGTAGACCCCTTATTGTTATTGTTGTACCCATATGGTCCCCATATTGTTATTATTGTGCCCTTACATTATTATTGTTAGGTCAGGTAGGATTATATTGTGACCCCACAGACTCTTATATATAGAAAGGAGGTTTTGTCATTTGTATCATCCAAGAATTTTTCATTTATGTAATTTAAAGGAGGTCGCCCCCTCGAAGAGGTTGATTTATAAGTCGTTGATCTATCTTTTCTTCTATTTTTCTAATTGGTTTCATAAAAATGTGATGAAGGAAAATTGTGATTAGCTTAGTCATAGATCGTACTCATAGTCATAGATTGCGGTTGTAGTCGCAATCGAAAAATGTATTCATAGTCGCATTCTGAATTGCAATTTGTAAATACGATGTGCAATTTTCAATTTATGGCTTCCAACTTGACCTATGCTACTTCAAGAAAGGATTTTCAAGTTTCTTTAAAATAAACCATTGCACATTATGACTCTAACCCAATTTAAGCAATTGGCTCCACAAGACTTTACCTCTCAGCTGCCTGAAAATATACCATTTACTAAATACAAAAACATCTTCCTTATATAACATTACATCAATGTCATTTTCTTGGACGATCTACACTTATTCACCAAGAATTATAAATAAATAAATTTTTGTTCGAGTGTATAGCTTCACATATTATGTTTTTTTTGGTAGGTACCCTTTATCTACTTTCAATATGAACAAAGTCATAGATATCAACAAGTTCCTCTACAACCACATGTGCCTCTTCTAATGCATCATTTAAATCCCCAAAGTGAGCATTGAGAGAAAGTTTTCAAAGCATGTCTCCTCATAACATGTGTCTTTGTAGCACTATCCCTAGCCATTCATTCACTCCTGGACTAAATCTATTGATTATGACTTGCTCCCTCAACTTAAATTGCAAATTAATCCCTAAAATTTCCAGCCTCTTCCATGTGAGAAGAGGCTACAACTAAAGAAAACCTCCTTTTTCATTAAGCATATTCAATCTCTTAAAAGTGTGAACCCATTTTCTATCACCATTTAGGGAGTCACTTGATTTTGATGCTTCAATAAAAATAACACCATCTCCTTTATACCCTTTAGAGTTGTGTTCAAATTTTTATGTGACTTACTAAGAAGTTTAATCTTATCATGAATTTTAGTCAATATCTGGAATTTCCGACACAACTTCAAAATCTTTTGGGAAATATCTTAAACTTTAATAGAACCGCCAATATTCCATCAAGATCTATCTCCATATCATGCTTATCTAGGAATGCTTGTAAACAATGACAGAAGGACACCATGATCCTGGAGGCATATTAACCTTGGTTGTTCAACTTACAAAAATCAACCTGAACAAGCATATTCTGAAAAGATATTTGATTAACACTTTCAATAAAGTGTATCTCATGTAAATTTTTTTCCAAGGAAAAAATCAACAAGATTTTATTTATGAAATGAAAAGTAACATGTAGTATATGCAATTAAGCATTCCGAAAGTGCCCATAGGACTCGTGTGCTCATGCACACAATGCATTGTAGCGAGGCTACCAGAGCATTCAAGAAGAAAAAAAGAAGAAGAGCCAATAGAGAGGAAGAGAGGAGAATAAAGAGACTGATGGCCCTGAATTATCCTCAGTCGCCAGGATGTGGGTAGTCATCCCAAAAATAAGGTTTTCCTCCCTTTCTTCTTCTCAACCTTGTGCCACTCGCCCTGAGATGGCACGCATGTTGCTAGGACAATCTGATTATCTGCTACCTGGGTTCCAGTGTCCTTGTCTGAGTCTGAAGTATCTGATGGATGGTGTCGTTTGATCCATCCATTACCTATGTCCTCTGTATTCCTTTATTTTTGGTTCGGATGAGTTTGAGGATCCATGTGTACTCTTATATCCTTCCTTTATACCTCCAGTTCCTGTGTAGGCTGATTGCTTCCCGTAGGAGCTGTTTCATCCTCTTCTTCTGACTCTGGAGGGGGATATTGCCAACCTTTATTTTGTTTCCCATTCTTTTTATTTTTGTTTTTTTCTTTCTTGGCATCAGGACATGTGTTTTGTAAATTTCCTTTCATCCTACAAATTTTGCATCTAAATGCAGTATTTTCATAGTCTAGTGATTGCAGCCAGTTTTATTGCTTGTAGACCATCATGATATTTTCCGGTAACCCTTTGATTAGATCTACTTCCACGCATATCCGTGCAAAAATTTATATCCTATCCTCTATTCTATCCATTTCTATTTTGATGTATCGTCTGATACTATTCCCAATACCCTCGAAGACCTGATCATTCCAGAAGTGAAGGGGAAGGTTGTATAATATAACCCATACCGACATTCTAGAGATTGTCATAGTGTTTTCTTCAAAGTCTAGAAACCATGGGATGATTAAAAGATCCGTGGTTCCCCAAAACCAAGGTCCCTCTCTGATGATAATATATCTGTCCTCTGAGGATTTCAATTTAACAATAAAATACCCTTTGGAACAGAGACGTATTTCACATTTTGTGGTCCATTGAGTGAAAATCCAATGGAAGAGGTCCATTGGTTTGAGCCAGAAATAGTTAAAATGACATATTAACGTCTAGGCGTCATATGTCTTGACATACTCCTCTATTTCTAGGCTATCGATCTTTAGTGCTGGGGTTTGACCAAGTTGTTCTACTATGTATGGCCTCGGGGCATTTCCTGCTTGTTCTGGAGGTATTCTTGCGGCTTTTTTCCCTTGTAGAACATTTTTGTAGGATACACCTATGTTTGATTGTTGCTGGTTTGTGGGTTATTTCCCCTTTTCTCCCCCTGCAGATATAGATGTGCCCTGGTCTGCAACACCCCCTCTCAGACGAAGGTTAATGGAGATAGTCATTTCTGCACCAATAGCATGGTCCTTCAGAGACCTATAATCGTGAAGAGATCGGTTGCCACTAACCAGGTGTTGATTTAGGACTGGGTACTCCATCAAACCCCATATTTTTTGTTTTAGCTGCAAAATAGTGTTGTCTTCTTGTACCCAAAATAAGAGAGGTTTTCCCACAAGGGGTTTGATAAAAATTTGAAAACTACTAAGAGATACTTGTTGCCGAAGATATGCATGCACTAACTTACGGCTGCATGAAGATGGATACTGATCCATGTAATGGTCTGGCAGAAACCAAGTTCGTGCATGAGTTCTGTCCGCCTACTGCTCATCACGTGCTGCCGCAGCCTCCCCTAACTTCTATGCCGATGGAATGAGGAAAGCGAGGGTTTTTCTAGAGATAGTCTTTGCAGCGCCGAGGATGTCTCGGCCGCAGAGGGTGTGAGGCAGAGAAATCCTCTGTATGATGGTCATAAGAGTGAAATCTCTGAGACCCCTTTTCTTCTTTGCTAAGAGCAGCAACTGATCGAATAGCTTCGCATCGACATAAGGGGAAAAGGCTCCATTTATGTCACTGGCGAAAAGCTTTGAAGTGAGAGGGTTTGTGCCGGAGTCAAGCTTTCCCACTTAGATTCGGGCTTCCAGGGATTTGATCTCTTGCACTTCATCTTGTCATTTTTCCTTCCGAGCTGTCATGGAAAACTTGAACTTTGGGGGAACCTTTTCATTGTTCTTACCCTTGTTCTTGCCTTTTGGATGTTGGGGAGTCAATCCATGGTCGTGCACCAATCTCTTATCCTAGCTGCAATGACTTCGTGATCCTGTCTTCTTATCATGTATGATATATAGGCTTGTGGGTTTCGTATCTCATGTAAATTGTATGGTGACATGGGTCAATTGAAATGTGAGAGCTAAACATTCCTACAAAGGGATGGTGGTTGGATGGTACTAATCAGGAGAAATGAATTTGCAAGGTATAAAAAATAAATAATAAAAAAACTATTCCTTATAAGCAATGATGCCTTGGTTCTTGCACTATGATAATGATGATAATGACAATTGCAACCAAAGGAAATAATGCTTGATCACCAGACTACTTCTTTAATGAAGTCAAAGGTTCATAACAATCACTTACCAAAATTCAAGAGGTAGCCTACTAGAGGATTGACATTATGGCATATCATATGAGCATTGGGGTTTAATGTGCCTGCGTAAAGAAAATACTCCTTGACTTGGAAGTTAAATAGAGAGTGCTTTTATATTATGATGAAACCACAAATTGGTGCAATGAACCACTTTTATAACCTTTTATTGTATGGGTGTGAAAACCTATATCATTAAGAGAGTCATTTATCATGAGCCAAGTGGCTTTCATCACACTGTGTGATAAGTTAGACCTTGATGAAGCAAATAAAATTAATTTAAGTACATTAAGATCCACATCAAATCACAAGTACAATCTAGGCTAAGTTTCATGAAAGAAAAATAATTTTCAGTCACCTCATTTGAACAAAATTAGCACACAAACTATTAATGAGGAGAGACCCTTTTCTACATTTGGTCTCCTTCTTAATAGTATTATAAATTAAGCACCAATGTGTAAAGGAGAAGAAGTGTGGGTGGGGGGGGGGGGGCATCATCTTAAGCCAATGTATTTTCTTGAAAAGAAGTTCAATGCAAAAATTTCATTTTAAATATTCAATATTAAATGCATAAAGTAGCCTTTTCCTCCATCCAATTTAACATTAAAGTATATGATTGAAAATTGCATTGATATACAAGGAAATTTCTACCATGAAAATGCTATTATTGTTACTGTAATCACCATGAAATTCTCATGATAAATCAATATTAAAGATGAAAATTCGGAGGGAAGAAATCAGGGGAAGTGTCGCCAAAATTTTCACTCATACACTACAAACCCATGCCTATAGATTGCAATACACACTATGGGATTATAAGGCTTCAAAAGTGTTTGAATGATGCAACACCTCTCCAAACTACAATGCATTCATAATAATGTAAATCAATATGAAGCAAGGTGAGCATAGGCAACATGCTTTGTAAGAACATGAGTAACCATAGCCCTCAAATATAGATAGGTCATCTAGGGATTTGACGAATTAAAAGCATAGACATACCTGGTAAAAGTAGAGAAACCCAAAATTTAGGTATACAGGCTAAGAATTTTGGGGGGTGTTGTAATGGCTACAACAAAACCCTATAATAAAAAAAAACATCTAGATTAAATTAGATATTTTAATTAAATTATTATTCAATATTTATTAATAAAAATAAATAAATATAAATTAAATTAAATTCCTTAAAATTATTAATTATTATTATGCTTATTAATTAAATTACTCATATATATACATGTGTTTGTGTGCGCGCGCGCATGTGTGTGTGAGAGAGAGAGAGAGAGAGAAAGACATTCACCATACAATTATAATAAATTTTACTTCACATAATAATAAATAATATATAATACTTTTATTTTTCAATATTAAATCAAATTTTATAAAAGAATTTTACATGACATAATTATGACACATATATAAATTATTAATAATATATAGTACTTTTACTTTTTAGTATTTAAACAAGTGCTACATAGTAGCTAGTACCTGCCACTTAGTTTAAATATAGTTAAGTTAAAGTAAAAATATTGAATTCAAGTTACTAATAAGATTTACAATCTAGTCAATTTAGGTGTTGTTAGGTTCCCGTGATTTGTTAGATTGATGAGATCAAATGCACAGGGTAACATTAGACCACTATTTGGAGTCCTAGGACCTAGCCTTCCTGGACTCAGAGAGGGCTCTCTCTATTTGTGCAAAGGATGTGAACTTGTTTGCTTTTAGGGTTTTGATTTTAGGCTAGTTGTTAAGTGTAGGGTTTGTTTGTTTTTTTGGTTGGGTAAGATGATCAAGTAGAATATATAGAGTGAGGGAATCTTCAAATAATTGGGCTATGGAGTCAATAAAGTCATGGAAAGTTTCAACAATAAATCGAGGTGGATCACAGGGAAAATCTAGCATGGTCAAATGGATTCTCAAGGTTTTTGTGAAGTGAAATGAACATCAAGTTTGTGAAACAAAGTAGGGCAAAGGGAAATCAAGAATCCTTTTTCATGTACTTCAAAAAATGAGGACTTCAACACTATTTAGCATGAAGAAGAAATCAATAGGCAGGGCACACCAATAACTCTTTGATTCAACTTAAGCAAATAAGCATTTCAGACATACAATCCAATGAAATATAGAAGGTGAGAAACTCATTTAACTTCTAGTGATTTCACCTTCAAGGTTAGAAAACATTCAAGATACACATATAAATTTAATCAAAGAAGAGTGAACACCTAAACATCATCAATCATGGCTATGAAGATCTCCAAAAAAATTACTCAAGCATGGACAAAGGGTATGATTGAAACATAGCCTCTTTGGCAAACCTAATCAATGGTACTTTGGAGAGAGACCTCAAGAATAGTGTTTAGAGACATCAAACAAGCATGGATAACCATAAATCATCTTTGATACCTACTGTATTAAACCATTCATGAAATAAACAAGATTAGGGGGGTCTAGAGAGCAATTAAGAATTCTCTAGAATGGCCCAGCAGAGGAAAACATAGAGGTAGTGAAGAACAAACAGAGCTAAGGTGCCTTTGAAAACATTTCTTAGTCTAAAACCTTTGTCCTACTGCAATTTAGAAGGATGAAACACAATGATACATGAGAAAAAAATAATCGAATAGAAGCACATCACCATTAACCAAGCTCAGGGATCCTACAAGTAGCCTTCTCCATCATTAATCAAGATAAGCCATTCACAAACGCCACAACACCAATTTCCAACCCTTTACAATGAATCCCTCATGCTCTATTTATCTAGCAAAGGAGGGAAAAAACCCTAAATAGGGTTTGAAAATGTCAAAATTATCCATAAATGCCATTTATGCCCAAGAGACCATGCAAGGCCCAAGGCACAAATATCTCATGAAATAAATGCCAAAATAACTCCTAGCACCTAATTTTGGATTGATTTGCCTAAAAAAACATTAAAATATCATTTTTCAATTAATGAGTGTCTTCTGTTGGCTTTTTGCCAAAAATGCACAATTTGGTCTGAATGCACAACACCTTCCCAGGCAGAAAATAGGTCCACTTGTAGCCAAGTTTTGGTGACATTCCCAATGTTAGAATTTTCTCCGTGATGGGCTGTTGGAAAGATGGTTGAGTCTACTTTCCAAATCTACCATTGGTTTTCTAATTGAGCTCCATCTACCTGTCCAAAAGGAAAAATTTTGAAGACTGCTCTAGGTGCAGCGCCAAGCCTGAAAATGAGGCAGAAAGGTGAAAAATGAGGTGTTTTTTGGCCTTTTGAGGGGTCAAAAATGCTCCAAATGCCAATTTCTTGACTATTTTGCATGTTCTTGGAAGTAGTTTGGAGGGGTCCTTTTCATCATTTTTGGAAATTTTGCAAGAAAAAGAGGCTTTTTTTTTCCCTAAGAGCAGCGCTGAGCAGAAAGCTGGGTGAGTCGGGTGCTCCTAGGCGCAGCGCTACCTGCATGCAGGCCTGTCGGGCTCCTGAGCACAATGCTGCATGAGTCGTGCAGGCTTGCCAATCTCCTGGGCGCAGTGCTCGGTAGAAATGGGCTTGTTGGTTTCCTCTTTAAACGTAGCGTTGGGCACTCCTGGGTGAGTCGGGCTCCTTTAATCGTAGCGCTGTCCGCATGAAGGCCTGCTGAATCATTCCTGTCGGGTGAAACTAGGTGAACGGGTAGCGCCCACCCCTAAGTGCAGCGCGCTCTACTCTAGGCGCAACACAGTGTAAATTTACACTGTGATTTCTCCTCTACGTGCAATGCCAGGTGCCCTAGGCGTAGCGCCTGCTCCAAAGCACAACGTCGGGTGAATTTGACCAGAAATTGACTAAAACTTAGAAAAATGATTCCCTTGAATGTTTTTTTGCTCCTTTCAACTGCAAAGTGAGATGGGAGGGGAGTAAAAATGGTCTTTATATACCTTTAGGAAAAGTAAATTAAAATAAAAAACCCACTTTTCTAAGGTTTCAGTCCTCTATTTCACTTTACTGATATATCATTTTGAGTGTTTTAGTAGGTGGCTAAAAAGAATTCGAGTGATCCCTTTCCTTTCTAACCATTTTCTTTGTTGCTTTTCAGGTAGGTGACATGGTGGGCTTTGACCTCTTTTAATCTGTTTGTGTCTTTCTCACTCGGCTTGCAGATATTTTGCTTGAGTTACATGATTTGTTGTGTTTTGGCCTGTTTATGCCTTTCAACCACTTTTAGTCAACAATTTCCATGAAAACTTTGAAGTGACTCTCTTCCTTTTGATTCTAGAGCATGATAAAAACACTTTGACAACCTTAGGCACTTGCATGGTGGCAGCATCTTTAAAAACTCTCTGTTCTTACCTTGGAGATTAAATTGCCTCTCTTTTTTCTTCTCATTTCTCTATAGCCCTTTCAAGTTCATTCATTTCTGTTCAGTTCACCTCACCTTTTTCCCTTTTCCATTTATAACTTCTAAAAATATTGAATTCATGCTTGATTGTACTGGTGTGCCTTTACTCATGTGATTTGATGCCTTGGCTCTTTTTTTGGCATGTTACTAGCCCAATCAATCTTAGGAGCCCTAATTTCTCTTTGAACATAGGCTACTTCCTCTTTCTTTGTTGTGGATGTCCTTTAATGAGTAGCAAGCCTCTTACCTTACCTAATTTTCTGCTAATAGCCACCTTGACACTCTTGCAGAAATGTCAAAATGGACAACTGTCCTTTTGTAGAATTTTTTCCTTGGCAACGCAGTCCTCCTTGAAGTTCTTCTTGATCTAACTTGGATAAACAGGTGTTGACCTTCTTTCATATTCAATTCAACTTCTAGCACATGAAAAACAATGATTTAGAACACCAAAGATAACCCTATGACCAATGAAACCCTAATGACCTAGTGGAAAGCTCTTTGACTCAGTCCTTGACTGATAACCTAGTTTAGGGTCTTCAAGTGTGAAAAATAGAGTTTTTTACAAATTGATGTATTGAAGATCCAAAATCCAATGCACTTGATTTATCTAAAGAGCATACAGAGATAGCTTTAAGACCATCAATGCTAGAGGCATTTGATGAAATTGAGAAATGGTAGGTTGTTTGGAAATATTAGATGGAAAGAGGAAGGGTCAAGCATAGGAAAAATAGAGTACTAAGGTTATGGGTGTGAAAATGGGAGAGAGATGAATGTCATAAGCCCATGATAGGTCTTCTAGGAGTGATAGGTTAACCAGGGAATGGCAGAGTAGTAGAATAGTGAAAAATTTGTTTTAAGGGTAATGAAAACAATGAGATTTCTAAAACTCACAATATTCATGAATCTTGTTTTTAGAAATCTAGGACAAGTATCTAGTCATCTAAAAATAGCAAAAATTACTGATGAATAATAGTGGCTCCACTTGGGGAGGGCAGATCCTTTTCAGGAGGTGTCCAGAACTTTAGATATCAGATCTCAGTTTATAAAGACTAGTGCCTCATCCATTGGGTAAAATTTTCTTCTTTCCTTTGCTGCTATTTCTTTTGAAGCTATGATCTCAAAATATGAAAAACATGTTTGCTTCAAACTCATCTCTACCTACCTATCATACCTTTTCCTGCCATTTTTTTCTTCTTGTGGGTGCACTTGGACTGGCAAACCCTTGACATTCTTTTCTTTGAAAGCAAAACAATCTATCTACTTGTACACTTGTTACTTCTAAGAGTTCAGATTATTCTAGTGAATTCTTTTATTCTCTACCTAGACTATTCACCTGTCAAGATTAAGCTGTTTGACAGGCTTGATTCTCTCATCTACTGACATGAAATTGAAAACATGATTTGAACCAAGATTAAGCTATCTGATTTACCATGGGCTGTGTCATTGGGACAAGCTGCACACAGATATTATTTTTTTACAAACAACACTAGAAAGTATGAGGGATGTGTTTCATTATTTGTTAGTCATCCCTATCTTTCTCTTTGGTTCAGATTTGAGCATTGAGAACCAGCATCTTTTCTTCCTAATCTATTTCTACTGACAGGTCAAGTTTAAATGATTTGACAAGCCATATTTCACTAACCTATCAGCAGAAATTTAAAACATGTTCAACCATGATTAGGCTAGATGACTAAACAAGACTCATTTTCTTAACAAGTAGTGGAATTTAGACTTGCACACTTTCAGTAGTACTCTTTTTGGGTATGGGGCTGTACCTGTTCTTCAAATCTACCCTCTGTTTCCTTTTTTCTATTTTTTTTTTTTATTTTATTTTGTTTATTTTATTTTATTTTTATTTTTTAAAATTTTGGATCAGCATTCTAAGACTAAATAACTAGAAATATGCTCATATTGCAGAGCTTATTTGCGTTCCTATCTATCCTAACCTAACCTATATATGATATCTACATCAAGAAAACTCCTTTTTCCAATATAACCAATCTAGTAAGTTACTAGATGATTGTTTTTTATTCCACCTCTTAGGTATGCTGAAAATCCATTCCCATTTTGTTTTCTTCTGAACAGTAGCACCCCAAATTTTCTTTAAGGTCTAGCACAAACTGATCCTAGCATGTTTTACTCCCTCTTTAAAGGTTTCTAAGGAAAAAGAAAAGGGTTCTTTGAATAATAACTGGCCTAGAGGATTTGAGAAATAAACTTCATCTACGACTACTCCTTCCTCCACTTGACTAAGTTTGGGACTCTTTTGAGAAAAAATTTCTTCTCCCTCTTTATGATCATCTGATTTGGCAGCTTCAGAGAGTAACGTTATTTTGTCTTCAAGAAAACTTGGCATGCCCTAATTGAGTGAGATAATTTCTCTCTGAGAACCATTATCCTGATGAGTAGGAGCATCCTCTAGCACCAGGTCTCCTTGAGAAGGTAGTCCAGCATCAACATCAATCTGTTCTATATTTTATGTATGAGAAAATATATCAGTAGATATGTCAGCAGTAGAAAAAAATAGACATATTTTCTTTGCATAAAAATTTGGATGCTAGCTGTATGTTTAGGATCTGTTTGGCTTCTTCTTTAGTTAAAAGAGGAGGTATCTTTCTCTTTCTTTGGTTAGAACTATGATATTTCTCTTCCTTTTGTGATTGGTCATAAGGCTGAATGTCTTCTTGAGAAGGTATTACAGCCTCAACATAAATTTGTTCTTCTGTTTCTTTATGGGTAAATTCTTCAATAGATGAGTCAGCAGTAGGGCAAACGGAAATATTCTTTTTATAGAAATATTTAGAGGCTGGTTGTATATTTAACATTTGATCTATCTCCTTTTCAGTTAAAGGAGGGGAAAATTTCTATTTTATTTGGATTGGGTAGCAATTTTTTTCTTTTTGTTGTGGAGGTTGATCATGTGGCTGAATGTCCTCTTGCGCCTCTCCTAGAAGAGATGGTAATTCATTAATTGTGCCTTCAGAGAAATCCTGAAGATCTTCCTTCACTTCCTGATTGATTGCATCCTCAACCAAATCTTCTTGGTTGTCATGATAGTTATCTTGAGTATGAAATGCATGAATTTCCTCTAATAGATCTTCAAGATTCTAATTTCCTAAATCTTCATCAATGTTACAAGGTATTGTATGAGCTCTTCAGATTGATCACAACAATTTTCAGCTAATGATAGAGATGGACAATATTCTTAATAATGTTCATAAAATACCTTGTGGAAATCCTTCAAAGAAAACAAGGTGCCAAGGTCCAAGCCTTCATACCATTCCCTTGCTTTACCCTCTAATGTTGCCATAAACATTTTCATGAGGCATTCCTCGTGCCATTCAACTTTCAATCTCCATACATGTATATGAAATTTGATGAGATGTAACAAGGGGTCATCAAATTTTTCATCTTGAAATATAGGGAGGATTTTTATCCAATTAATCTAAGGAATTTTATGTTGGAATCCAGGGATATGATCTTTGTTCATTGGAGCATATCACCTTTGTATTCTTGGATCTATCCTTGTAAATCATAAAGGGTCACTGTATCTTTTCAACCAGTCTAGAGTCTTCTACCAGTGGAGTCTTTAGGTCTATTGAGAGTAGTGGAGTCACTAGGTGGATGATTTCAACTTTTATATTCACCATCAGCATGATTGGAATTTTCTTATTGCATTCCCAGGGGAGTCTTAGAGAACTAGTGGGGTTAGTAGGCCTGCTGGAGGCTAGTGGAGTCGCCTGGTGGATGTTTTTTTTCTTTTTCTTTTTTTGCTGTTTTGAGGATATGTATTTATGGTCCACCACCAATAATTGACAAAAACCAATCTAGGGATGTTTTGGGGTTTTCTGAGTTCCTTTATGTAGCCCTAAGGTTTCTATGAGTGTCCTATAGCTGAGTCGTCATTTTGCTAGGATGGTGAAACAACCATATTTTACTCTTTGGCTAATAGTTTGAGTTCTTTATGATTTGATAAGGGTTTCTGAAGTTTTAAAGAGTACTTAGATTGTCACTAACTCAGAAATCTCTCACCTTGATTTCTATTTATGTTAGGCAGTGAGTTGGTGATAAATCAATAGATATTGTTTGACAAGGGCTTTTTAATTTTCTAAGAATGTATAAGCTTGTTATTTACTCAGAAGGTCCCACCATGATCGCCATTATGTTAGGTTCCCGTGATTTGTTAGATTTGTGAGATCAAATGCACAAGGTAACTGTTAGTCATCAATAATTTTTTATCCAAAGATGACTAAGTTGACAATCCCAGATTTCCAGAAACAATATTGCAGAAACATTATGAGTTCTAGAAATCTCACAGCCTTCATTATCCTAAGTCTATCAATTCAAAAAATATCTTCACTTAAATCCTCTAAGTTATCCTGCCATCTCAAAAATAAATTGTTTTCATGCTATATTTCCCATTTTTTCACCTCCATCATATCTGCCCATCTTCACTAATTTTCACTTAACCAAACAGTCATTTGCCCCCTGCAAAAAAGGTTTTCTTCCTTTCTCATTTACCCTCCATTCCTCTAAAAAACCATTTTAAACCATTAAAACCCCTTTATAATGGTTTAAACCTCCTTTTTATACTTATCGGAACACCAAAAAAGGGCTAAAAACCCACTTTTGGCCTATTTTCCGACTTTTCATAAAAATGGGCCTTAAGCCCCTGCGGGCTTAACCCTTTGCCCTTTTTCCTCATATGACCCAAGGGCCCGACCACCTGTTAACCCTCGGCCCCTTTTCCTTAAAGCCCCAGCTCCCTCTGTTCCCATGTGACCTTACTTCTCCCCCTTCTCTCTTTACCCCTCCACCCTTATTATTTTCATACCCCAAATCTTATTAACTCCCAAAACCTTTAAAAATTCAAAGGTGGGCCCTTTTCTCCCCCACCCCACCTTACCTTTCCTCGGGCCATCTTAGTCGTATATCTAACCCCTTGGCCTCGATCCAACGTTCATCCCCAATCTTCTATTTCACTCGCAGGCATTTTCAATCCACGGGTTAACACCAGAGGTGCTTCCGTAGTTGACTTGGTTGACTACATAGAAACTCAGATGAATGGATAAGATTCATTGCGGAAGCACAAGGCAGGAAATTGGTCTGTACCTTCATGGTACCCCCACAACATATTCTAGCCATTGATCATCTTCATTTGATGGTCGTTGCAAACCCCAAGCTTCCAACCCGCCTGACAACCTTTCTCCTTCATTTTTCCTCATGCTGTCTCGATCGTTGATCAAAGGCCTTGGGCCCTGATTTAATGGCTATCGCGCTCCCCGTTTCTCCTCCTTCTCCCAACGCGCACTCTCGCTACCTGACAAGATAGCCAACATCATGCTCCTGGCCCCACTTTCCACCCACGCCTTCACGCTCAACCTCCATTTTCCACCTATCCACTAGGTCCCACACCTCCAAACCTGTGCCTGGTCTCGCGTCCTTTCTGCACCGTCGATCTCACTGATTGAGATCTGACGGTCCATAATCAAAATTGAGCTCGATCCACCACCGAGGGTTAACACGCGATTTCAACGCGAAATAGGCATTTTTCACCAGGACACACGTCGTCCAGAGAACTGTATCGCGTCCATTTCACACAATACCATAAACCGCCTAGCCCTTGCATGAAAACCACTTGTGGTTTTTGAAAAACCTCCCTTATCTCCATTCTCGCCAAAAGTTCAAATCACCATGGTTTTTTCTGATCTTCATGCCAAACCCCTCCATACAATGTTTTCCTCCCCCTGCACTACTCCTTTGTTAGCATTTTTATCCCAAAACACAAGTTTATATAACTATTTGATGTTTTTTGCAGGTTTAATGGTCGTCAGCCGATTTGCAGGCCCTCCCACAGCTATTATCAGTGGCAGAGGCCGAGGATGATGATCCTCAAGGCCAAACTAACGAAGAAATGGGATATTTTAGGGTTGATTATTAAATTTTAGTTAGTGATTCATGGCCGTTGACTATTTTACTAAACCCTCGAGCACATCAAAGAAGCCTCCTGCACACATAAACATAGAAAACAATGAAGATTGAAGAATAGAAGATCAAAGGACAGAGACTGAGATTAAAGCTTAAGCAAGGATTAAAGGAGGAAAGCACAGTTAAATACAAATAAACAAAGTTTTAAAGAGGTCCGAGAGTGTTAAAGACAACATGATGGATTATGAAGAACAAAAGTAGAATTAGGCCAAAAGTACTGTTTAGTGATGAAATGGAGGAAAATTAGGCTAAAAGGCCTCGAATACATCAACAAAGAGCAATTATTCCCTTAGAAATATCTAACTGACACATTGAGCCTACTTTCTATCCACAAAGCCAATTAAGCAATTATTACACAAAAGAATATATTTTAAACTGTCACGACAGTTATTGTAAAGATAAGATAAAGCCTTAAAGTCAATCTTTTCCAACTATCTTTATCTTAGAAATTACGACAAAGTTATTTAACAGAGAAGTAGCTGCAAATATTATTACCTTATGCCTTGCATGGTTTGCAAGGCTAGGAATGCATTTACTATGTAATTAATAACATTTTGAACCCTAGAAGAGTTTCACCTCCTCATTTGCAGCATAAATACTGCATTGGAACTCATTGCAAATGTTGGATTTTGATGACTGATGCTGGAATAATACAAAGTCCTTTGAAGTTCTTTGAAGAGAAATTGATGTCTTGGAACTCATGCATGATTTGATTTGCTTGTTGATGGAGAAGGATTTCTTGCAGGATCCATAGGCTTGGTTGATGGTGAAATTTTATTTTGTTTATGTTTTCTAGTTTTCCATTATGTTTTCCATCTTGCTATGTTGTAGTAGGACAAAGAATTTAGATTAAGAAATGTTTTCTAATGGCACCTTAAATCTATTTGTCCTTCACTACCTTAATGTTTTCTTCTGCTAAGATACATTAGAGAAATCATGTATTTCTCTCTAACAAGTTCTTAGCTCGTCCATTTCTTGAATAAATTAGATTAGTTAGCATCAATTATGATTTATGGTTAGCCCTGCATATTATTGCCACTGAAATATTATGTTCTTGGAATCATCTCTTTAAATCAGCTTTGTCTAGGTTTCTCAAATAATTCTATTTAAAATCATGCTCTTTGCCTTTACTTAGCTAAATTTGTTTTAAGGAAACCTTATAGCTGTAACTTTGGATGTTATAGTTTTCTCTCCTTCTATGGTTATAGTTTACTTGTGTATCTTAAATGTTTTTTTACTCTAGATGATAAAAGCTCTGATAGTTGGATAAGTTTCTTACCTTTCTAAGTTTTTATCTGAATGTTTGTCTTGGTTAATTATCTGTTTTCATTCTGAAATCAAATGGATTAGGTTCTGCTTATGCCTTTGATTCTCTTGCTGTTCTTATCAATTTTCTAACTCCCTCAGTTTACAAGTATATAAAGGATTCGGTTTCAGCCCTTTATTAATTTTTTCTTAATCTTTAATGTCCATCTCATGATCCTTCACAACCTTAAAGATCCACCAACCAAGTTAAATTTCCCTGCAAATTCTCTTGACACCATTGATGAACTCATTCGTGACCTTTTTTTACTCCATTTCCCAATGACTTAACAATCTTCCATGTTTCCTATCTAAAATCTATCAAAGTATCATACCCAACCAAAAAAAATCAAAATACTTTGCACTTAACATCTAGCCTAAAAATCAACCCTAATCAGTAAACAAGACATATCTTTGCACACATTAAGAGATCCCTCTCTGAATCCAGGAAGGCTAGGTCCTTGGATTCCAAAGCTTGGTTTGATGTTACCCTTTTCAATTTGTATCTCAATCAATCTAGAAAATTACAGGGAGCTAACATAGTAGAGTTCACGGTGGGACCGAGTTCATAGTAGTCTGACAAACTCTTATGGACTCATATACATCCCTATTTTTGACTTAAAAACCAACCCATAGCCAGAGTAGAAACTAATTACTTCATCATCCTAGCAAGATAATGACTTAGTTAGGGAATACTCATTAACCTTAAGGCTGCATAAAGAAACTAAAAACCCAAAAGTACTCCATAGATTGATTTTTTATTAAGAATTTTGTGGTGGACCATTGTATACATATCTTCAAAATTTCAAAAAAAAAATCCACCTAGTGACTCCACTAGCCTCCAATAGGCCTTCCTCATCCCACTAGTCCCATAGGTTGTTCTAGGATTGTGTCAAATCAGTCCAAATTTTTTTTTAAAGGCCTAGTTACACCTTGTGTGAATAAAGAAATCTGGCTTCACGAAGGATCTATACCAGATCACACCTGGACCCAAATCCTCCTACCATAGTTGATAACCCAAAAAAGATTTTGTGGCAAAATCCTAAAGTTGGAAACTCACCCACTGTTAGGACCATCCTTAGAGTAAGCTCTGCACTGGAACACCTTACAGTTTCACAAGATCCTCAGTTTAATTTTCACCATACTAAGAACCTATTCAGGACCAAGTCACAAAGTAGGGTTGACCAATATGACTTTGAGCCCATAGACTTGTAGCAAAGCTCTAGTAGAGAAGCTTCTCCTTCCACTCCACCTGATTTTTAGTTTCTACATCACTTCAACCATTTTCATCTCAAATCTACTCAGAATCAATCTTCTGGTCCAAGTACCTCAGCTACACCCATCCATACCACCAGTGTGCAAACCACCTCACTCCATCCTCCTCCACCTCTCACAAATCCTTCCCTTGTAAATCAGCCTTTGTTTCATTTCCCTCCCATCATGGCAGCCTGGTATGCTCCACTGGATCTACAACAACCACTATTACCTCTGCCAAATGACTATCAGTCCAAAATCCCTCACTTCTTAGGGACTAAATCCATTACTTCTCAAAAACATGTAGATAGAATTAATGATGCTTTTGACTATATGGAGATAGAAAAGAAACCACAAAAATGAGGATTTTTGCTCAGAGCCTAGGGGAAGAACCCAAGAAATAGTTTAAATAATTACGTCACAGCAACATTCCTGATCAACCTACTCTATACCAAACCTTTGTGAACAAATGGGAAATCAAGAATAACCCCCTCCAAATTCTGTTTGAGTATAACAATCTTAAGATAAATCTGGGAGAAAGTGTTCATGACTACTCCACTAGGTTTAATAGTGTTTACAATGCTCTCCCACCACACATAAAACCTCCACAAGGCTTGGCCTTGGTCAAATATCCTGAAGCCTTTGATGCTGATATGGCCTATCAACTAAGGGAGAGAGATTACCTAACTCTAGAAGACAAGCAAAAGGGGGTGATGAGTGTAGAGGCCAATTTGATTGAGAAAAGGGCTAGGGTGAGATCAGAAAAAAGGGTGACTTATAGAGATGACACAACACTTGCACCCTCCTCTTTCAAAACCAAACTTGACTCCATAGTTAGGAAAATGGAGAGGATGATGGAAAAATTTAGTTTAAATGAGAGAACACCTCCTAGGGAAAATCAAGCCAATCTTCAAAACATAAATAGAAACCAGAATTTTAAAAGAGACCCTCCTCAAATCAGACAAAGAGAGAGTGACCAACAAATCAGACCCCCTTTCCAAGGCAACTATGTAGATGAAGATGAAAGAGAGCCTGAGCAGTTGGAAGAGGACCATGTAAATTTCATAGGTTTGGATGATGAGGATAACACATTCCTTACTGAAGAAGAAAAAAGGATGTTTTATTCAAAACCAAATGAGAAATCATATGAATATTCCAAAGACTATAGATTAGGATTTGAGAATGCCATAATGGAATTCCATAGGCAGTATAACCTTAGGAGCAAAAAGAGTCAAGATGTTCCTAAAACAGATTATCCAAACACTACTATTATAAAAACCTCTGAACCTATCCCTAAAAAGACAACAGAAAACACAAATACTATGGCTAATAAAACTAAACTAAACAAGCAAAAGACTAGCCAGCCTAGCAATGATTCAAGCTACCCTAGTACTTTAAATAGTGGCCCTGAAAAAACCTTATTGTCCAAACCATCAAATCAGAATCAGCAAATTAAAAATATAGAAAAGTTCATGGCTGATAAAATTGATGTAAATGCAATAAAGACACCTACGCCTTTCAGTTTTGAGGGGGAGATTGCCAAAATCAAGATCACTATACCCCTCACTGAATTATTAACCCAAGAGGTATCTAGATCCAAAATTTTCAAAGTGTTAAACATAGGAAAGGATATTGATACCCTAAACTTAACTGATGATAAACCAGAACTGTTGTTTGGCCCTGAAGTAGAGGGAAGATATCAAGAAGGAGCAGTCCCTCCTTTCTATGTAAGTCTGAACATACATGGAAAAATTCTGCATAATGCTATATTAGACTTTGGTGCCTCACATAGTCTCATGCCAAAGGTTGTGATGGAGAGATTGGGCCTAGAAATCACAAATCCCTACAAAGACTTTTATTCTTTTTATTCCAGTAGGTTTAAGTGTCTGGGCCTAATCAAGGATCTGTGTGTCAATCTGGTACAAATCCCCACTAAGAGTCTAGTCATGGATACAGTTGTGGCTGACATCCCCCCAAAGTATGGCATGCTTTTATCTAGATCATGGGGGGCCAAACTCCAGGGCAGCCTTCAAATGGACATGACCTATTCCACCATCCCAGTCTTCAATCAAACAAGAAGATTGTACCGGGAATCCCACATGAAATACATGGTGAGTAACATAGATAGGCCAAATAACACACCAGTTTATTCCATTCACTCAGACCTCGACTCCTTCATCATGTACAATGAAAATGACATAAGTGAACAAGTGAATGACAATGAGAGAGATTTAAGTCCCCTAGAACAATCAAACCAACTTTCTAATCAAGAAAGTGATTCCCAAAACTCTAGCAACCCCGAAGTACAGAACATTGAAAAAACTGAAATTGACACCCTTTGGCATATGAGATTTGATGGTTCTTTTTGTAAGGTCGGATCAGGGGCTGGTGTTTGGATCCACAACACAAATGAAGGCCATTCCTATAGGTTATATTTTCAATGCACCAATAATGTTGCAGAGTATGAGGCTCTCCTTATTGATCTATACTTACTTAAAAATCTCAAAGCCAAGAAAATCTTGATCCAAGGAGATTCTGAACTAATCATCAATCAAATTAAGGGGGAATATTCAGCCAAGAACCCTAGGTTAAGGGGATATAGAAATGCTGCCCTAGAACTTCTCAAAACCTTTGAGAAATATGAGCTTACTTTCATCCCTAGGGCGCAAAACTGCCTTGCCAATGAGCTTGCCTTTGCTGCCAGCAATTGCTCTTTACCTTATGAAAATAATCAATGCCTCATAAAAATAAAGAATAGACCTACTGTACTAGACAACTTGAACCATTGACAAGTGTTTGACAATGATAACCAAATAGATGATTTTCTGCAATCCAGAAATGACTTTGCAAGCACAAAACAGAGTTTGAGATTTGAAAGAAATAATTTTGTTGAAAAAGAAACTCCCAAAACAGAGCTACCCTTTGATGATGATATAAACCACCTTCAAAACCCTTGTGTTGCAGAAGTATTTGAGAAATCAGATCAAAGAGAACTTAAAATTCTATAGTACAAAGATGACACCTTGCCAAGGGGCCTTACACCACTAGAAGAGTTGTTTGATTTTACTGATGTAGCTAAAAAACCCAAGATGGAACCCACTGAAACAAATGTAGAAGAGTGTAACATTGGAGGGATGAAAGAGCCCAAAATAATCAAGCTGTCCAAAACTCTCCCATCTCACAAAAAATAGAAATACATTGAAATTTTTAGAGAATTTAAAGATGTGTTTGCTTGGGGGTATGAAGACTTGAAATCCTATGACACCAAAATCATCCAACATAAAATTCCTCTCAAAGAAAATCGGAAACCATTTAAACAAAAGTTGAGAAGAATAAACCCCCTCTTGTTACCCTCAGTTGAGAAAGAAATAAAAAAGATGTACGATGCCAGGATCATAGTCCCTGTCCAATACTCAGAATGGGTGTCCAACCTTGTGTCAGTTAGGAAGAAGACCAGGGAAATTAGGCTTTGTATTGACTTCAGAAATTTGAACAAATCCTCCTTGAAAGACAAATTTCCCCTTGCCTAAAATGGATCACATACTCCAAAAAGTAGTTGGTTCACAAATAATCTCATTACTAGATGGCTTCTCAGGTTATAACCAAGTTCTAGTCTTTCCAAGTGACCAACTTAAAATTGCTTTAACTACACCTTGGAGTACATTCATGTATGTTAAAATTCCATTCAGTGTAATGAATGCAGGGGCTACTTTCCAAAGGGAAATGGACATAGCTTTTTCAGAATACATAGGTTCCTTCATAGTAATATACCTTAATGACATCACTGTCTATTCTAAGACTGATGAGGAGCACTTAGTCCACTTGAGAAAAGTCTTTGAAAAATGTAGAGAGTATGGCCTATCCCTAAATCCTAAGAAAAATTTGTTTGGCTTGCAGGAAGGAAAACTCTTAGGTCACATCATCTCTAAGGAAGGAATCAAGATAGATCCCAAAAGAATAGAAGGCATCTTACAAATCATCCATCCTAGGAACATTAAAGAGCTGCAATATTTCATTGGAAAGATTAACTTCCTAAGAAGATTCATCCCTAACCTTGCTGAGCTCCTAAGAAATATCACGAATACGTTGAAAAATGAAGTAGGAGTGAAGTCGAATATGGAAGCAAAACAATCTTTTGAGCTGGTAAAACAAGTACTCACACAAACACCAGTCTTAATCAGACTTGAATTCACCAAGGACTTTTACATTTTCTCCTTTGCCTCTGAATATACTGTTGGGTCTCAATCTAGTCTAAAGAACACCATGGGGCAAGAGAAACCCATAGCTTTCTTCAGCAAATCCTTAAGGGATGCCCCTCTATAGTATAAAATTATGGAGAAACAAGCCTTTGCCTTAATCAAAGCTTTGAAGGATTTTAGAGTTTATATTTTGCATTCACATATCATAGCCTTTGTCCCAAACACGGTTGTCAAAGATATACTTAATCAAGACCTTGATGGTAAAAGGGCAAGTGGATTGCTACCATTTTAGAATATGGCTTAGAGATCAGGCCCACCAAACTCATCAAAGGGCAGGGATTAGCAAAACTCATGGCTAAGTCAAACTTCCAAGCTTTAGATATGAACATGGTTGATATTTTGGAAGAGATAGAAGAATGCACAACACCATTCATTGAAGAAACATTCATGAAATCTCCTTGGTATGTGTTAGTCATCAGTATTTTTCACTTGTTAGTGATGACTAGATCCATAGCTGAGTTTTCTAGAAGCTGATTTCCATATGTCAATTTGTCATCTAGAAAACCCTCATAAAACCTTTTTTTTACCCTCCTACTTTTCAGTCCACCCATGTCAAAGTCAAAACTCATTATCACTATCCTATCTAGCTTCAGCCCTACTGGTCTACCCATCAGCTTTAAAAGGCAAATCCAAGTCTGTTTCAAAAGCCTCCCCTATGTTAGGAAATGGTGCTTTAAGGCATTTTACCCTTGGCAACCATCAAAAGGCCAAAAAACCTCCATCTGATACAGACCATTCATAACAGACCTCCCACTCTGAAAATCAAGTTGATCATAGCTCTAAGTCGCGCCATTTACACACCCCTAGGTCTCAGCACTGCATAAACCACAGTCTCAAGCTGATTATTAGGTGTTTCACAGTGTTTTATGGATTCTACAAAGACAGGAAATATAACATCATCTCAGAAGGAATTTCTTGAGTCTACATTTAGAAGAACAGCTGCTTCGCAATGTAAACATAAGCCCGAGATATATCTGCAAGACAGAGAGTTACTCATCAAGACCTTGCAGCTTCCTTTCAGCATGAAAATCACGGTAAGAGAAAGACACCACTGTCACAGCAAACTGGAAATTTGTCATGGCTAAGAACCTCCTTCATTTACAAGCAGAGGGTTAGGGCGCCTCCTTCATCTACAAGCAGAGGGCGCTGGCCAATATTGACTTTAAGGATTGCAAAAGCCCAGGTTTGTTTTTTACTAAACAATGAAACAGTGACTCTAGGTTTTCTGAGTGTAAGTGATGATCATAACAGGGCTAGGAGCTGAAGTATGCAAGAAAAGGGAGAACAGAGTTTTGATCTCGTAAAGGAATTCATTTGAAGTTTTCAAATCATATGAATTGTTAAAACCTTGGAGAGACATATCATTAGTGAAAACAATTCTAATCATAAGCACCATGTTGTTTCAACAAGACCAAATTGAAGAAAAATTGACAAGTCATGTCATTACACAGGCAGAAGAAAATATGGTTGTTTTTCAAGGGTGCTAACCTCCCTACTCACAGAGATTATCTTTCAAATGACTTGGCATAAGTTGACCAAGGCAAATGGTGACATTTAAGTTCCCCTCAGCAAAGAGCAGTGAAATGAGACAGTGAAGAGCTCCTTCACAGGAAACATAAAGAGCAGCTATCCTGGTTTCACTTTCTAACTCTGATGCATCATCCCCTGTTTTGTCTTCTACCCACAGTCAAAGAAGAAAGCTCAAAGAGACCTAGCATTTGCATCTACAGTCAAGCAAAACCTGTCACCTAATTAGATTTACATTGCAGGCAAGATTCTGGCATAATACCCAGAGCAAAAATATGTTTGATCTAGTTTTCCTCTTACAAACATGTATACAATCTCATCAAGTACAAAAAGAGTTTTGGCACAGTGTTTCAGGTTCTGGAAATCATCAAAGGCAAAATTTAAGTGCCACTGCTCCAAAAAGAAACATTTCCTCCTCTAAGTAGATAACAGTCAAAGTTTCAAAAGACATTTTATCCACAAGTTATGATCTCAGTTTTTGAAAACTTTGAAAAGCATGGAAAGAAGATCAACTGACAAGGGAAATTTGAGTTTTATCACCAAGAGATATCACCTTTGGAATTATGGATCATCATGTCCAAAAGAGGGTCATTTGACATATTGTCATTGTTTGGATGGTTTGAAACAAACACAGTTTTTCATTATTCAAAAGGACAGAGATATCATAAATGATATGTTTTGAGAAGAGGAAGCATTTCGAAAAGGGGTGCCTTTCTTAAATCACAGAGCCATGACTAAATCCAAATAGGGTCAGCAAATTTGGGCACCTGCAGTGGGAAACAGGTTGAAAAAGCAAGTAAAGACAGAATGCTGTCAAAGCAAGGTGAAAAGACAAACCCTATTCCCTTCAAATAATAAAGCAATCTTCAGGATTTTTATATAGTTTTGAAGTGGGGTTTACATGAAAAATGCCATCAACAGTGTTAAAAACAAAGTGGCAAAGGATGGTTTGATATTCATCAGGGTATTATTCAAAATTTGGGTTGCTATGTTAAAAGGTCACCAGGGAGACAAAGCCATACAAAGACAAAGGTTAAAGAGCGCTTGGGCAGTTCGGTTCAAAATGTGTTTCTGACAAAATGGAGATGAAATTTACAAAATTGAGAGAGGTTTTTGTCCCTCATAGGTTCAATAATAATTACTTCAGTTTCTACACAGGTATCATGGTTTGTGAGAAACGTGAAAAATTCAGATGTCACGGGAAAATTTCTGCACCAGGATTCATCATTTTGACCAGTGATGGGACAGTCAGATTTTGAACAACCAAATTGATTCCAAATGAAAAAATTAAAATTTTTATGGAAATTAGACTTCCATAGCTTTCCGATGAGCCATCTCGCGCCAAATTCCAACAAAAGGAAGGCATCCAAAAGTAGCCTGCAATCAATGCTATGTTTTTCTGCACCAGCATTCACCATTTTTGACCAGTGATGGGACAGTCAGATTTTGAAGGATCAAATGGACACCAAATGAAAAAATTCAAGTTTTTATGGAAATTATACTTCCACAGCTTTCCAACAAGCCATCTCGCGCCCAATTCCGACACCAGGAAGGCATTCAAAAATGGCCTACAAACAGCTCGATGCATTTCTGCACCAGGATTCACCAGTTTTGACCAGTGTTGGGAAAATCAATTTTTGAACAATCAAATGGACTCCAAATGGAGAAATTCAAGTTGTTATGGAAATTATACTTCCACAGATTTCCAACGAGCCATCGCGTGCCCAATTTTGACACCGGGAAGGCCTTCAAAATAGGCTGCAAAGTTGCGTGACACGTTCAGAAATCTGCGCGACGCGTTTAGGCCGAAAATTTCCAAAGGGATGAACTGATGCACGACGCGCCTGTAGCAGCACGCGGCGCACCTGTAGCATCAATAAAAAATTCACTTAAAATCCTTCAAAAACTATTTTTAGAGCTGCTCAAACTCCACAGGAAGCCTGTCATCGAATTTTAGAGGTACTTTTATGCGCTCCCTTGTTTTCTTCAAAACTGTTAAGTGATGGAAAAAGGGTTGAAGTTCATGGTCTAAATCACAGCATTGAGTTTTGTTAAGAGGTATGTGTTTGTGTTAAAAACTCAGAAATTGTTATGTCACTGTTAGCCTAATATCTGCATAATAGAATTGGTGCATCTTGTTGGTATTAGAAACCAAATAACCACGCTCAAAACAAGTGGAAGGGTAGAGCAGTTTTGGAGGAAAAAACACAGGGTTTTAAAGGGCAAAACAGTGGATTCCTATTGATGATTAAAAACCTCAAAAACTACCCTCCAAATAGCATTAAAAGGTGCAGAGCAGTTCCCAAGGAGAGGAACACAGTATCTGAAATAAACAGAGCAGTGGGCTTAAATTCCATGAAAGTGATCACTATGTAAGTGTTGTTGATTCAAAGGGCATCTTTGTGGGTTAAAAAAGGGCAAATAACCACTATTGCCTCTTTATTCTATAAAGCTGATGTCAATAAGTAGAGCTACTTTTGCATTTGATGTTGTTTTTGTTTGACTGTGGGTAGGAAATATTGGATACAAGGGTAGTGTGTTGGTTAAAGGAGCTTTGCTGTCTGACTGCCACAGGGCTGTTGTGCTCACATCAACACAAGGATCTTGATGACTCTCCCTCTAACACAGTGACCTTTTTGACTGTGTTTGTTCCTTTTGCTGACTATGTGATGGTTATTGACTCTACCTTTTGAGTGGCATACAAAGAGAAAGGACAGTGTTCACTGTGTTTACCACTTGACTGTCTTTTGTTTTTCCAGCTCATATTGATAAGTGGATGTGCATATAGAGTAGAGGTTTTTTCTGCACAGGCAAGGGTTACATTGATAAGGAGCCACTGATTATTTTGAAAGAAATAAGCTGCTACAACCTCTGTTGAAACCTTATAGCTTGTTTAACTCTGTCACCTCTGTTCTCTAACTATGAATTTGACTGTATATTTACACTGAGGTTTGATTGCATAAGCCATAAGTCTGTTGATTCATTAGCACAATAGGAAAGGTAGGTTTTGTTATGATTGGAAGGTCTACCTTGGGACAAAGATACAGATGTATTGTTGGCCTCTAAACCTCACAAGAACAAGGTGATTTCTTGACACTTTGAACAGACAATTCACCTAACAGTTGGCTCCTTTTCACTATATGGTCTCTTATTGAGAAATCTACCGACAGAGATACTTTAAAGGTGGACAGACCTTTTTCTGATAAAGCAGGGGTTTTTATATTGAAAGGGGGAATTTTGAAAACATCCAGAAAACATTGTTGCCCTATCAAAACAAGTGAGTTGACAGGCTAGGACAGAGTCTTGTTTGGAGGACAGCAGCAAGAGCAAGAAGAGAAGAGTGCTGGGCAGCAGCAAACTGATGATAAGGGAAACAGCTTGAGCAACAGAATGAGCAGGAAATTGAGACCGAGCAGCAGAATGACAGTGATGAACAAGGAGGCTAAAGAGGAAGCGCCCGACACGGAAGGAGGAGAAAGGCATATCAGCACTTGATATTTTAGCCTTAGCTTCGGAGCATGTTGCTAGGGACCCCTGAGGGTCATGCATGCCAATTTTGGGCCCATTTCAAAAACTTTTTGTTTTTTGGCATTTTTTAGGTTTTTGGTCGAAAACTCATAATTTCGCCATTTCAGTTTGAGCATTTGTCAAGGGAGGAGGATGATACCAGTTGATGCCATAATTTCATGATCAGGTCCTCAGCGATTTTCAGAGCATTTGGAGATCATTCACCCCCTCAAATTGGCGAAAAATGCTCACTTTTTGCACATTCTGCCCGGCATATCAGCACTCTGCAATTTCCTGGCTTTTTACACACAGGTACAGATTTGTAAGACTTCTAGGCATCAGATTGAGGTGATTTCAATTGCGCCGGAAGGTAGACACAAAGATCTTTCCAACGGGCCATCATGAGCCCCGTTTCGACACTAGGAAGGCTGCCAAATGTTTCCGGCAAGTCAGGGGACCTTTTCCTGATATAAATTTGAAGTATTTTTGTAATTTTTGAACCTCAAAAATCTGCTTTTTCCAAATGTGCGTTTAGCTATTTTTGCACTTGGAAAATGTTGCAAAGTCAATATAATTTCCATTTTTAGCATTTTTTAGATATTTTATGAGATATTTTGTGCCTTGGGCTTTGCAAAGCCTCAAGGACAAATTTAGATATTTTGATTAGGCTAATGGGATAGCTAGTTGCACCATGAGGTTTTCCTCACTTGAGCCTATTTATTCCAAGGGCTTCATTGTAAAACAAGGCTGAACTTGAGAGAAGAAGTAATATATTGGTCATATGAGCTTTGAATAACATACTTGTGTTATGATTTTGGACTGCCTCTTGGATGCTTTTGATGAATGATGAAGGATTGTTGATGGATTCCATGACATGGTAGAATGGTATAGTGCTTCTTGCTTTGTTGTTGTCTTCTAGTTTTCATTCATGATACATGCTTCTTGCTGCTATAGATCAGTAGAGATTAATTTTGAGATATGCCCATGGAGGCACCTCAAAATTCCTGAATCTTCATAGCTTTATGTTTTCTTCTTCCTTAGTTGTACTAAAGAATTCTTAAACTTCTCTTTGGTAACTTAAGGATACTGTTGCTAGTTTTATTCATAAGTTCTATGCATGTTGAGTAGGATGTATGGTGTGCCCTGCTTACCTATAAGCTGTCCATAGTTCTGTCCATAAAACTATCTCTTTGACTGATTAGTTTATCATCTTGTTGAACCAAGGAGGCCTAGTCTCGATCTAGCCCTTTGCCTAAAACTATGAAAGCTTGTTTGTCAGAGTGCCCAATAACTTAAGACTGTGTTTAGGCGTTCCGGCATAGTATTTTGAGTTGTTAGTCCTTCTTATGTGTTTTCCCCAAAGTCTGATAGCCATTTCCCAAAGTTAGAGGGTCTTATACTTCTATGTATGGCTGGAATGTTTGATTTCTATGTATTAATTAGCTCATAATTACATCTAGCATGATTAATGGCTTGCTATAACATGTTTATGTCTGCTATCGACTAGTTACACTTGAAATCCCTCGTCTTTCACAAACTTGATGTCCATTTACTCCATTTTGCCCAAAGATCCTTTCTACCTTGAATCAAATCAGCCCTACAGCAACCTTGCATCATCATCTCATAGCTTCCTTGACCTGTTTGACCCCATAGCCCAGTTGATCTAACTTCTTGTTATCCATTTTTATATCTTTGATCAGTTTTACCCCTCACAAACTTAAAAAACCAAAAATAAAAAAACTCACTTCATAACTAGCCTAATATCAGAATACCATAAGCGAACACACCAACATCTTTTACACATATAGAGAGAGCCCTCTCTGAGTCCAGGAAGGCTAGGTCCTTGGGCTCCAAAGCTTGGTTTGATGTTACATCGTCATTTGGCTTGCCAATCGGCCAAATCACGGGACCCTAACACTGTGCTCGTTGTGAACCATATAATCACTCTGAAAGGCGAGATCGGAAACAACCTGAAACAGCCTCCATCAAACACACCCCTGTTGATCACATTCCAAGGTCTGATGAGAAGTTGTGCATGACGTCTGCAATAGGATTCATGTTTTTTTTTTTTCAACACAAGGTAAGGCACGAATGCTGGAACTCCCCTTTCAAAAGCCGACACGGAATCATTGCCACTGTCGTTGTCATAGGGTTTTCAATGCCATTTAAAAACCGGCCACTGAACCCCATTGCTATGAAACCACCATGTGTCCGCCTACAGACACGTCATTTTCTTTGATGGGTATATTAATTCATAACATACCTTTAAGTCATATAAACTCCGATGGTTATATTAAGTCATAACTCTTAAGTACGATTGTAATTGTATAATTATATTACATAATTTAATAATTATAAGGTTTATAATTATTCAATTATATAATGTATATAATTATATAATTTATAATTAAATCACTTAAAATATATATATGGAATTAAATTTAATTAATTAATTAAATTTAACAAAAAAAAAGAGTTATTTCGAATATATATATATATCGCCCTCCGATAAAAAAAAAATGATGTGAGCAAAATGAAGGGAATTGTCAGAAATTAAGCTTTGAGGACAAAGCTTTTCGAAGAAGGAGGCAATGTTATGAACCTAATTCATAACTAAAGTAATAAATATAGTCATTAATAGAATAAGTAGAATAAATATAATTACTAATTAATCAAATAGTAATTATGTTAAGTAGTCATTAGTTAGCTGAGAAGGCATGTCTAAAAGACATGCCCTTTCGTGAAAAGGTACCTGCATAAGTATAAAAGCGGGACCTCATTGTAATCATTCAGTCGTCTTATATCATATCAATAAATATTTATTATTTTAAATACCTCGTGTATTTTTATAATTAAAGCTGCTTTTGCTATTAAGTCTACAAATCTACAAATCTTGTTGCTACAGTAACCAAATCTACAACTTCCGTTGCTACACATTTGTGCACACATGCTCTCATCTATATTACTGACATTTTAAATTCATGATATGAAAAAAAACATTTTAACAAAAATGTTAAAGAACTAATTCTATTTATAGCAACTCAAAAAATAACTTTGATTCATCTCTAAATTTTATATCATAAAACACAAGTTTGAAAATAGATTATTATTATTGTTTTTGGGCAACTGAATTTGTGATGGCCATGTTATGGAGTATTGTAAAGTATATGATCTAAAGTTCAAATCCCCCAACTTTAACCCGTGTTATAGAGATAGTGGTTGGAATTGACTTTGTGTCACATGAGTGTAAGACCTAATTGTGAATTCCTCTAGAAAAATAAATAAATCTTAAATTTAAACTTGGCCAAGAAAAACATTGATAAATTAAATGTATGGAAGAGCATGTATGAGTGGTAAAACATGAAATGTTATCAATGTTTGATCTCTGGAAAAAAAATGTACATTTTTTTTGTAAGCTTGTCATGACTTTTTTCATTCATTTTCATCCAAAAGCAGACAAGTTACATCCATATCCATATGATCAGGTGACATTAACCTGTCCATTGAAAAACCAGGTCTGTTGGCCACCTTACTGCATTATAAATCATCCAAAAATAAAAGATGTTGAGTTAATATTAGATTAAAACTTAAAAAAAATTAGGAAATAAAGATATAAAGGAGCATATAAACATTTTTTTTAAATCAAGAGAATTGGTAAACCCATTCCCTATCACCAAAAAAACTTGGGACTTGGGATTGAGTTACTAGGATTGCTACTACTCTCCTAAACCTAGCGCAATAGTGTACAAACCACACTAAATAGATAAACTAAGTTTGTTTCAAACTTAGACAAAGTCCCTATATTAATTGGCAAACGCCTTCATGTAAAACATTGGTCTTTGAGAAATGTACAAACATGAAGACATATATCGTTCGACCTCTAAAAAGTGTGCAAACGTTATGACAAAAAAAACGTCGTAGGTTAGGTACCAATAATATATGTCAACTAAGACGTTTATTTTTTGGACCAAACCACTTGAAGTTATTATATCATTCCATAAATGAATTCTTTAAAAAATAAAAAAAAATTGATAGGTGTTACACTAGGGTGTCGGGCGTTTAACATTGTGGTTGTGATGTAACTCGAATGGTAAGTTGCCCATTTCGCATGGAAGAGATCGGAGTTTTTTACCCCGCATTTCCATTGCCCTAATTTTCCGATAACCGTTTTGTCGGCATATCGGTTTATTGCCTGCAATATCTCTGTGAATGCTTTGATCGCAGAGTGAAAGATGGAAAAAAGAGAAGTACTCTGAAGGTCGCGTGTTCGATCCACGCTCACCGCATACTCCTATCATATATGATGAATTAGGCTGTTAAACAGCATTTTGGTCTGTAGGGTTACCCGAGGTGAGTAAAGCTGTGGGGATGGCTTAGTTTGGAGAATTGTGTGCATCTCCCAAATTCTTGTAACGTAGGTGAAACTGAATGGCTTCATTACTAACTCGAGTTTTTCTACAATGAAAAAAACTGTTAGTTTACATCCTTTCAAATGGTGATAAACAAAGCTGCAGCCTGATAATTTTCTGGTTCGATTTCACTCCTTTATTTATTGAATTTCAAAAAATAATACAACATATGGTACACTAGTTTTGACTTGCTTTTATTTTATCATGGCCAAACACTGTTTCTAAAGTAACTGATAACTGATATGGACTGTGGTGGGTTTCAACTTTTGGGTTTGAATTGTTTTTCAGAGTACTGTATTTTGTAATTTGCAATATAAATGTTGGGAGAAGTTGATTTATTTGTGGTGAATTTGTTTATACTAGTATAGATTTATCTTAATCATGGATCTAATAAAAGTTAACAAAATCAAATTTCTTGAGATACAAACTTCTTTTACATGGAAAAAATTGAATAAAATTTGCACATAACATATTTTATCCTTATGGAAGTTGACTAGATCTATTTTTCAGAGACATTTAATAAAATTAGAACTATATTAGCATAACCCCTGCACAAGGATAACACACAAATCTAGAAATGGTTCATTTTTTCGGAGACATTTAATAAAATTAGAACTATATTAGCATAACCCCTGCACAAGGATAACACACAAATCTTGAAATGGTTCATTTTTTTTTTTTTGAAGTTCACTAGATCTACATCGGTACTTATATACATATATAACTTTTCATTGTTTAAATTATATTTTTTATTTATAAAATGGATTCAATATCTTCAAAATTTACTTGAGAATTTGGATTGTGTACATTACACAATCAAATTTGCATTCCAACACATCTTGAACTAGGATTGTGTACATTACACACTCAAACTTCCATTAGAACATCTAGATTTATAAAAAAATATACATAAAAAGACAACAATGTAAAATAATGAGACTAAAAATGTTTTAACCATAATTTTTTTTTTCAATTGTTGTATATAATATTTATAGTTTTCTTTAATAGATATATACTAATACACATTTAAATATTTAATAGAAATATTTTATTTATGGACTATGTTGTTCAAATTAAAATGATTTTGGAGTTAGTAATATATTTTTAAGAATACTATATTAATTAATTCTCTATATTCATATTGAATTTTTTATTATTAATAATAATTTTCAAATGCCACATATTAATTTGATATTAAGAATTAAATGAATTACATATCTCTTTCTAGGTGAATATTTTTACTTTTAACCACTCCTCTTGCATTGAAATATTTTATTATAATCAACGTTAAAATATTTTTTCATGTACTTTCTATGTATACATATACATGAATTTGACATTAAAATAAATTAGTCAACGTTAATATTTAAAAACTTGATTAAGTCATACAATATTCATATTTTTTATACAATTTTTTCATACTCAAAAGTGTGTATATATATATATATATATATATATATATATATATATATATATATATATATATATATATATATATATATATATATATATATATATATATATATATATATATAAAGTTGTGATATTTCATATGGATATAAAAATATTTGATTTATGGTTGAGAGTGAGACTAAAAGTCACATTTAGAAAGAGAGCACAGACAAAATTGAAACTCAATAAAAAAAAACACAACATTCAAAAATATATTCATTGTTATTTTATACATAATAAATATAGTGAGCTTGCATCATGGCATGCATAATAATGGAAATATAATTTTGAGTGAGTGCAACAATATAATATATATTTGAAATTGAATTTAGTTTACAGTTATGTTTAAAAATATATTGGAATGTTGGGATGGCCTCACATAGGCTTTGTTTACCTAGAAAAAATATATAAATTTGATTATTCTTTTATATATATGTATTACTTTTAGAATAAAGTTTTATAGTTTATGTAATGTTATTTATATAAATAATAATCCCATTAATTATGACTTAAAGTTTAATTATTTGGATATTATTGAAAATCATTGTTCATTAACAAATTGATACTTGTTACATTAGAATTTGACATGATGGAAGTTTATTGCATAAGTGATATGCCTTTATTAAATGTTCATTCAAGCAATTATATCATACCATAATTTTAATAATAAAAGGATTGAAATCATATTACAACTTTAATAATAGAAGGATTGAGATATTAACAATTGCATGTGAGAATGAGAGAGCTCTAGTAAGAAGAAGTAATATTCTAGGAAAAGGTTGAGTGAAGTAGGAGACAAAATGGACAAGATAACAACCATTAGTTCTACTTTTGCGTGTGGGGTTGTTAGAGGAATGAATTGCTCTAACCCCCTGCTAAAACATTTCAACATGTTATAAAATCAAAACAAGCAACTATTCTTATTTCATGTTGATAGTGTTCAACTCTTACGACTTTGACCCCAAAATGAAGAATACCACCACCACATATGTCTATTATACAATTCATGAACAAATCATAAATTTAAAATTAATCTCACATTACCAACATGCATAGGACCGTTGTGGCGAAGAGAGAGGGATTCAATACATTGTGTCACAATGAACATTCAATTTATCATTAATCAACACATGATTAATTCAAAAGTTGTTGGCTATGTTCTCTTTAACACTTGCACTTGGAAAATGATGTTCAAACCATAAACTAAACTATATACTTTCCAACATTAACACCAAAACCAATTTTAGCCAAGGGAAATGCATTTTGCAAGAGCTTGGGTGAAAAAGTACTACAAAGGGAGTTATTTGGGTTCTCATATATGCACCTTGGTAGTGATGAATGGATTAACCAAGCTAATGGGCCTTGTCTTATCTGAGAGAAACTTAACATCATTAGAAAAAATAAGCTTTTGGTCGAGGTGGAAATAATGGAAAATGATGGGGTGGTAGGAATTACTCCTTTGTCATTTCATCCCATGATAGATGTCAAAAATTCCCCTATCCCTTCTGGGGTGGAAGACCCAAACTCTATTGAAATATCTAAGAAAGGCGGTGAAGGATTAGTTCAATCCAATTCTTTTAGCTTTCAAAATATCTTAATGTGGTTGAGCTAGCTAGAGGATCTCTAGGAATGAGATAGAAGCAATTAAGAGGATGTGGAACCCAAGTGTGTAAAATTGTGATAAGAAGGCATGAAGTTGATTTTGGGTTACAAAATGGTTACAAAATAGGTTACAGGTTCAACTCTACCAGGGGACGATATTGGTAGGAAAGTTACATGGTAGACATATTTTTGAAAATTCAATTAGCATGTAGTTGAGAAGGTATGGAAACAACAACTTGATGATGCTCTTATCTTCCATTTATTATATATGGTTGGATTAAAATTTTCTTTCAGTGTGAGAGAGACCATGACAACATACTGGAAAGGAAATAGTATTGAGACAACATTATCCTATCCCTCAAAACTTGACTCCCTTGGGATGGCATACAACGGATTTGGGTGAAGTTACATTCTCTTCATTAGGAGTTGTAGACACAAATAACCTTGACCTTGATAAGCAACCAAACGAATAGAATGTTTAATATGAATGAGAAAACAACCTCCTTGGACAAGATTGTTTTAGCTAAGATTTTTGTGGAAATAAACTTGGGATATGGGGCTACCTGAAGGAACTTATTTATAGATTAGGAGATGAGCTACTTGAAGGAAATTATATATGTGTTGGGATATTGGATACCTAAAGGAACTGATATATAGGTTAGATAGAATGTTGAATATGAATGATAAAAAAAGCTCTATGGACAATACATTTTTAACTAAGAATCGTGTGGAAATTAACTTGGGAGATGGACCATTGGAAGTAACTTGTATATAGGTTGGAAGTGATTCTTTGTTAGGAGATTGACTATGTTAAGATTCCTTGTAGATGCTCAATTTGTAATATGCATGATCATCTGTGATGTACCTTACCTAAGAAGGATTTGCCCAAGGATATGGAAGAAGTAGAAGAACATGTGGAGGATGTGGCCCCAGCTCACAATTAGCTTGAGGAAAATAATTAGCCCTCTTAATAAAAAAGTGAATCTATCTTTAAGGATATTTCTTTTATTATTATGGAAAATAATACTAAAACATTTAACCAACAATTGCATCATTGGATTCTAATAATAAATGCCAAAAAAACCAAAAACCGTAATATTTAGATTTATCTACTTTTTTATAATTTATAAAGTCGTAGTCTAACCAACCAGTGTTTTTTGCTTGAAAATCATGGAAATTCACGCTAGATTTTAATAAAATCCAATAGAGATTTTTGAAAATTCAAGCTGCAACTGTCAAACATCAAGATTGTGGGTGCCCCATAGATTTTTGATGGTGTTGAACCCATTTCCAACATAAAAAACATGATTCAAACACTACTATTCCTCGACCTATAGACTTCTCCATTTATAAATAATGATGATTAACATCCACTAAAACTAATATGAAATAGTCAAATTTAATTATAGACCACTAAAACTAATATAAAATAGTCAACTTTAATAATAGAGTTTTATTTATTTTTTAAATATTAAATAAATTAATTAACATTCAACTTTCTATTTTTTTTAATATTTCATATTTAATTCAAGAGCACTTAAATACACACAAACTCATTGAAGTTAAACCTACCCCGACACACGTATAATTGAGAGAATACCTCTTATTTTTTTAATAAATAAAAAAAAACAAATTCACAACAAATTTATATTTTAATTTTAAATACATATTATATAAATAAATAGTTAAAATACATCTATAACATATTTCTATTTCTCAGTTGGGGAATTATTTTTTCGCTCTTGTTTATTTCTAACGAGAGGTATATCTTTAAACTTTAGTTTACGTTGAACTTTGTATTTTGCACGTAACAAAGCTTTTTTCGAAAATGTGAAAAAATAATTTTGTACTGAATGAATTTTTCCTAAAATGGTGACAATATTTAATAAAGGTGATAGGTAATAATATTAATGGTGAAGTTTATAATATTTAAGTGTAGAGAAGTTTTCGTAGTGTATTATATTAGATATCAAATTTTGAGATTCAATTGCGTTAAGAGTAAGTCATTCATCTATGACCATTTCCATGAAAGGTAATCGTAAGTGACTAATTTCTCATGATTTTTGAATAGTTCACTTGGTACTCATTGCATCGGGTGATGCTCATAGGGGTGAAGAAGTGGGATTGAAACTAATGAAATGATTCACAGTGTCAATCATCACTTCCGGGGCTTGCACCAGGTAACCAGGACTTCCTGGGAGGTCACCCATCCCAGATCACCTATGGCTCAAGCGCACTTAACTGTGGAGTTTTCCCCACAATCAAGCCCACTTAGCTTGCTACCCCATTTGCAAAACCTTAGCAAGTATTATGCCTCATGAACCATTCAAGTAAAGCTCCCGTCACTCTTTGTATTTAAGTATTGAGGGGTTTTTGCAGTGCATTATATTAGATATCATTTTTTGGGATTCAATTGCGTTAAGAGTAAGCCATTCATCTATGACCATTTCCATGGGTGACTTCTCAAGAAGCCTTGGTTATCGGGTGCAAGTCCCAGAAGTGATGATTGGCGCTATGTGATTTATTTCACTAGTTTCAATCCCACTTCTTCATCCCTGTAAGCATCACTCGATGCAATGAGTGCTAAGTGGGCTATTTAAAAATCATGAGAAATTACTCAGTTACAATTACCTCTCATGGAAATGGTCATAGATGAATGACTTACTCTTAACGCAATTGAATCCCAAAAATTGATATCTAATTATAATATTTTAAATTTTGACAAATACCGATAATATAATCATGTTAGTTTGAATAAATAAAATTATTATTATCTAATTTTAAGGTCACAACCAACTCAGACACGAAATTGGTGTATGATACTCTCTTGTTTGTGGGACAAGAGACCCCAAATTGGTGTATGAGACCCCATTTTTTGTGGGATAAGGGATCCACCTCCGCGCAATGATTTGACTGCAAAGTCTATGAAGTCATACATACTTTACCCCCCTCTGGTTTTGAACCTGTGACCTCTTAGGAGGAAACACATGCTCTTAACCATTAGGCCCAAATAATTATTAGTTTAAATTATATACATGCAATGAGGGTTTGTAAAAATATTTTTTACATGATATTTTTTTCAAACATTATTGAAATAAATAAAAATATCTTGGATTCCATCTTAAGCTTAATGACTACTAGATAAAAGATTGGAATTGGCTGATTGCCAAATTGGAGCACCGAATCAGCATCTGGCACCATCAGTGGCTCTCCCGGGCTGGTAGATTGGTATTGATAAAATCTGTCCTAGAAGCCATCCCTGTTTATTGGATGTTGCTTGCATGGCTTCCCAAAGGCGTTACCAATCTCATACATCAGATTTGCAGAAAATTTCTCTGGAGAAATTTGATCAAGGATCGCATCTTTGCCTGGGTGGCTTGGGACTGGATCAGTTGGCCTAAATAGTAGGGTGGTTGGGGCATTAAGGACCTCCATTTATTTGCTACCACTCTAGCTGCAAAAATGGGTTGGCATCTGTTAACTGGACAAAGTCTGTGGAAGGAGGTTACAGTGGCCAAATATATTACACCTAGGAACACCCTTGAATGGATTAGAGGTGATATCCAAAATTGCCCTGGATCATCCATCATATGGAAGGCCATCACAAAATCAACCCACCTTATACAAAAAGGGCTGACATGGCAAATTGGTCCGAGCCAGTCTGTCAGAGTGGGCACTGACTCATGGTCGGAAAGCAAAGAAAATTTCAAACTGCCGAACTAGATCATAGATCACTTGGCCAATTCTGGCTAGCGTCATCTTGCACAGGTGGCTGACCCGGATCGGACAAATTAGCACAATCAGAAATGGCTGACTGCTCAAGAACTTGGGATCCCTAGGGTGGGTTACCTTGACTGGTTCAGGTACACCAGAGCACTACAGGCTTCACATATCCACCTCTTGGATCAGGACGATCAACTTGTTTGGGCACCCTCTCCCAAAGGGATTTACTCCCCCAAAATAGGTTATATCACTCTTGGCCACCTAAAGGAGCCCCATGACAAACTTTGGTGGTGGAAAACAATTTGGAAGTTGAAGGCACCTCATAAATTTCGACTACTGTTGTGGTGCATTCTACATAACTGCATTCCGACATGTTGAGATTTCCTTTAATTAAATTTGGAGAAAATCTCATGAATGTGACAACAATAGGATTTGTTGCTAAATTGACTCCATCTAATTCTGATGTGGAGTTAATGCATCCTATATTTGTTGTGAGTAAATTTATGATTCAATTTCTACTCCCAGCTATAAAATGTAAGCCCGTAGAGGCAAATGAGCACGAGGGATGTGAGGTGAGTGGAAGAGCAGATGGGAAACTCTGCTATTGTAATTCTCCAGTTGATGAATGAGATTGCCGATGCCCTGTTTGGTGGACATAGCCCCGATTGGTTGGGTGAACCACATTAAAATATTTTGTGTGTTCATGTTTGTTGAATGATGTGTGTATTTGGTTGTGTGATTATTTAGTTTCCGCTGTGTTTTTTTGCTCAACAATTGGTATCAAATCAAGTTGAGCTGAGTGATTCAAGCTGACAACAATTTAAAAGGCATTGTGGTGATAATCCTTGTGGTGCGAAGGCTGATCGGCGGCCCGCTGTGGAGACAGTTTTTTGAAATCAAGCTACTTGATTTGCAGCGTGAAGGAAAATCAGGCTACAGTGGAAGAGCTCAAGTTGCTGGTGAGATTGCTGCACAGTGAGCCATGGCCTGCTGAGCGCAGTTTGAAGGAGGCCGCATACAAAGTCTGCTGTGCGTTGAACCATGCAGTGACTCAGACCTGCGGTGATGCACAACACGTGAGCTGGTATCATGCTACTGCGTGCGTGTTGCCAATCTGCCTTTCCTGGAGACTGGTATCGGTTCTGTGTTTTTTGAATGCATTGAAACGTGAGCTAGTCGATATTAATATGCTGCTGTTCATGTGGAGGAGCCAAGCAGAGCCGTGAGTTGCCATCCTATTGAACGGTGTTGAAATCGCTGCGTTGAACGACGTTGAAGCCAAAGCGTTGAACGAATTGGATTTGAGGTTTACAATCGCTTCATTAAAAATGTTGATTTCCTTTTTTCAAATTCCGTAAGTTAAATTGAAGGCATATAACTTTTGCAAATCGATTTATTTGAAGTTTTTTTTAATAAAATTGATTATATTATTGAAAAAATTGATATGCAATGTTTTGATTTGTATTCGATATTGATTTGAAGTTAATCGATTAGATTGAAAATCGATAGGCAATATGTTAAATCAATTATTGTAATAATGCCACATATATGCCATTATTAAGGGCTTAAGGAATTTTTATCAAGGGTATTTTTTATATGGCAAGGGCATTTTTTAATCAAAATTAATTTTGATTAAAAAAAAAAAAAAACTTCATTTATTAAGAGTTTTGTTTGGAGATTTTCTGACACAAGCTACTAAACATGGCAAAAACACAAAGTGCTCGATTTGAGATCGAGAAGTTCAATGGGAAAAACAACTTCGAGATCTGGAAAGTTAAGATGTATGATCTACTCGTGCAACAAGGCGTGGCGAAGGCACTGTTGGGAAAAGCCAAACAACCTTACACCATGACAGATAACGAATGGAGTGACATGGATGAAAGAGCACTGAGCGACATTCGATTGTGTTTGGCAGATGATGTTTTGTTTAACATCGTGTCAGAAAAAACTGCTGCTGGTTTGTGGAAAAAGCTTGAAAAGTTGTACATGACAAAATCCTTAACCAATAGGATTATTCTAAAGCGTAGTTGTATGGCTTGCACATGAAGGAAGGTACGATGATAACTGATCATCTGAATACCTTTAATACTCTCTTGGTGCAGTTATAAAGTATAGAAGTAAAATTTGAATCAGAAGATAAAGCTGTAACTTTATTATGCTCGTTGCCCGAGTCATGGGATCATTTTGTTACTTCTATAGGTTTTAGTTCATTAGAAACCCTTGAGTTTGATGATGTTGTTGGAGCTTTGCTGTCTGAAGAAACCAGAAAGAGGTCAAATTCAGAAACCTCTACATCAGAAGCAATGATGGTCAGAGGTCGTTCTAAAGAAAGACGCTTCAGTAAGCACAAAAACTCGTGGTCAAAATCGAAAGGGAAGAAGAGTAAGGTAAAGTGCTGGTTTTGTGGAAAATCATGACATTTGAAGAAGGACTGTTGGAAGAGACAACAAACATCCAAAGGAGACTCTTCGATAGAGAAGAAAGAAGCAAACACGACAGATACAGGTTCGGCATCCGTTTCAGGTATGAGTGATGAAGTGTTATCAGTTAGTTTGTCTAATCATGATCAACATTGGTTGTTAGATTCTGGTGCGTCAAATCACATATGCATTCATAGAGAGTGGTTTAAATCTTATAAATCAATCAATGATGGAGTTGTTTACATGGGAAATGATGTCTCATGTAATATTGTGGGAATTGGAAGTATCCAGATTAAAATGTTTGATGGGACAAATAAAATTTTAACTGATGTAAGACACGTGCTTGAACTAAGAAAAAACCTCATTTCACTAGGAGTGCTAGACACAAATGGATATAAAACCTTTATTCAAGGTGGAATAATGAAAGTTTATAAAGGAATTTTACTAGTAATGAAAGCAAAGAAGGTTGGAAATCTTTTTCAGTTAGAAGGAAGAACAGAGTCAGATCATGCTTCTACAGTATCTGAAAACAACCGTAATTCTATTCGTCTATGGAATCAAAGGTTGGGCCATATGAGCGAAAGAGGATTAAAAATTTTGTCTGATCGTAAGTTACTTCCTAGTTTAAAATCTTCTAAGTTAGATTTCTGCAAACATTGTCTATATGGAAAACAAAGCAAGCAGAAGTTTAAAACTGGAAAACATACTAGTAAGGTAATCCCTGATTATATCCATTCTGATGTTTGGGGTCCATCTCCTACAACCTCATATGGAGGATCATCATATTTTGTATCTTTTATTGATGATTTCTCTAGAAAAGTGTGGGTCTATATGTTAAAGAAGAATTCTGATGTATTCATAGTTTTCAAATAGTTTAGAGCATTAGTTGAAAACATCACTGGAAGAACCATTAAATGTTTAAGAACTGACAATGGTGGTGAGTTTACTTCAAAGGAATTTGATAATTATTGCAAGGACACTAGGATCGAAAGACACAAAACTACTGTATATACTCCTCAGCAAAATGGAGTTGCTGAACGCATGCATAGGACTCTCTTAGAGAGAGCAAGAAGTATGCTTAGTAATGCCAATTTGCAGAAGGAATTTTGGACAGAAGCAGTTTCTACAGCTTGTTACTTGGTAAATCGATCACCATCAACTGTAATAGGATGAAAAATTCCTCAAGAGGTATGGAAAGGTCATCCATGTGATTATTCTAAACTAAATTTTTTTGGTTGTGATGCATATGCTCTAGTTCCGAAACATCAGCGTTCTAAATTAGATCCTAAATAAAAAAGATATATCTTTTTTGGATATGGTGATGGGACTAAGGGATACAAGTTGTGGGGTCCTACTACTCACAAGATCATCATTAACATAGATGTTAAATTCAATGAATCTTCACTCGATAATCCAGATGTAGATGATAAATTGAAACAGGATAATGTACCTAAGCTTCAACGCATTCAGTTTGAAACCAGTTCAAATACTGATGATAGTCTAGATGAACAAGTTTTAGATTCAGATCATGAATAAGTTTCAGATGCAGATCATGAACGTGTTTCAGATGTAGATCATGAAGAAGTTCCTACAGATGATAATCAACAAATTGTGGAAGTACTAGAAACATCTTTAAGGAGGTCTACAAGAATCAGACGTCCTCCTAAACGGTATGATGATTATGTTACTTCAGTGGCTTTAACCACTAATGATGATGAACCTTTGTGCTATCGGGAAGCTGTAGAAGGTTCTAACAGTGATAATTGGAAAGAGGCTATGAAGGACGAGATGAAGGCATTAGCCAAGAATGCCACATGGGATCTGGTAGAACTTCCTAGAGATAGAAAAAATGTGGGATGTAAATGGGTTTACAAATTGAAAAGGGGTGTTGATGATAAAGAAGATAGGTACATAGTGAGGCTGGTCACGAAATGTTTTTCTCAGAAAGCAGGAATTGAATTTCATGAGATATTTTCACCAGTTGTAAAAATTGTTTCAATTCGGATTGTGTTAGCATTAGTTGCTTTACTTGATTTAGAATTACAACAACTAGATTTTAAAACTGCATTTTTACATGGAGATTTAGATGAGGAGATTTACATGGAACAACCGGAAGGGTTTGTTAAAAATCGCAACAAGAAATTTGTCTGCAGGCTCAAGAAATCATTGTATGGTCTGAAGCAGTCACCTCGACAATGGTACAAGAAATTTGATTCTTTCATGATGAGTCAAAACTATATAAGAAGTGAATATGATCATTGTGTTTAATTTAAGAAATTAAGTAATGGCATGTTCATTATCTTAGTGTTGTATGTTGATGATATGATTTTAGCAAGCAAAAGGATAACTGAGATCAACAGGTTAAAGGCTCAGATGGCTAGGACGTTTGATATGAAAGATCTAGGAGCAACAAGACATATTTTGGGCATAGAGATTTTCAGAGACAGGAGCAGTGGTAAGCTGTGGCTATCACAAAAGAAGTATATTGAGAAAATACTCTTGAGGTTTGGTTTGAACAATGTGAAGCCTGTTTCAGTCCCTTTAGCTTCCCATTTTAAGCTTTCTTCAAGTTTATGTCCTAACAAAAATGAAGAAAAGGAATATATGTCTCGAATTCCATATGCCAAAGTAGTAGGTTGTTTGATATATGCGATGGTTTGTACACGAACATGTATTTCACATGTAGTTGGGGTTGTCAGCAGGTATATGGAAAATCCAGGAAAAGAACACTGTTCAGCAGTGAAATGGGTGCTTCGGTATCTGAGAGGCACAAGTGATTACTGTATCACTTATAACAAAAGTAATGAATTTGTTTGCAGATATGTTGATTCTGATTTTGCAGGTGATTTGGATAAGAGAAGGTCAACTTCAGGATATGTCTTTACTCTTGCAGGTGGAGCTATTTGCTGGATGTCAAAGCTACAGAACATTGTTGCTTTATCCACTACAGAAGCAGAATACATAACTACTTCACATGCTTGCAAAGAAGCGGTTTGGTTGAAAGGTTTTTTTGGTGAGTTTGGTAGGTTACAGGACAACATCAAGTTATTTTGTGATAGTCAAAGTGCAATTCACTTGGCTAAAAATACGGCCTATCAGAGTAAATCAAAGCATATACCTATCAAGTACCATTTTGTAAGACAAGTTATCACTGAACGAGGAGTCTCTCTTGAAAAAGTGCATACAAAGGAAAATTGTGCAGACATGTTCACGAAACCAGTTTTGTTAGAGAAGCTATGATGGTGTCTGGCTTCTCTTGGCTTGCAGAAAAGTTAAAAATAATAATGGAACAGGGTATCAGGCTAATTGTTGTCAAGGTGGAGATTGTTGAGATTTCTTTTAATTAAATTTGGAGAAAATCTCATGAATGTGACAACAATAGGATTTGTTGTTAAATTGAATCCATCTAATTCTGATGTGGAGTTAATGCATCCTATATTTTTTCCTGGAATCTAAGTTTATGTGATCCATCATATAAATTAGCAAAATTCTTTCGGTAATAATCACATGAAATGGAACGTGATTATTGCCACGTTCCATTTCATGTGATTATTACCGAAAGAATTCTGCTAATTCATCCTATATTTGTTGTGAGTGAATTTATGATTCAGTTTCTACTCCCAACTATAAAATGTAAGCCCATAGAGGAAAATGAGCATGAGGTATGTGAGGTGAGTGGAAGAGTAGATGGAAAACTCTGATGTTGTAATTCTTCAGTTGATGAATGAGATTGCCGATGCCCTGTTTGGTGGACGTAGCCCAGATTGTTTGGGTGAACCACGTTAAAATATTCTGTGTTCATGTTTGTTGAATGCTGTGTGTATTTGGTTGTGTGATTATTTAGTTTCCGCTGTGTTTTTTTTCTCAACACAACAATGGAAAATCTCCATCGACGAGCCATTTATAGCCTGTCCAGATGCTGCTTCTGTTTTGCACGTGAAGAAAATGCTCAACACATATTTCTGGAGTGCCTAGCAATCTGAATACTATGGAATATGGTCAATCACATGTTGGGGTGTCCCATCATCTCGCAGGGCGTTACAATATCAGAGGCCTGGTCCGCGTGGTGGCAGGCTGCTACATGCACTAAACTGAGAAATATACCACTAATGATTGCTTGGGGCATTTGGAATGGACGTAATCGGCATACATTTGAAGGTCAATCGATGATCTGGGAACACACTTGTGCTATTATCATTTCCATTTACAGTCTCAAACCGGATGAAGCACTACCGAATCAATCTAAGGTCATCATATTTGAACATATAGACCACAACCAGCCATGGGCATATTTTAATGGGGCCTCAAATCATCATGGGTGTGGGGGTGGGGCGGTTCTATTCATATCAGAATCTCATTATTATCAACTCAAAATGGGGCTCAGTTCTGGTACAAACAATTCTGCAGAGCTCCTATGCCTACGACTTCTTCTTCTATTTTCCCGTGAAAAAGAATGCAACAATATTCAGATCTTTGGAGACTCAATCGTTGTCATTAACTGGTTCAATTCACTCGCACAGTGCCACACCCACACACTTACAAATTTATTGCGAGAATTCCTTCATCTAAAAACTCATTTTGATTTTATATTTGTCACTCATATTTACAGGCAGAGGAACAAAGTGGCAGATAAACTATCCAAAGAAGTCGCGGAGCTAGAGTGGGGTAGCTGGTTCATCACTGAACATGATGGTGCACAGGTTTATAGATATTTTCAAAGACCGTTAATTGATGACTTCCAGGACATGGGAGCAGTTACTCCTTGACTGCATTTTGACTATTTTGACATATGGGAGATTTATTTTTGCTTATGGACACCTATGATATTATTTATTACCGGCAACTATTTTTTATATACACAGCTAGATCAGATTTGTATTTCTGCACATGATACTTGCAACATATATTGCACTGACACATGAACTATATGCCTCCGTGGTGAGGATACAGTTATTTTTCATGCTCCATATTGGATAGTACTCGTAAATTGTAACATGTAATTTTTCTATATCAATGAAAAGTTACGAATTTTTCCCCGTGAAAAAAAATAAAAATGTTATGTATTTATAATTTTTTATTCAAACTCTCGAATTGTCTTTTATAAGTTTGGAGTTTTGATAGATCACACAAGATAACATTTATAGGTTTTGTATTATGTTCACTTGTGTTGTGGCTATTGGAGGAATTTTTGGGGTTGTAAAATTAGTCACAATTGATTTTCATCTATCAAACCAGAGATCCATTAGACAAGTTTGCATCATTATAATCCATAATGCATAGAATGTTTTGTCAAACATTGTGGCACTGCTTGTGGAGAAACCTTCTTGACTGGTCATGTGTGCTTACAAAATCTACCTTTTGGCAGTGAGATTGTTTAAGAAAGAGCTTACTTTGAAACCAATTGTTGATCACACATTTATACTAGGGGGGCGTGAATTAGTATAAGAAATTTTTTACTCATTGAAACATTCATGAGCCATAAGAAAATAATCACATATGAGATTTGTTAGTTGTATAACAAGGAATACATGATTTACATGAAAATCCTTTCAAGAAAAAATCACAAAAAATATTTTTATAATTCTTTATGGGAACCAAAATATTGGAGATATCAATCCCATTGCTACAAATATTTGTAGGCACCAACCTACTAGAGACACCAATCTCCACCATTGTAAATATAGGCACCAACCTATTAGAGACACCAATCCCCACTACTGCAAATATTTTTAAGCACCAACCTACTTCATTGAGTTTGGTTGCTACCTCTATCTTCACCAAGTATGCTAGTTGACTCTTTCTTTACTAGGTCTGCTTAATGCTTCTTCCTTCACTAGGCCTGCTTCTCCCAAAACCTTTTTTTTTTCCTCTTCCTAAGAAAAAAATTGTACAACATCCCATGTATCCAATTTTGCAGATATGATTCCAAATATTTTCCTGAGGTACTTCTGCATGTCTTCTCCAATCTATGAAATTTTACAATATGAAAAGTGCCAAAAAATAAGTTACATAAAAAATTCCAAGCTAACACATTTGATATTGATTTCATCATTATTCATAAACCCAAATTCTATGAGTCTTATCTCCAAAAGTAAAGCAAATCAAAGTATGGAACTTTTACCTGGGGTATTGATATATGTCTCCATAGATCCCTGAAAATTTCACAATCTAAAACATCCTAGAAAACAAGCTATAGAAAAAATGTCATACTGACTTACTTGAAACTGATTTCAAGAGTATTAAAAAACCCTAAATTCCACAGGGAATATCTCTGAAATTATAGCAAACCAAAGTCTAAATTTTTTACCATATGTACCCGTATATCTTGCTTCTGTTTTCTCAAAGTTTCATGGTTTAAAACATCCCAAAACTTGAGTTATAACAAAAAATCTAAGATGACTCATTTCAAGATTAATAAAAAACCGTAACATCCATAGGGTGTATCTCAGAATGTGTAGCAAACCAATGCCTAAAATTTATACCACTATACATGAAGATCTCACCTCTATCAACTCCATATTTCATGATCTGAAACATCCTAGGAGAAAAGTTATAGTGAAAAGGCCAACATAACTCGTTCACTCCACAAATTAGATTTTTTATCCACCTTTAAAACCCTAAGAGTATTCCCAACTTCTCTTCCACAAATCACATCTCTTCTTACTTGGATGGTCTTCAAACACACTCATTTGTTCTTTGTTTATATTGTTTTTCTAGGTTTTAACCCTGTACAGAAATTACCAGAAAAAAAATTCTTAAAATAGAAAAATAGACAATGGAATAACATAATACAAATATACACAAAGATTTTCCCCTCGATCCCATATATTGTTGGAAGTAAAATTTTCAACCATATATCATATGTGCCCATTTGAGTTAGGTATTTAGAGTAAAAAGGCCTTCAAAGATAGAGTATCCAAACTAGGAATAAAAAAAACTTGCATCTAAACAATATTTCCAAGAATCTTCATCTTGCGATGTTTGTTTTGGACATTTATATTCTCCCTATCTTTGACATCATTGAAAACAACATTTCCAACAATTTTCATCTTGAAAAATTTATCTTGGACATTTATAGACTCTCCTTGTCTTTAATACCAATGGCAACAATATTTACAACATTGTTCATTTTACAATATTTATCGTAGACATATGTAGTCTCCCCTTTTCTTTGGAATCAATGCCAATAATATTTTCCAACATATCCTATACTAGAAAATGGATCTACTTAATCATTTCAACAAACTTCCCCACTTTTACTGGTTCTCCTATGATGTCTTCCCTAACTCCTCCCTATTTTCCATACACAACATCCAAGGGTGAAGCTGGAAAATACCCAATTAGAAAGTTTCAAAAGGGGGCTTACTAATAATGGAGTTACTCTGTTATAAGAGTGTTGAATGTAGATGAGATTTTCATCTTTAGCCTTTTCACGATTTTGATTATAACCTTTCAAAAGTTTAACAAAATTCTTGTTGACTACTTATGTTTACCGATCTATTTATGGATGGAATATTATAGATCTCTTCATCTTAGTGTCCATCTATTTCCAAAGTGTAGTCTGAAATGCACTAATAAATGTCATATCCTTGTTTGAGATGATGCTCTTTGGTATCCCAAATTGCACCCAAACATGTTCAAAGAATATATTTGCAACTTCTTGTCCTTTGATGGTCATTTTACAAGGAATAAGACTTCACATTTTGTTGAACATGTCAACTACCACAAAATAGATGGTCATGTCCCTTCCTAGTTGCATCTAGAAAACCACTAACAAAATTCATGAAAATGATTTCCTATCAATTATAGGTAAGGGATAATATAAACCTCACTTTCAATTAATAATATTTTTAGTATGACACATCATTCATCCTCTAATATATTCAATTACATATTCTTGTATTTTGGGCCAATACATATACGTTTTTAAGCCGAAAATTGTCTTTCCAACACCAAAATTTCCTACAACCTTGACTTGTCAACACCTATGATAAATTGTGATAATTCATCTTTAGGAATAGATTTTTTTTTCTAGCCTGTAGAACAATTGATTTGCTAATGATAATAAGTCATATTTTCACCGTCTTCTACATGAATTTGGCCCTATAGTTATTGAAACACTTATTTAAAGTCCCCATCTTCTATGCATGCCTCATAATGGGTAAAAGGATCCATATGCATAAGAGTTCCCAAAACTATGATTTTGGATGTAATGGCCTTGAATGCATGTATGCCAACTTGTTAGTACTTTCCTTCTCATATTTGATGACTAGATGAATTTTTTTCAAAGAACCCATCAACTTGTAATGTCTAGTTTTTATAGCATACTCTAAGACTACAAATACTATAGTGGTTGGTGATCAATGTGGATAATGGTTTCCTTTCTTATTAGACAATGCTTCCACTTCCTAATTAGTTGAACTGAGGCATAAAGTTCCTTGTATTTTGTAGAGTATTTTAAAAGCCCCCATGGAACATTTAGAATGATGACATACCAACTTAATTTCTTACATAAAAATTCCCCCACAGCATATTGTTGTTTCTTGTACAACAAATACCCATTATTATACGAATTTTTCATAAAATAATGGGGACACTTTTAAATTCTCTTCGTTGTTGTTGGTTTTTTTTTTTTTTTTAATATTTAAATTTATGATCTTTTAATTTTGATTTTAACAAGATTGTACATATTTACAATTTGATTTATCTTGCAGTTTTTAGAAATTTTTTTCGTGATTTGTTTTAATGTTATCAATTTGGTTCAATTTGATCCCTCATTTATTTTTTACCGAATGTAAAAATTTTATGAAGGAAATGAATTGACAAAGTATTTAGACCTTATTCATATGCTAGTTGGATTAACTGTCCTAGATACCAGATAACCGAACATGGGTAAAATCTAGATCCAAATCAAAGGAAAACATTTTTAATTTGATTCATCCAAATATTGGATGCGAGTGCATTACTTCCAGATATGGATTATTTTCAAATAATTTCATTCGATTTGGGTGGATATTATATTTAATATATCTAGATCAAGGTGTAATACGTAGTATCATTATTCATGAACCCACCAAATGTCTATATGCTAAATCTGGATATTTAAGTTTTTTTCCTTTAAAATTCTTGATTTTCATTTAATATGTGGCATTTCATGATTTGACTTTTCAAAGTTTGATATGTTTCATTCTTGACGTGGAATATGACATGTCATATTCCATGTGACTCCCTGTAACATTTATCTTTCCTTCAAGTGTTTACATATCTGGATCTAGGAAGTGGTTTATGGTAAGTTATATGGAATGTGTTTACATATCTGGATATAGGAAGTGGTTTATGGTAAGTTATATAAATTTCCCAGATGTCGAATACCAGATATCATTTTCTCTTGATTGCATCTGAATCCAAAATTATTACATATCATAGATGCTCCAGACCTTGCATTCCTTTCCACGAGTGATTTTCATCTGGATATTTGTGCCCTAGAAATTGAAACTCTATTCTATATATTTGAATATTGAGATCTTTGTATTACATCTAAATGTATGATCCAAAGTGTAATGTCAACTACCAATATTTTTCCATGTCATTTTATTTTCAAATATGTTAATAGGTTTGGATCTACATGGCACTACAACTATCCTACGTGCCAATGTTGAGGTGTACATGTTGATATGTAGGCCAAATTATAATATATATATATATATATATATATATATATATATATATATATATATATATATATATATATATATATGGTCAAGGTAAATTGTATGTTATGTTGCACATGAAATACGTTATGCCAATAAATTATTATAAGTCTCTTGTTTTCATTTTACCTTACTAATGTAGTATAAACCTCGACAATTAAGCAAGAGGAAAAATATACATGTAGAAATTATATAACTGATATGTTATATGTCTAAGATTCTCCTAATCATACACTATTTGACTTCATGCACAATACAAAATCTATTCCACCATTGATCATCATATGCGGAAATTAAATCAATTGCATGCACACATTAAAACCATAAAAATTCACACACATTAACACAATGATTTACGGGAAATCCTGAAGCTAAAAACCCCAAATATCTGTATATAATATATGTCATAGAGATCATGTAACAATCCTCATACAAAGCTTCTCACAAGCTCTCAGTACAATCCAATCGCTACACACTAATCAGGTCCTGATCTAGCAAATCCATGCACTGATCCTCTGCCACCTGCTAGCCTGCCTCTATTGCGCAATCCCTACCGAAGAATGGCTCTAAATGAACTCGAATCCGCCTGGCTTTCACTGCGCAATCCTCATTGGCATCTCCATCAATGTGTGGTGCAAACTCATGCAACACTATAGTCACAACTGATAGTCACACTTGCTCTTTCACCTACCTCTCCATTGGTCTCCACTGAAACTGTCCATGCACTGTAGTTAACTGATGTATTATTTAGTTGATTAATGAGTTAATAATTAGTGAATTAATTAATAATTAATTCACACCACTCTCACTAGTGTATCAATAAGTTAGACTAGATACAACTAGCTCAACTATGTTTAGATTAGTTAAACTGAACACAACTCCATTAACTTCCTCAATCAACTCCACCAAACTCTCTCACATGAGTTCTAACTGAAGTATCCATGCAATAGCTCCACTTAACCCTCGGGAATAGCGTAATTCCTTCTGTCAGCTCCTGTGCCACATCTGTGCACTTAACTGAAGTGCTCCAAGAGAATAAGATAATGTTTATAGTCCAAATATTATTAAGATCTAATAATATTCGACATATCTATTTTTAGACTGGCAATCTAAAAATAGATTCCGCCCAATATGTCTAAAAATAGAAGTCCATCTATTTTTCCAACTTGACCAATCATCCACAAATAGCATCCTGCAACTCATAGAATATGATCGACATGTCTAAAAATAGACATAGTATAAAAATAGACTGTGCGCCAAAAATAGCCCGCGGGCCCACTTAGTGAAGGCGACTTCTTTCCACTAAGCTCATCATCTTGTTGCAATCTCAACAATACATTTCTATAAGACCAATAATATGTTTTTCCCATAAAATTTTAAGTTTAGATCCTATTTCTTTAGAGACTAAATTAGTCCAAGTACAAATTTTGAAGGATAAATCATGGAAACAAATTGATCACTAAACATTTTTATTTTTATTGTTGTAAATAAAATTACTTGGATTGTGTATTTCCAAATGTTTTATTCTACCTTGTTTTGTTTAATTTTTTCATATTTATAGATAGAAGAAATAATCATGAATACAAAGAGCATGGAAAAAGTGAGAGAACAAAGGGAGAGTAAAAAAAATGAAGATGAAGGCATATACTTGTGAATAATAGGACAACACAAGTTCAAGATCCTAAATCAAACATAGTCACGTGTGTAATAAATTTCAATTTGTTACATAATGATTGTCAGCCTAATTTAGAGACCTAAATTAGGACAATATATTTATATCAATACGGTGTTCATAAACTTGGAAATGCACTAAGGTATGTCAAGAGTTGGGCTACACTCAATTGTCACAACTAAGTTAAGTCAAAATGAGGAACTACGTTAAGGAAGCATGAAACAAAACTTTTAATATAATCACATAGACTTGGAGTGTAAAACATGCCAATTTGACTTATGAAAAAATTTGGATTTGGAATATAGAAAGGCTTATCACATAAGCCTAAGTTCTCTATGCAATCATGTTCAAAATATCAAGTTTTCACTCAAATAATGGGAAATAAAAATGATCACAGGGGTTTTCAATCCAAGAGGTTGACTAATACACTAGGGCCTTTCTTGCCAATGGAGGCAAGTGGACACTTTGGTAGTCTTTTAATCAACTTGATCAATTTGACCCAATACTAGTTAAGAGGATGAAAATGCACTATGGATTTCCCCATATATGAGAGTGAATATGAATTGTCACTCATAGTCTCCTACTCATCCCTTTAGCTAGCATGTTCTCTAACCATTAGTCTATTCTAGGAAAGAGATAAATAAAAGCAGAGAACTATGGTGTTTGAAAGTTTCAAGGAAATAAAGACAACATCCTAAAGGGGTTGGGGACTTCTTCTCCTAGAAAGTTGGTGAATGGAACTCCTAGTGCCTTGGTTACTTTGACCAATTAGGTTGACTTTTGAAACAAAAACTAATATCTGATAATAAAAGACTAGAAATGACATTGAAATCTATGGGATATGAGAACGAATACAAATTCAATAATGTAATGGAATAGTCCTGTGGCTCATCAATTGCAACTATGATATTTGTGATAATAAAACCAAAGTATAACTATGCTAATCAAACCAAAATATATCCAATCAAATTAAAGTATTCTAATAAAATATGAATATATCTAATCCAAGTTTAAATAACTAGGAATTAGTGACTAGAAACTAGTAATTAGTATTTAGTATCTAGCTAATATTTATATTCACTGTAATATTTACTAAAAATCCTTTAACCAATGACTAAGTTATGATCCTTAAACACATTTATACCATCAACAGGTGATGTATTCCATTAATTCAAAATTAAATAAGTATGATTGTTATGCAAAATTGAAAGAATATGGTCATTATGCTACTTACACTACACTAAATAACACACAATTAACATATTTGGAAAGTGATTATTACAATCATGAAACAAAAAGGAAATAAAACTTATAAATAATAGTTCAAACTAGCTTTTAAAGCTTATCTACATGTTTTCCAGGAAGCTAGTTTTATAAATGGTTTCAAATTTGAATGTACATGGTTGTAATCAATGGATATGAACATGGAAAACATGATAAAAACAATATGAAAAAACATGTATTTAATAGGATAATACACAATACGAACATAGTGTATTATCTCAAGATATGGGGGGGCTTCCATAGCTCAAGCAAGCACACTTAACTTAAAACCAGAAGTTGAAACTTCAAAAGTACTTCATGAGTTGATGAAAATAGCTAATAACAGGTATGCAATCCAAATCCAAGCTCTTAAGTCAAAATTAAAGTTTTCAAACAAATAACATATCTTGAAAAACCAAGTTTTATTACCTTTATAAGCAAAAATTTAACAAAAAATCCAAAAATATTGTTCAAAATTAACTACAACCTACTTAGATCAAAATGTTGTTCAATATTAACTACAATCTACTTAGATCAAAATATTTTTCAAAATTAACTACAACCTACCTGGTAAGATCTGATCCATTTGACCTTGTTGGCCACTTAGATTGTGGATCCAATCTCCAAAACTTAGATCTGTGTTTTTGGAAAATCATGACACATTTTTGTTGCTAGAGTGCCTACATTGCATGGGCATCTTAGGGAATTTTTGGCCCAAATGGATAGGTATTTCACCATATGGGATTCATATAAGAAAAAATCATGTCTCTATTTTTATCCAACTCATGTACAAATATGAGAATGAATGATGATTTATGAATTTCATAAAATTGTATGAATTTCTTTTACAATGCACTTAATTACATAAATGTGAAAATTGAAGATAATATCATTGTTAAAGTTGTATTTCTATTTGGGGGATATGGAGGGAGAGGTCTAAAGTTGTTCTAGTATGATAGGCAAAATTCAAGTGGATTAGTCCCCATACCCTCTCGAATTCCTCCAAATATTATTAGAGCCAATTGGTGTATCCATGGAAGATTGCAAGGTTGTTGTGACTGATGCAACTTTGGACCTAACACGGGTCCATATGTTTAATGCCCCAACAAACCTATTTCTATATGGGGTGGGCTCACCAAGTCTGATAGGAAGCTTGGGATTAGAAAAAAATGTACAATTCTAGTCTCTCGTTGGTGTTGCAAACACTGTCTCTAAGGGTTAGGCCATGACTTGGTCAATATAAGACATTTTACTAGACCCAAAAGATGGCACAAAGCACATTGATCCAATATTTTTTTTCATACCTCTTTGAGGGTGCATTTATTGCACTTAGAAACTGATACAATTCTCTCGGAAGGAGTAGAGGGAGATCTTTTTTTTTCTGAAATTGTTTCACCAATGAAAATTATTAAGGAGGTGTAGAACCTAGAGTACTAGGGTCTAAGAGTTACCAGGAAAATGAAGAGGATGAGATGCACCAGAGTTAGGTAGGTTGAACATAGAATGGTATTAGAGAATGAGGTGTCGCTCCATGAGGTGGATAAAATGGTTTAGTTTCCCATTATGGGATGTGCATGGGGCTTGTTATGACTCAAAAAAATAGAAACGTCATTTGACAAGGCTGAATAAGTTCATGTGTCAAAAAATTAGGTTTTAGAATTCATTTTTTATGCTTGGTTAAGGGAAATATTAAAATCTTCTTGTTTTAGGTTACCCTAAGGTCCAAACCCACTCCTTTTTAAACTCCCTCTTGTCACATCACTCATCATTTTCTTACTGAATTCAATTTCCAAGGTTTTTGTATCGAAAATGCCATTTTAGCCAAGAAACCATAGTTTCGTAGCGAAATACACTGTGAAAAGTCACTTTTCACTACGAAACTGCTGATAGTTTCTTAGCGAAAACAACCAAATTAACACTAAAAATGCTATGAAACTGCTGATAATTTCTTAGCGAAAACATCCAAATTAACACTAAAAATGCTAAGAAAGCGCGATTTCCTGTCTGTCTTGTTAGTCTAGCTGTTAGGTGTCAGAAATTCGTTGGGAATGAGTAGGTTAGATGCCATTCGAGTCATGGAAGGATAAAACCAAGGTACATGCTCAGGTCTGCACTCATCATGATCATTTTAGGTATGTATGAGTCATCTTAAGGTCATGAGAAGACATCAAAACTTTAAATCCTTTCCTAATTCAGTCATTTCTTATTTCCCATTCCTTATTGCGTGATATTAAGCTCTGGAGAGCTAGTGCACTAAGCCAAAGTTGTGGCTAGTTTTTTCAAGGGTTTACATTGAGCATCATCAAGTGAGGCTACAATTCATCAAGCGAGGCTGCAATTCATCAAGCCAAGTTGTGAAGACATTGAAGTAACCCTGAAAGAGAAAAGAAAGACAAACAAGGGTGGTTAATGCTTGAGATATGAACTTGTAGACATGAATTTGATAAATGAAGACCCAACAACAGTGGAAGTTTTCAGAAGGACAGGTTGCCTACAATTTTGTGAGAAATTACATGGCTGTCATACACAGGTTTCTAAAGAATTTGCTTTGAATTTCAGTGGAACAACCACCAAGGTGGGAATGCTAAATCTATCCATCACACCAAAGGTTATTGCAGCTGCTACAGGGATCCCAAGAGGACAGGAGAAGTGGTTCAAAGGTTTCAAGTTTAACATGGAGCAATGCAAAGAATTCATGAAGCCTGAAAACAGTGAAATGGATCTCACCAATGCTGTTCCAAGGAGCTGCATAAAGGAAAACTATTCAAAATTGCTGCTTATCATCTAAAAGTAATTTACTTATGAAGGGAGATACCACAAAGTGTATTCATATCATTTCAAATTACTTCTACACTTTACTGGTAAGATTTCCATTGATTTGCCTTTCTATTTGCATAGAAGTTTGTCAAAAATGGAAGATAAGGTCCAAGCAAAGTCTGAAGGGAGTGAGACTTCATTATTTCATCATGGTTTAATGAAGCTGTTGGTCTTAGATCAACTCCAAAGGTTAGGCAGAGACTGGACATCATTTTTGTTTGTTAGTGGTTTTGAGTTGGATGCTCTCACTCCTTCAAAAACTCCTAAACCTAGGAAGGTTCCATCACCATTAGCAGCATAGCAGAGTGAACCATTGATAGCAGAACCAAGTGGACATACAAGAGTAGAACTAAATGATCCAATTTTGATGGAGACATAGAAATTGCAGAGTTTTGACACACCAAGTATCCCACCTGCAAAACAGAAGTCAAAAGTGGTCAAACCTGCAAAAAAAAAAAAAATTGTAAGTAAACAAGAAACAAAAAGGAGGTCAAGGAGTCAAACAATGGCCTTAGAAGATAAAAAGGTGGCTGTAGAGGACAGAGCAATAGCTAAAGGAAATCTTGAAGATATCTTACATGCCATTGACATAGAAGAAACTCCTATAGTCCAGGCTGAGGACATAGAGGAAGGTGGACAAAAATTTAAAAAGGTTAAATCTGTAAAGAAATTAGAATTTGAGGGAGAGGATGCAGGTTTCATGTTACAAGCAAGAAAAACTATGACAAAGTATGCTAGGAAGCCTTTAGAGAGCAGTAAAGAGTTTCCACCACGTAATGTCATAATCAAACCACCACAGGAGGTTATTGACCTTTCATCACCTGTAGAGAAAGATAAAATTAGCAAAACAAAGAAAGGAAAAGAGAAGGTGATGGAAAAAACAGAGTTGCAACTCCTTGAAGAACAATTGAAATTGGCCAATCATGAAATTTCTGTTATGAAAAGAGAAGCAAGGAAACATAATGTAGAGAAGATTCAATTTGAAAAGATGAAGGCAATTTGGGAAGAACAAGTTGACACCGTTTCCAAGACCATTCCAGCAAGGAAAGAGGCCAAACATGTCAGGAGGATGAACACACAATTGAAAGCCACCAATAGAATATTGAAAGACTAGGTTAAGGACCTTCAAGAGCAACTTGAACTAATTCATGAAGAGTTAGAGAAAAAATGCCTTAAAATGACAGTGCTTGAAGAGCCAATAGCTCAACCAATTATAAATGAGGAAGAAATGCCTCAAGGATCATAAGGTGAGTTGGTTTATGGTTGTTAAGGCTAATGATATGTTAAAAACAAGGTTTTGGCACTTATGAGTAGTTTCGTAGCGTGCCTCAGCTTGAAGGACATCAAAACGCTATGAAACTACTATAGCTGTTATTTTTCTTTTTTGAACCAGTTTTGGTAGCTGTCAAGGGGTAAAATTGATGTGGGAGATGTGTCTAAGGATGATGAAGACCATGCCAAAGGAAAGAATAAATTTTTTTGAGGTTAAATGGCATTTTTGAAGCACTACGAAAGTACGCTACGAAACTGACTTACTTTCGTAGTGTATTGTATTGGAGCTCTTTTAGCATGTTTTGGAGCATTTTAGACACCTGGATCTTATCTAAGAGTTAAGGAACCATGAAAAAAAATTATTCAGTTATAAAATACCACAAAATGAAGATAAATTAGCAACCAAAGCATTCATGGAAGAAGAATATCAAATTGCCTAAAAAGCAGGATGTTGTTTCCAGTTTTATAGGAGGTTAAATTAAGTGGTCATGTAATGAGGAACCCCATCATCCCAATTCGAACATGTGAAAGTAGACTTGTCAAAGATGTAATTTATTTAGAGGATAAAGTTGTTAAATGTAATAATGAGCAGTTTGAGTTCTAGTTGGATGAGGGCTGTCAAGTAGGATAGCTATAATTTTGTCATTACGTAGATGTTTTATGGTTATGCAAGGTGTCATTAGGCAAAAATTCGATGAATCTAGCCAGGAGGCAGATTATCTCATAATGTAACAAGTCTATTAAAGGTCATAGGTTCGAAATTTTTAAGGGTTGGAGACTTTTTGGCAAACACAACTTTATGTAATTTGACTATTTCAGCAATACAGAGATTTATTACTTGACCAACCTGAGATTTTGATTGGGTTTTTAGTGCCTACCTATCTTATCTATATCTTTTATGTATCCCATTTGCAGTGGTTTTCATTTATAATACTCATGATTCATTCTTGTAATGCTCTGACTTCTTTTATAGATGAAATGACTGTGTATTTTCTTGTTTCATGTGTGTGTGTACTACTACTAAAAACTCTTATCTGCCTCAGCTTCCATGTCAAGTAAGCTTACTACTGAATCACTAGAATAGTTGACTCCATAAGCCCAATGTTTGCATACTGATACTATTTTCAACCTATAATTATCATAAGCAATTTGTTTCTTAAATAGAGTTAGCCATCTAAACACATCTTTATTCAATATCATTAACCCTTTGAGAGAGCCCTCTCAGACTGAAGAGGCTAAGATTCAATCAAAAGATTGGTTTGAAATAGTTACATGAGATTGTTTAGCAGCCTATCAGGTGCAATTTTGTGATAACATGGTTGTTAGTACATCATAAAAACCTTAAACAATTTGGTTGCTTATGAGTGGGGGCAACACATAGATCCCCTCTCATCAGTCACAACCCTTGCCTAAGGTTGGTCATGTTTCGTCTTCAGCTCCAGAAAACATATCTCATGGGTGTTGGAGAGGAATTGGGCTATTGATTCAACCCCAGTCCTATTAAAAAAAATGTTAACCACTTTTTGATGCTAAAAAGGAAGTGCTAGAGAAGGCATACATATGGGTGTATTTTCCTAGTCTATCGATGCAATTCTAGTCTTGGGAAACATTCTGAGAGATTGGGAATTCACTAGGGAAATTTTTAGATGCATAAATGTTTTTCTTGATGGCAAGGGTGATCATTTTTGCTTGTATTCTACTAAATCTAGATACTCAAGAAGGACTTCTAGTGGAGATGGTGATTAAACTACCTGATTATTCCCACCAAGAAATCTTGAACTATGAAGGGATTCCCTTTTATTTCAAAAGATTCCATAATATGGGGCATATTATAAATGATTTCAATGTCCCTTTCCATGGACATAAAAGGAATGGGACCTATTCTCACTCAAAAAAGAGGATTCTGCCCCATGAGGAGAGGAGCGTAGCCAATACAGGGTCTATAGAAGGGGCACACAAAGGTGTGGAGAAGGTATCGGTCATCACTCAACCGCTGTCTGAACTTACAACAAAATAGAACAATCAAACTCATGACAAAGAGGGCACAAGGAACCTCCAAACACACAATGAACCTTCAACCTCATAGCACAATAAGGCACATGTGTTGTGTATTCCTTATAAAAAGAGGATTCTTCCCAATGAAGAGAGAGTAGCAGCCAAGACGGGGTCTATGGAAGCAGCATATAGAGTTTTGGAGAAGGTATCAGTCAACATTCAATTTTCATCTCAACTTGCAAAAAAATAGAACAAGAGGAATCATTACAAAGATGGCACAAGGAACCTCCCAACACATTGTGAACCTTCAACCTCATAGCACAAGAAGGAACATGTGTTATATATTCCTTCTTCACTTGTTCCTCTGTCAAATATTGTTGTATATTTTGCTAAATTGGGTGAATTTTTGGATTTTTCCATTGATTGTGATGCCTCATCTCTACACCAAAATCTAAATTTCCACATTGATCCTAGAAATATTATGTGTCCTCCTTCCACCTTGCTCACCATTTCAACTATAATCTCTCATAAATGTAGGTTATATAGTGAATCGTTGGATTCAAACTTTCATTACATTTTGCATCCTAGGCCACCCCAACCACCCAATGTGGTCACCACTCAAGTTCTAGGACACAACCCAATTTATTCTGAGGGAATGGTCAAGGCAGGAAATGTTTATTTTTTAGTACAATTGATACGAGTACTTTATTTTTGAACTATGGTAATTACTTGTGAATATGTATTATAGTTCTTTTGTCTTCATCAAGCAATCACAATTCATAAATTCAACTAATAACCATGAAAATAAAGTAGATATCACAATGTGCATGAGAGAGAGATATGTGAGTGATATGTGTGTATATAAAATGAAAAAGTTCAAGTGTATTTTATACCCAAGATACCCAAGAGACATGGCACCTAAATTAAATCACATCTCTTTGTAAATTAAATTGTAGTAAGTGTGCACATTTACATTTTTACTCATATTTGTTAAAGCATTGAAGATCACGTAAATAATGGTGGGAAGTAACTTTTGGTAAGTATATTTATTTACATCTTGTTCCTATTTTGTCTTTTATGCAATGACTTTCTTAAATTATGGTGGGTAGTAACCAATGGTAAATATGCTATTTACGTGAGTATGAACTATTTTCAAGGATCTTAATTTTATGTGATTTTGTTGTTTTCCTTTCTTATAATTTAATTCTCTTTCATGTTTTTACATAGTATTATCAATACATCAAGGATTATGAAGATTGACCATAGCGACCTTATTAAACACTCGTTAGCTAGGGAGGTATTCATAATGACTATGCAAATGTTTTTTGTATACATGATCTTTCTAAAAAGAAAGGTAAATATCATCAATAACATATTTATCTAGGCCAATAAACTTGACCTACATAAGCATCATTATCAATATGTACCACAACCCAAGTTAGCTCTTCTAACTAATGGTACTTACTCAACTAGGAACCAGGATCTGGGGGGACCCTCACCTCATGGTACTCTGACTAGTTCATGTTTGTCATCCCCCATCATCAAACCCTTGGGAAACTCATGTACCAAATCCAAAGGTCTCTCTCTGGGCCATGATTTTGAAGAGGATCCCACTCCATGAGTGTTTAGGCCTCAACGACCATTTCTTTCAATAATTTTTGTCCCTCATTCTATCTTACCAATATTCTGGGTCATGCTCTTGTTGTCACCAATAGTATGAGCCATACCCCTATTGTCCACCCATCAACAGTTTAGGATAAACTCCTATTGTTACCAATAGTATGAGCAATGCCTCTATTGATGTCACATTAATGATCCCTCTCACTGATAGAGGTGTTATCCATTGGTCCAAGATTGTCTTTGAAGTATACAAATTTCATCTGAGACAAAGAATTTGTGAGAATGCTAGTCTTATGCTCATTAGTAGAGATATAATGGAGCCTAACCACTCCATTTTGTACCATATCATGAATGTAGTGGTACTTGATCTCAATATTCACTGTCTTATCATGAAACACTAGATTTTATATCAGCTTCACACGACTTTTATTATCACAAAACACTAACAGTCGGTTACAACATCTAGTCAAATAATCCAAAGAGAATCTTATGAATTATGCTTCTGTAGTGTTGTGTGTGATAGAGGTTTTCTTCCTGCTCATACAAGATATCATATAAAACCCCAAAATAACACATGTTGAACCTCAGAATTGTCCTTTCTCTGACATCCTTTCTCATCACTTTTCCTCACCTTTTCATAAATCCATACACTCCAATCAATGATAGATGTCATGTTTTATCCCAAGAAATGCATTTGAATGATTTCTATGTTATATTCTGATGTTCTTGTTATTTGAATGGATTTTTGTAACTCAACTACAAAACACAGCCTATTCTGTAGCTAATTGTTGTTTCCACAGCTAATTTTATGGTTTGATAGATTTCGAGGAGTGAATAAAGGAACACACCACATGGGCATCTCCAGAATGATCCATAAATGGATTTCATCCTATCCACTTGGTCGAAATCGACAAAAAAGGGTACCTATGATCGTAGTCAAAGTTCGGTCAAAGGATGTAAGCCGAGAGCGAAGAACTCTTGATTTTCTCTGACGTAGAAAATAAAGAGTTAACCATTTATAATTTAATTCTATGTTTCGGTTGTAATCGCCATCTGTAGGTAGAATTAGCTCCTCACAGTTACATTTTATTTTGTTTAAATACCATTTGTGCAAAGACTGAAGACAGTCTTAATTTCTGAAAACGTTGTGTATGCTTTAGAATCTGTTCTTTTTCATAATACAAATATTGTGTTTGTGGTTCCAGTTTCTTCTTAATGCACGTATAATCAGCTAGGTTCTCGACCCATTCTGTCGCAGAGGGCCCCTGCACAGGAGGAGGTTTTTTATTAGTTGTTTTAGTTTAATTTTATTTGCTCTGTTTTTGTCAATTCACAAGTAGATTAATATTGCATTACAACTTTTAGAATAATATCGTAGATTCAATTTATGAATGTTTTCTTAGCATTAATTTTAGAATGAATGTTTAATCTTTGCTTTCCTAGAACATCTCAAGAAGGTATATTCTTCTATTTTCCAATTGGATTATGTTTGAGGCAATAGAGCTCACAGTTGTTTAGTTTCCTTTCATGTTCTTACACTGCTTTTTTAGATCAGATCCTCAATTATATGTATAAATAGATGCTTGTAAATCATACCAAAAAGGTGACTCCTCTATACTTCCAAATTGGATGCTTGAGTGTTTAACCTATGAAATAATTGGGTTTTCCTTTACATGCCTTTAAACTGCTTTCCTAGATTAAGATCTTCAGTTAAATGTATAATTGAATGCTTGTAAATCATGCCAAGAAGGTAATTGTGTTATACTTCCAAATTGGATGCTTGAGTGTTTAACCTATACAATAATTGAGTTTTTCCTTACATGTTATTTAAATTCTTTCCTAGATTAAATTTTCAAAACTAAAGTGTAATCGATTGCTTGTAAATCATGTCAAGAGGGTGACTATGTCATACTTCCATATTGAATGTTGGAGTAATTGATCATACATTAGTTGATTTTTCCTTTGAATCGAATTTCATTTAGATTAGCATTGCAATTTCAATTCTCAGTCATAAGATTCATATTTCAATCCATGCAGTAGATAGATTAGAATTAACTTTAATTTTCAAAAGACTCAAATTCATTAGAATAGATACTCTGTTTTTCGATCATATTCTAATCATCTAAAGTTTGATTCATTTTTATGCAATTTAGAATAGTTAAAGAACATTTCCTTTTATTTCTTCTTTCAGATTTAGTTTTACACATTTAAATTTCACTAGATTCAGTAGATTCATTTCATACTTTTCATTTCTTAAAATTAACATTTAGACACAAAGAACAAAAACCCCCAAAACAACAGAAAAATACATACAACGAAGTAAGAAGAAGGTTAAATAAGAACATATAGTACACCACACTTCATCAGATTACAAACCTTGGTTGATAATTTATGTTGAAAAATTTAAGACATTAAGTTGGCTAAACATTTTTGCGTCATTGTCGGGGAAGTGTAAATAGGTAACCTCATTTCATACATCTAAAAAAAAATGATATGTGTGGAGAAAGAGATTCTAGGGGTAGATTCGTAGCTAGAGGCAGAAGTTTAATTCAAAAAACACCACTGACTCCACCTAGACCACGTAGTGATACACCACCATCTCAAACTCATATTCCATACCTCACTAGACATAGAATTCCCGAAGTACTAAGGTCAGAAATCCAATTAGGAGGATCTCCTACTTCATCCACTAAGGCAGCCTTAGAGGAAGAAGATCCTAGATCTCCAAAAAAAGAAGTAACCTTTTTCACCTCTACAGGGGAACACATTTTAGCTGAAGAGTTAGAAATTCCTAGTGGAGAAGAAGAATAAGAACCTTTCTTCAATATCCCATTAATAGAATAATTAGAGGAAGAACAATTAACTTTACAGATAGAACCTTATATTAGCTCTAAGGAATCTATAATGGCAGGAAGAGGAGAAGGAGAAGGCGAAATTCTAAATGGAGAAAATTTACTGTTTGGAGGATTATACAGGTGGATATTGGTGGTCACCCACCTATTCCATTTTGGGCCCCACCATTTTCTCTTTCAAATTTTCAGTTTCGGCACAACTTACTATTTTTGGCAGTTTTTTGGGTCTTGAAATCCCGAAGCCGTTTTGAGGCCCTAAACAAAGTTTTAGGGGAAAACCGAGAGCAACATGGACTATGTATGGTTCACATAAAATGGAGATCGTATGCCAAAGTTACATCCCCGGGAAGTTGAAACACCAATTTACGCAAACGGGGCCCATAGTTTTCGCACTTCATCTCCTAGGGTTAGGGTTTTGGATTTTTAGGGTTTTCCATTTTTTCTAAATAATAAATAGGCCCTCGAGCCTCATTTTAACTCATTTCAGAGGCCTATAGCCACCACATATCTTCTCAGAGATAAGCTACCAGCACCCCATCTATTTTATTTCTATTCTTTCTGTAAGCAAATTTCAGTTCTTTGATATTAATGAAATGAAGTGTTATTTCCGCTGCATATTTGTATTTATGGTTACATGTGTATTCTTTTGCGTTCTTGCATAAATCTGGATCAGTGGTATTAGAGTGGTCTGATTTTTCTTGATCCTTCTTTTCATGTCCCCAACGAGGTCGGGGTAGAAGGAGTTGGGGCTCGATCTGGTTGAACCTTTGCAAGATTAACCTCGCAAACCTCGACGACCGCCCATGGGGGAAAAAAAGAAATATGAGGGAGCAGGAGATCCTATCAAAATATTGCTCGAGGAGGCCCTAAAAAAAAGGAACATGATGATGGATAACTTTTCCCAGATCCTTCAATGACTGCCCACCGGTCGCGCATCTGCATCCAACGGCCACTTTGGAGGCGCAACTTTGGAGGCCACTTTGAGGGTCAAAAAGATGCAAATGTAGTAGATATATGGTTGAATATATTAGAAGGATATTTCTCGGTTAATGACTTTAACCATTGGGAGAAGATTATTTTTGCACTCCTCAAAGCTACCCCCCATGTCAAAGACTGGTGGGAAACCTACTGTGAGAAAAAGGATGAGACAAAGCCCTCTCTATTCTCAGCCATACCCACTTAGAATTCTTTCCGAGATGCCATCAAGGAACAATACTATCCCGTGGGGAGCTATGAGGACAAGTACATATAATGGACCACACTACAACAACAAAGGGATCAAGATGTGCATGAGCTGATGAATATGTTCCATACCCTGTGCACAAAGTTGGGTATCAAATATTCAGAGAAAAATTTGGTGCTAAAGTATCACAGTTTTCTACATAAATACATTCAGGAGGAAATGGAGTTCCTCGACATCTCCTCGCTTGGTACGACATACCAATATGTTGCCAAGATTGAGCATAAATTCAAGCAGAAGAAGCAAGACTTTGGATCTGCGAATCAAAAGCAAGGGAAAGGTGCCCCCAAACCGGAGAAAAAAAGACAAAGCCAAGGCATGGCGACCCAAGAAAACCTGCCAAATCCACAAGGAAAGAACAACACCGCGAAGCCAAAGAAGGACACGGGAAAGTGGTGTGATTTCCATAGGAGCTCCACACATAACACAAGTGAGTGTTAGGCCAAGCAGTTTCTCATGGCCAAGATGAGGGCTTCTGAATCATATGCATGTTTCGAATCTGAATTAGAACCTGACAAGGGTAATGAAAAAGGGAAACATATTATTGATGCAGAGCCCAACGCCACTATTGCCACTATGAAGATCTAGAAGGAGGAACTAGAAGATCCAAAGGAGGCAGAATGTCTCTTCCACTCCCAGATGTGGATAAAGGGTTCCCCGCTACAGTACATTGTCGACAATGGGAGCAAAAATAACCTCATTTCAGCAGATGTCGTGAAGCGTTTGGGATTTCCGACCACAGTGCACCCACATCCATACACCATCGGGTGGCTTCACCAAGGACGTGATCTCCGTGTTAGCCAACAGTGTCGCCTTCCCTATAGCATCAATCCCTTCATGGATGAGGTATTATGTGACATTGATTTTATTGATGTTTCTGATGTATTATTAGGCCAACCATACTTGTGGAAGCGACATGCAATGTATGAGTCACGACCTCGCTCTGTTATTGTTACCTTGGGAAATAAGCTGTATAGGATACTAGAGGTACCACCGCCTACCACTATCTCTTTGGTTATTGAAAAACAATGCAGTAAGCTCATTTCCCAAACCAGGAAATTTGTTTTCCTGATGATCCGCCCCCAAGGAAAGAAGAATATTGTGGCCACGACCTCCAGACATGGCTCCTCTGCACGACAGAAACAAATGGACAAGGTTGTGGAGGAGTATGGGGACATTTTCACCTGACCCACAGGGGTGCCTCTGCACTGTCAGGTCAAGCACCCCATTGATTTGACCCCAGGTGTGTCGCTACCCAACAGACCGATCTATCGGCACTCTGTTCTGGAGAACGATGAAATCAAGAGGCAGATTCAGGAGTTGCTGCAGAAAGGTCACATCCGGCCAAGTTCATCGCCCTGTGGGAGCCCGATCATGTTAGTACAGAAGAAGGATGGGACTTGGAGACTCTCTATTGACTATAGGCGTTGAACAAGATCACTGTCTGGAATAGGTACCTGATCCCATGGATTGATAACCTTCTAGACCAACTCAAAGGGGAGAAACATTTCAGCAAGATCGACTTGAAGTCTGGGTATCACCAGGTACCCATCGAACCCTCTCATGTGTGGTAGAATGCCTTCAAAGCCAAGGAGGGCCTTTTCGAATGGTTGGTCATGCCTTTCGGGTTGGCGAATGCTCCCACAACCTTCATGAGTTTGATGGAAAACATCTTGAGGCCATTCAAAACCTCATTTGTAGTAGTGTACTTGAATGACATTCTGATCTTCAGCCAGAATTGGGAAGAGCACCTCCACCACATCCGACTAGTCCTCCAAACACTACAACAACACAAGTTGTGTGCCAATTTTTAGAAGTGCACTTTTGGCATGACCCAGGTTCAATATCTGGGATACATTATTGATGAAAGGAGGGTGAATGTGGATCCAAACAAGATCCAAGTCATTCGAGATTGGCCAGCCCCAACCACTCTAACAGAGCTTCGCAACTTTCTGGATCTTGCTAATTTCTACTGTAGGTTTGTGTTGGGATTCCCTCATATCACTTAGTCCTTGAGTCAAGTCACCAAGGGAGGAGCCAAAGAAAAAATATTTTGGTCGGAATCTAAAAAAAAGGCATTCATAGAATTGAAAAATTGCCTCTGTTCTACACATACCACCGACCCCTGCAGTTCATACAGACACAAGAGAAGTTTCAAAACAATCGCTATCAAAAGTGGTCCACATGTTTGCAACAGTTTCATTTGAACATCAAGTACAAGAAGGGTAGCACCAATAATGTTGTAGACTGCCTTAGCCGACCACCGATCGTGGCACTAACCACCATTCTCAACTCTTGTGGGCACGAGAATTCTGATTGGCCGCTTCTCTACAAGAGCGATCCAAAATTCAGACACACATACAAGGAACTCTTGGGGGGTATTCAAGTTCCAAATTTTCACCTCAAAGATGCACTGTTATGTCACCTGGGACACCTTTATGTTCCTTCAATCAAGCGTGCGAAGATGATATGGGAAGCACACTACAGTCGAGTCGTTGGGAATTTCAGAGTCAAGAAAATAGTGGCAGTATTGCAGAAGTATTTCTATTGGCCGAACCTTCGACAGGATGTCGGGAAGTACATCAGATCTTGGACTTCTTGCGCCATTGCCAAACCGAACATCAAGAATCAAGGCATCTATACTCTGCTACCTACCCCTAGTCAACTTTTGGAATCCATCTCCATGGATTACTGTTGTGTAGATTAATCCGTCTTGCGGACAAGACCGATCTCTCTAGTACAAAAGGTAACTAGCAACAAACAGCCAATTATACTAATCTCTCTCTAAGCATATAAGATTTATAAAAACACTATACGGGTGTAAGGCCTACCTTATGTCCAACACTTGCTTGATTTTGTTGAAGTCCTTCCCGTGCACTGAAAGAACGTTCCTCGTATTATCTGCAATCACAAACAGAAAAAAGATTAAGCAGCACCTGTATAGATATTATTACAAATCATACTTATCATAATGATCAAGGAATTTATGAAATAAACCATGAATTGACAGTTTAATGAGAGAAATGAGTATATTTGTATTAACTTCAAATGTAGAAAACCTTTACAACCTGTGCCTTGATGTTGTGCAGGTCCTCCTGGGGTCCGAAGCAGGAATATCCTCTACTTTGACAAGCATTGCACTCTTTGAACCAAGACAAATGGAGATGAGTGATTTAACCTCACAGAAAGTCTTAGTTAACTAAGTCTGAATCTCAACAGCATTTAACTTCAAATCTCATAAGCTTGAACTCCCTTTGAGGCTACCCAAAGCCTCTTTTTATAGTGAAAAAGAGGAGGTTTCTTGTTCCAAATATGAAGGGATAGAATCCTCCTTCAAAGGGATAAGCTCCTTACATCAAGGGGTTAGCTCCATCAAGTGAGGGATGCATGAACCTTCTCAAAGCGTATCCATTCCCGAAAATTCCCATCCAGAATCTTCTAGAATTTATCTGGAATTCATCTTTTATCTTTACTTTCTCGCCTTTTTATGTTTTACAGGGGTCCGCATCTATTACACAAAGAAAGTGCGTTATGGTTCCGCATGCAGGCTGAGATTTAGGTGCGGGACCGCAGGGAATGCATAGAGAAAGTGCGATACCAATTCTTAGGGGATTTTAGGGATTTTCTTCTGATTTTGAAGCTTGATATGAGGAGCTGGTATATTGGACTTGAAAAAGGAGGAAGTATGAGTAATAATGAGCTCATACAGTCAGCAGAATGTCAAGGTGACAGTTTTCAGTGTAACAAATTGCCCCCTAAAGTGCAAAGTCTGTAATAGATGAAGCTGTAGTCTGTCATATATGAAGAGTGCAGTACTTTATCATTTCAAAGATCATCCCGTGGACACCCCAGTCGGTACCTGTAAAAACATTCAATGCAAAATATATACATGTATATGTCATCACTGAGGTAGGCATTCCCATACTCAGATAAAAACTAACTATAAACTAACTGAAATCGTTCTGATACAGGAATGATTTTGATTACATCATAGTACAGATATATGTAGACACAGTATGGACGCAGCCATCTGTTTATCAATAGTCTACTGTATAGATGACAACAAAATTCCTTGCAGCCTGGATGGTGGAAACTAGATCCAGGGTCTTGATTTCCGCATCTCGAACCAGTACGATTCTATCCATGTGAATGAATGTGTTGAAGTCGAACATGGTAGAAACCACTTGATTACCATTCAATGATGTAAACTGTTAACAAGTGTGAGAGAAACCACCAGTAATGTCAATGGCTCTCAAAGTACTCAGTACAATCCATGAAATGTGAATGAATGAGTTGAAGTCGAACATGTCACGGAGTCATTCGATCGAAGGTCAATGATGCAACCTGTCGTCGAAAGCGAGAAACCTGCCATTGAGGCATGCAGATTTCAAGGTACTGACGATTTTTGGATCAACTTCCTAGATAATGTGCTGATGTCGATAGAAAGTGATCTGTCGTAGGCAAGCCCACAACATGAAATCATAGATCAAGTTTTGAAAATATTTTGGCAAGGACTGACTTAGGGATGGTCAAAGATGGATGACAGATATTTTGCAGATGAATGGTTTTATTTGAACTGTTCTCTTGGACACATAACGACACTGCAGATGGCTTGGTGACAATTGACCCAAAGCTAATACCCAGAAACCGACTGAAAATTTTCAATGTGGTTTGATTAACTGTTAGGTAAAGGATTTCCCAACCCAGGTGAATATAAGTGTCGTGTCCAAGAGTGGTCGACTGAGTTTTCGGAAAATTTAAAATACAACAAACACGCCCATTTTTCTCTCTTTTCCCCCACCATTTCTGGCAAGTACCTCTTTATTTTTGACAAGCTTGAGGAGGATAACATTTGCTTGATTATAAGCTCATCCTTCGGATGAGTCCAACTTAGTTTAAAATTCGAACCCTAAGAAGGAGTGGTTTGTTCCTGTTGAAAATTAAACAGGTCCTTTACTGTTAAGTTTTAACGAGTCCAGTATAGGAGAAACTCAGTGTTTTTCAATTTTAGGGAGTCAGAAGAAAAACTTAAGAAAACTCCATGGGTGTTCTTTTTCGTAAATTTAGTCTCTCGAGCCCGAAAAAGGATAAAATAATGTGGGAGAGAACTCTATTGACCGTATTTAGTCAACGTATACCTTTTTCGTAAATAGTCCATTTCAGTCCGTAAAAGGGGTAAACTTATACTGAAGGGACGACTGTTCATTTACTTTAACGAGTTCGAATAGTCAAGTACTCGGCAATGTTTTCATATTTAGAGAGTCTGAAAAGGGCTTAAAAGAGGACTCCAAGGTTTCGCTTTTTCGTAAAATTTTTGAAAGAGTCCGAAAAAGTGATAAAAGTATGCTCTTTGTTGAAAAACGATCATTTCACCTGAAAAATCTTGTTTCTGCACAAAAACTCAAAACATTACACATACCTGTTTAAGATAAGTAAAAATGCTTTCAAAAATACCCCTTTTAAAGTGAAAAATAAATAAATTAAAAATTCATTCATTCGAAAAAACTTATAAAAAGGAATTTTTCTATTTCATTTTTACCGTTCAGTTGCAGAGTGAAAAGTAAAAAGCTTTTGGATAAAAAAGTTCCCGTAAAGATTCTAGAAAATTCAACTGTTGGAATCGAAAATCGTCAGCCCCAGGTAATCCACGACCTCCTTATCTTCTTTTTCATCCGTTTGAAATTCATTTTTAGGCTTTAGTTTGATTTTTTAAGGCAAAAAATGGTTCAAAAATGCGCCCGCGGGGTCCGCAGGTGGGACACAGGTTACCTGCGGACCCCGATTTTTTCTGAACGGGAAAAAATCGAGGGTACCGCACCCGGCACACATCTCGCGTGCGGAGCTACGCTCTGTTTACAAAATACGGGTGCGGTACCCGCGCGGTCACTTTTAAAACACTGTTTTCTCATTTTTCTGCCAAAATTTCTCAAATGAAATCATTCTAATTTGCCTTATTTTGTGTTGCAGGATTAACAAGATGCTTATTTGGCGAGAGAGAGAGCATGAGGAAGTGGATGAAGCCGTCCTGCTCCATTTGCCCACACAAAGGGCATTAAAAGCATGCTGCTTATACAAATTCTGGGCCATCTCTGGCATGAGGGCACAAGTGGAACTCTTAACATGGTTGGTAGACAGATGGCATGTGGAGGACTAGTGTTTCTTCATTGGTGGCCACCGGGTCGAAATTGAGCTGGAGGATATATACTTTTTGACTGGTTTGTCCAAGAGAGGCGAACATGTATCTTTGTTTGGGACTAGGCCAGGTGGCCAGACTGTCGCTAGTCTTCAACTCGAATTTTGCAATGATCAGGCAGATCCTCGGGACAAACGGATTGACATAAAACATATCATCCGTCCTGAACCGAAAGTTATAGCATTCACTGTTACCAAACTATGTGGGAGCGCCGCGCTTCATGTAGCTACTGGTTCCCAAATGCGCATTGCTGTGGACTGTTTTCGCGGCACCATCTTCAACTGGTGCGAAGCTGTGTTGGCCAATATAAAAGGCCAACTTACCAGAGCAAAAACCGGGAAACTAAAAAACTTTGGATATGGTTCCATTGTCGTTTCTTTTTCTTTGGAGAGAATTCCTCAGTTAGCTCCACAGAGTATTTCAGTTGATGCCGGTCGACCTCGAGAACCGAGAATGGTTCGCTGGTCCGCGCTGATGGCCCGTCATGCTATTGAGGGCACTGAGATTGTACGATTCCCTGCTTCATATTTTCATTGGATGGATCACCAAGTTTTCATGATAGAGGATTTTCCGTATGCAGGGATAGATTTCCGCGGAGACGGAGAGATGTCTCTCCCTGCAGGGGAACAGTGGGACGATTCAGGTAAAATATTTTTCAACGTTTGCTAAATTCTAATTTTTTTTTTTTTTAGTTTTTTATCGTCTTAGAAAACTAATAACCAAAAGTTTTTCGAATACAGATGTGGGTCCACAACGACCAGCTCATCTCCAACCTTTCGAGAGGAGACAACCAGTTGCGCCCGCACCAGCCCCAGCAGGCCAATCAGTAGAGATTTTGACTGATTTGGAGCATCATCTAGAGCGCTTGACTCTAGATATACCAGAGACCAGCATAGATGACATCCCTTTCAGGCTACAAAGATATGTGATTGGAGTCCCAGGACCTTTCAGGAGGTTCCTATGCAGGGTGGCCCGAGCAGTTGTTTCTTATCGAGATCATCATCAGTGATGGGATGATCGTATAGACTCATTTTTGTACTTTTGTATTATCATTTTTGCCGATCATAAGGTGTTTCCAACCTATGATCGAAGACGATGTATATTTTTTGAACACACTCCTATGATATATATCACTATTTTGATGGCTATCTGTGTACATATGTGAATGTTGTTTGTTTTACTACTTTTAATTATTGCAAATGTCTATTTATCATACTAGAAGCAATCGAATCTGCTAATGTATTTAAATGTCTTGGAATATGCTGATATTCAATGTAATCAAACTCACGTTCCAAGAGACGAACTCTCAAAAATAACCGTAATAACACCGGATTTCTAATGGTATAAACCCTGTTAAGTTGTAATACAACAAGTTCAGAATCCAACCTTACAATCAAACTCCGAATTCCAAAAGATATGGACTCAGATAATAACTCAATCACTGCACTATACTCGGCAATGTTATTTGTTGTTTGACCCAGGCTTACCCCATGCATGGATACTAACTCGTCAGAGGGTGAATAGATAACCCAAGCTGCGTAAGAAATGTTCCGTGTACTACGACAAGCACCATCAGCAAAACCAATGTAGGTTTGAAGAGACGTCGACATCTGCAATATCAAGAGTAAAACTCAGATAAGCAGTCATAGTGAAAAAAACACACTTCTAAACTAGGCACACTTTCCTAATCTAAAACACACCAGCAGTAAAGAAATCTAAACTAACAAAAAATCTCCACACTTCATTTAAGTGTAATATCGCTTTAGATAAAGCCCATTTCTGGGTTTATCCAAAGGGACACCGTCAAAATCTATTAACTCATAGGCCCCTTTTGCTAACTTTCGTTTCACAATGTAAGGACCATGCCACATAGGCACGAATTTCCCAGCTCCTAGCTTGTCGTTAGCTTGATCATAAAGTAAAACTAGGTCTCCTTCTGAAAAATTTCGAGGGGTCACATTTCTATCATACTGAGCTTTTATCCTTTTAACATGAGCCTCGTTTTCTATTGCAGCATTTCGTCGATTCTCATCTAATTGGGCCAAGTATAAGAAACGTTTCTCCTCTTCAGACGTAGCTGGAAGTAATTCTACGGCTAACTTTAGTGACGGTATTTCGCATTCAATCGGCAGCACAGCTTCTAAACCGTAGACCAGTTGAAAAGGAGTGAAACCCGTTGATGTTTTGACTGAGGTTCGATATGCCCAAAGCGCTGAAAATAACATGGAATGCCAATTAGTCTTGTGAATACCAATGATTCATTTAATCATGGTGACTAAAACTTTATTAATGGCTTCAACCAGACCATTTGCTTGTGGATAGTACGGAGTGGAACTATCGTGGCGTAGGCCAAGTTGTTCTGTTAGTTCAGTCATCATGATATTCCGAAAATGACTTCCATGATCCGTAATAATAGCTTGAGGAACACCAAACCTAGCAATTATATGATTGAATACGAAAGTTGCAGCAGTCTTTCCGTCAGCTGAATATGTAGGCATCGCCTCGGCCCATTTCGTAAAATAATCTACTGCGAGAATAATATAGGCATGCCCCCCGGCTGAGTGAGGGTTACATGTGATAAAATCGATACCCCATTTTGCGAAAGGACCAACAGGAATTATAGGGTGAAGAGGAGCGGGTGGCGCACGCATTTTCCGATCTAAAACTTGACAGTTGTGGCATTTCCGAACCGCATAAATGCAATCTTTAAATAATGTTGGCCAGAAATAACCTGCACGCAATATATTTTGGGCAGTGGCATACCCAGACATATGACCGCCACATGCTCCAGAATGACAGTCATTTAACACCTTCTCAGCTTCTTCATGAGTTAGACAACGTCGGAAAATAGAATTCGCTCCTCATCGATAAAGTGTATCACCAATGATATTATATTGTTGGGATTGGAAGCGTATTTTCCATCGCTGAGTTCGTGAAATTTCAGGCCGAAAAGATTGGGTTTGGAGATACACAATAATATCCCCATACCATGGATCAAGCGTACTGATAAGAAACAAAGATTCGTCCACAATGGACTCTTCTGCCACTATTTCAGTATCAGTAGAGGGGAAATCACACATCAGTTCCGCAAAAACCAAAGACTTCTTTGCCTTGGATTTCTCAAATTCCAAGTCAAATTCCTGTAGGATAACTATCCATTTGGAATATTTGCCCCCTAGCAATTGTCTGGTCAAAATATACATCATAGGGTTGCAATCAGAAATTACCGTGGTTTTACGTAACAAGATGTAATGTCTAAAACGTTGGACAACTTGAACAGCTACCAAGGCCAATTTCTCCACATGTGTGTATTTGATTTCAGTCGGATTCAAATTTCGACTAAGATAATAAATCACATGTTCGTTGTGAGATTCATCTTCCCGAACTAGTACCATCCCAATAGTGGAATGAGAAGCAGCGAGATACAGAAAGTAATCCTGGTTGTAGTTGGGAGGATGCAATAACGGTGCATGGGTCAACGCGTGTTTAAGTGCATCAAAAGATCGATCAGCGACCTCGTCCCAAAAGAACGGAATGTCCTGTTTCAACAACCGGGTAAAACCCTTTGCAAGCTCGGCATAGTTCGGAATAAATCTACGTAAAAAGTTTGCTTTCCCCTGCAAACTTTGGAGTTGGCGTAATGTCGAAGGAGGAGGCAATTTAACAATAGCTTCGACCTTCGAAGGATCAACACGAATGCCTGATTTTGAGACAACAAATCCCAGTAATCGACCCGATTCTACGCAGAAAACACATTTATGCGGGTTCAACCTTATCCGATAATGCCGACATCTCATAAAAATTTCTCGTAAATGAGTGGGATGATCGGACCTACATAATGAATGAGTAGGTAAGTCATCGAGATATGGCTGAACAATGTGCTTAATGTCATGAAATGCATAAGACATAGCCCATTGAAAAGTTGCTCCAGCGTTCTTTAGTCCAAAAGGTAGTTTACAATAAGCAAACGTTCCCCATGGACAAATGAAAGCTGTTTTAGGTTGATCTGCAGGGAGTATGTTTATTTGATTGTAGCCGGAAAAACCGTCCATGAAGGAGAATAGTTCACTACCAGCACAATTGTCAATTATTTGATCGATATAGGGAGTTGGATAATTGTCTTTTGGACACGCTGGATTAATATCCCTATAGTCGATACATACTCTTATCGTTCCTTGTTTTTTAGTTACAGGAACAATATTCGATACCCAATCCGTTAAGGGAATTGGATAAATGAATCCTGCTCGAAGTAATTTTTCAACTTCTGTTTTTATAGCAGCAGCTTTTCTAGGATGAATTTGACGTAATCGTTGACGAACAGGTTTAGCATCCGGGTAAGTCTTAATCTCATGAACTACGATCGATGGATCAATTCCTGGCATTTCTTCATAAGACCAGGCAAACACGTCACGGAATTCTTGAAATAGGGCTTTATAAGTCCGAATTTCTTCATCTGTACAACAAGCACCTATATGAATGTTTTCAATTATTCCTGGTTTTACTGAAATGTCAATTGGAACCGTTCTAGATATATTTTCCAAATTTAACTCAGAATCAGGATTTTGTAATGGATTCTGAGGTTCCTTGGCATATTCAACAGTAAAAATTGAAGCGAAATCATTTTCAAAATGATCTAATTTAGGTAAAAATGAAGACCGGTGATGAAGATCTTCCCATGGTAAATCATCAACAGACAAAAACTCACGAATTTGCTCATCTGTATGAACAATTTCAGGAAATGTCGTTGCATCTGAACTAGAAATAGAAAGCGATTCCTCTTGGATCCCATTCATTGGATCGGTTTCGGTTGAAGTGGGGTTGGAAAAAGACTGTACAGTCTGGTACGCAATTTCAAATGGACTCAAAGGCATCACGCCATCAAATGAATCTATCTCGGATTCTGAAGGTAGAATCCAAGGATCATCAAACATAACAGTGTCTGACGAAATCATATGAATAGTTGCAGTAGAAGACGATACGTTAGGAGGAGGAAAGGAAAAAGTTCCTAGCAAACCAAAATCTTTAACCAAACCTACTCCAACATCCTTATAAGGGATAGCCGTTTTACCAAGATGCTGGATTGTTTCTGTAGAGGCTGGGTCAGACGAAAAATAAGTTAACTGATCTATTGTTACGATCCTTCCTTGATATGGAAATTTTATAAGTCGAAATACCAAAGAGACAACAGCAGTCATAGCATAAGACCAACTACGACCCAGTAGAAGGTTGTAATCTAGAGGGGCATCAACCACTTCCACATCTAGATTAACGATTTTCCCTTCAACCCCTATGGGTAAATCTTGCAAAATACCATAAGGTTGAAAACCTCGACCATCAAAAGCTTTTAGAATCGTCGGAGATTGGTTAAGTGTAGGAGAACCAAGAGATTTCCAACACTGAAGCGACATAATACACGATGAAGCTCCCTCATCAATCACAGTCCGAAAAATAGGTCTGTTTTTTACTAACACTGGAATCTGGAAAGCCATTTGGTGAGGAAGACGCGGTGTACTAGTTTCTAAATCGAAGATTATGAGGTTAGAATCCTGAACATCAACAGCTCCTATAGCAGACAATAACAATTTACGTTGTGCTGGACACGATTGCAGCACGTCCAAAGCCGACATTGCCGAAGGAGAAACAGCTAAATCTTCAACAATGTTGTAATTCTGAGCAGCTCTCGCATGTGGATTGAAAGCTGATTTACGAAGAACACCTTTAGCAGGCGGTTTGATTATCAAGTCTGGATTTTTTTTCTCGATCTGTAGCGGACCGGAAACAGGAGGAGTTGTATTTGATGCGTTGGCATTAGAAGACTCTCCTTCTTTGCCATCAACGGGATTCTTAGAACCGTAATCTTGCGATTGCGTCGCAATCCTTACATGAGACATCATCATAATAGGCTCTTCTAAAGTAGTCGAGGAAGAACCAATCATTTTACTATCTTGAACTGGAAAAGGATCCTTCAAGACAACAGGTTGTTGCGATCCTTTAACGAGTTTTGTAACTTCCTCTCGATATGGACATTCTTTCGTGAAGTGATCTTGTTCACAAATGAAGCAAGGATAGCGAGGTTTACGTTTCTCGTCATTGGATTCTTCTCTATCTATTTTCTCTTTCGAATTTTTCTTGTTTTTGTTCCTCCCCTTCTTTTTACTACCGGATTTTGATTTTGCCGTAGATGTTTCAACGACATGAATATCGACAGAAACTTCTTGAGAGGATTCTCCTTTCGGGGAATCATGTAAAGTTATAATTGGAGAAGAATTCTTTGAGGATTTCTTCTTACTTTTAGAACTAACTGTACCAATCATACCGTCAGCGGCATGAGACCCTGAAGGAGCAGCAGCTATTTGACCTTGTTTGGGTAGATCGGGAATTTTATCATGAAGAGTACCTGACTGCGTATAGACGAGGTCTAGGTACTGAGCCTGAGCAATTACTTGCTCTTCAGTAACAACACCAACCTTAGCTACATCTTCAGTGATCTTGGGCAATAATGATTTCACAAACCATTCTGCCAAAATTTGATCCGGAATATAAACCTTCACCAAACGTCGTCTACGTTGCCACTCATGAATATGATCAGAAATATACGTGGGGCGTGGGTGTTTCATGGGAATTAATAAAATTACATTGCCATTTTCGTATACGACGAGAAGCGGGAAATGGTTAGAAAAGATATTGCTAAACTTGGTAAAATTAACAAACTTGAACATGGTAACAACTCAGTAACAACAACAAAATTTATTACGAAGACCTATGGGGGATGTGGAAAAGACGTAAGCGAATCGAATCATCAATAATGGATGGATACACCAAAGGTGATAAGTCCTGCTGTGATTTGATGGATCTCTCTGACCTTCAGAATTTTGGTATATTGAAGTGACCCAACTTTGAGGCATTAGTGGTACGATAATAGAAAATAGGATCATTTGTAAGGCGCGTCAAATCAGGTAAGTCCAAAGTTGCGATGAACGGTAATTGACGGTTAGGGTCACGAAAACCTTGAGAAGCCAAAGCAGATCCAGGAGGCGGATACCCAGGATAAATAGGAATCGGATTAGCATTGGGTATTGTATAACCTCCTGGATAACCAGGATGAATCAGACCATACTGAGGTTGTTGATAAGTATAACCAGGGTATGGTTGATAGCTCGGATTCTGAACATAGGGACCGAATTGCGGCTGTCCCTGGTACGGTTGATAAGTAAATTGAGGTTGACTTGTAACAACTGTACTTGTACCGGCTTGTCCTGCAGGCATCTGAACTGTAGTCTGAACTGAGGGTCCTGACTGAGGTACAGAGACTTGAGGGATTTGCACGGATACAAGGATAGCCGAACTCGGGGCTACAGACACTCCAGAAACAGGTGTAACAGGTTGAACATACGTTGCAGCAGTTGTAGCAGTTTGGGGCGGAGTTTGAGGTGCACTAGGCCCAGCCTGCTGAACTGAACTAGGTGCAGGAGTTTGAATAGCTGGTTGAACAGGCTGCTGGGTTGAACCAGAAACCATTGGCTGACCATGTTGATAAGGTAACTGCACAGTAGGCTGCAAAGGCTGTTGATATTGGGATGGATCCCACACCATCATTCCGGGGTATTGTCCCGTAGAAGGTTGAACGTAAGGACCAAAACCTGGTTGAACGTAGGGTTGATAATAAGGTAAAGTTCCGGCTCCTTGAACAGATGGTTGACCAGAAGGTTGTTGGTAACCTTGCATTGGGTACTGCCCTTGAGGTTGATAACCTTGAGGCACGTACTGAAGTTGGGGTTGTTGAGGACCCTGAGGAGCATATTGAGTTTGGGGTTGACCTTGAGGAATGTATTGTCCTTGAGGTTGATAACCCTGGGGTATGTACTGTCCCTGGGGTTGCCCCCCAAAATAATATGGATCCACAGTTTGTCCTGGGAAAAAGCTACCTTGAGGTTGTGCTCCGGGTGGTAACTAACTACCTTGAGGTTGCCCCCCAGGTGGTAATTGACTACCCTGAGGTTGCCCCCCAGGCGGTAACTGAGTTCTCTGAGGTTGACCCCCAGAAGGAAACTGACTGCCTTGAGCTTGAGGATTAGGAATATTACCAGACATCATATAAAATTTCTCTGCGTTCGACGTTTCAATTTTAAGTCCACCAAGACCAGATGATAACACGTTTTCGATGGGTTGAGGATCTTCTCCCGAGAAAGTACCAGACAAAGACTGATATCCCGAAGGAACAGAAGGACCACCATGTAAAAAAGATTCAGGCGTTTGAGAAAACATGGATGACTCACCAACCATAATAGATGACGGATAATAACCTCTGGGCGTAGGATGAAAAGGAACTCGAGGTGGATAAAAAGCAAGACCCGGATTCTCTAAAAAATCAGTTAAAGAGAGATACCAGGGATTAGTTCGAATAGGGCTGTAGAAAATAGATTCATGCTCCCTAAGATTTAACGATTGAGGGGAGTTGGGAAGAGATATGTCTTCGTCTGGATTAGTAAGTTCTTCTATAGAAATTAGTCCAGAGGGAAGATTTTCAGTAATGATGTTTCTTACCCTAGGTGAACCTGGATCGCTAGAAGTTGGTGAGATAAATCCTGAGGATGTTTCTAACACGGAAGATTCAGTTTCAGGTTCAGAGATTTCAGGTTCGTCAGATAATTCACCAGAAGGAGAAATATTTTCAGTGACTTCAGAAACTGAAATCGGTTCTTGAATGTATTCTGTTGTAGGAATTTGATGATCAGGATGTATCACAATAGCAGAGCTTTCAGCTTCTGTTGATCTAAGTCTACGGCTACTGTGTGGTACCAGAGCTCGAAGCCCTTCAAGATGACCTGGTGTAAATTCAGGGGGTTTCCCTTGTATTCTCCGGGATCGTCTCGGCAATTCCGCCACGATGAAAAATTGTCTAATCACACGCAAACAAAGAAAAATTTCAATGAAAACACCTAAAGTCTCTAAGAAACAAACAATTGAATCACTCGCTTAAAAAATCTAAGAGTTCAAACCACACACAAACAAGTAACTTTCCATACTAAAATCACTAGTTGGTGATGAAATCCAACTTAGTAGAATTTTAACACGAAAAGGGCGGTTGGAACAGTTACCCCGACAACCTGCTTAATGAAACAGACTGGCACAAGTTTCTTCACACAACCATCTCGAGTGAAGATAACCCCCCAGAGAGTCCAAGTGAGTCTAGTCGACGTCTGTTCCAGGTACAGTGGGATCTTCCCTCCACCGTCACCTTAGGAAAGAATCCTAAAGATTATGGCCTCTAAGGTTACCAACTGAAACACATATACCTGGGGGAACAGTCTACGATCCGACACACACGCAAGGGCAGAGTAACAAGCTCAATCCCCTTGAAGGCTCCTTGAACAAAATCCAAGGTTTACCGACAAGTGACCCCTGGCTCCTTGACAATGCTCTATCCGAGGTTTACCGTTTTTAATACGTGTATATCTTCTATCGTTCCCAATGAGGAAGGATTGATTACCCCACTGGTTCAGATATGATCTCGTGCTTAACTCCTTTAAGAAAAGCTTCCCAGAGCATATATGCAACAACTGGAATTCTTCCTACCGCAAGATATATCTACTTGTTTGTTTTATCTATCTTGGAGAGTTAACTAGTCCCTACTCCAAGATACTAGCCTAAGCTATGTTGGTGATGAGAGCCCTAGAAATAAAAAGATTACTAGATGAATTTTATTTAAGCGTTACTTTTAAGAGCTGTTTCTTAAGTCAAAGGGTGCGGAAATGAAACTTTGAATGATGTGAAGACTCGACTTCCAAAAAACACTAAAATGCACCTATGATGATATTCAATTCTTTTTTCTTTCAATGAACTTTCTATCTAAAGAAAGAGATAGAGAATGCAATCCTTTAAATTCCTTCTTCAAACATGAAAACTAATTGAAAGAAATTATTTTGTCTTTTCAATAAACTATCAAAGCTCACAAGAAAACTCTTTTTCTTTTCCAAACAAGAAACTACAAAACAAATTTTTTTCCGAAAGAAATCTACAAAAATTAAAACTACTCAAAACTACAAAAACTAATCTTGAGAACTAATCTAAATTGAGTAAAATATTTTTAGAGTTTTTTATGAATGTTTCTCTTAGTTGTTCAGCAAACTAAGAATCTATTCGTTCAGATAACAAACAGATCAAAAAACACTCAAAATATGTTTTTCAAAACACTCAAGAAATGAAATTCAAAACTTTGAAGCAAGTTCTTTCGAAGATTTGCAAAGAAATCAAAAGGCTTAATTTCTCAACATAGGATGTTTCCACAATCAGGTCGGATTCAAAAGACAAAAAGAGATCAATGTAATCTGAGATACTGCAAATTGTCAAAAGTTTGAATCACTACAAAGACCAAGCAGGAAAAATAATCCAATCGACAAAATCTCCTAGAAAATCATTCAAAACACTAACACTGTTGGAGTTCATACACAATGAATTCTTGATAGACACAATAACCAGTCTGGGCAGAAACCAAAGATCTAAAAATTAACCAGAAAAAGAAACCTAGAATTTTTCTAAAATTTTTACAGGGTCCACATGTAAGCAGTGTTGACAGGTGCGGTCCCGCACTGTGTTCTGTAAAGAACGTGCGAAACTGCCCGCACTGTCAAAGTTATGCAGAGTGCGGTCCTAGCAAAAATTATAGAAAAACTCAAAACACTTCTAAATTTTCAAAAACAGAAAAATTCTAAAGTACCCAGACAGATGTGAATCAATCAAAAACCAGAAAAAACGTTTTCTCAAGTCAAAAATCAAAGATAACCAAGAACAAACAAGTTCTTCCCCAGTATGGTCGCCATTTTGTTGTGTAGATTAATCCGTCTTGTGGACAAGACCGATCTCTCTAGTACAAAAGGTAACTAGCAACAAACAGCCAATTATACTAATCTCTCTATAAGCATATAAGATTTATAAAAACACTATACGGGTGTAAGGCCTACCTTATGTCCAACGCTTGCTTGATTTTGTTGAAGTCCTTCCCGTGCACTGAAAGAACATTCCTCGTATATCTGCAATCACAAACAAGCAAAAAGATTAAGTAGCACCTGTATAGACATTATTACAAATCATACTTATCATAATGATCAAGGAATTTATGAAATAAACCATGAATTGACAGTTTAATGAGAGAAATGAGTATATTTGTATTAACTTCAAATGTAGAAAACCTTTACAACCTGTGCCTTGATGTTGTGCAGGTCCTCCCGGGGTTCGAAGCAGGAATCTCCTCTACTTTGACAAGCATTGCACTCTTTGAACTAAGACAAATGGAGATGAGTGATTTAACCTCACATAAAGTCTTAGTTAACTAAGTTTGAATCTCAACAGCATTTAACTTCAAATCTCATAAGCTTGAACTCCCTTTGAGGCTACCCAAGGCCTCTTTTTATAGTGTAAAAGAGGAGGTTTCTTGTTCCAAATATGAAGGGATAGAATCCTCCTTCAAAGGGATAAGCTCCTTACATCAAGGGGTTAGCTCCATCAAGTGAGGGATGCATGAACCTTCTCAAAGCGTATCCATTCCCGAAAATTCCCATCCAGAATCTTCTAGAATTCATCTGGAATTCATCTTTTATCTTTACTTTCTCGCCTTTTTATGTTTTACAGGGGTCCGCACCCATTACATCAATAAAGTGCGTTATGGTTCCGCATGCAGGCTAAGATTTAGGTGCAGTACCGCAGGGAATGCATAGAGAAAGTGCGATACCAATTCTTAGGGGATTTTAGGGATTTTCTTCTGATTTTGAAGCTTGATATGAGGAGCTGGTATATTGGACTTGCAAAAGGAGGAAATATGAGTAATAATGAGCTCATATAGTCAGCAGAATGTCAAGGTGACAGTTTTCAGTGTAACAATTACATGTTAGGCCTTCCTTCTACTAAGCATGGAAACGACTGTGTTTTCGTGGTCGTCGAAAAATTCTCGAAGATGGAAATTATGGCGGCCTGCAAGAAGAATATCACAGCAGAAGCCACTAATAAAATATTCTTTGAATGGGTGTGGGTTCACTTTGGGATCCCATATTCTATCATATCAGGTCGTGATAGCAAGTTCCTCAACACATTTTGGTCCAGTCTCTGGTCAATGTTGTACACCAAGCTCACCAATTCCACAACTTTCCATCTCCAAACTGATGGCCAGACAGAGGTCGTCAACAAGATGATTGTACACATTCTGCGCATGTACAATTCAAAGCATCCACACACATGGGATGAGAGCCTCCCCTATGTACAACACAATTATAATCGGGCTCTCCACAGCTCAACCGGCCACAACCCCTTTCAGGTGGGCTTGGAATTCCAGCCACTATGTCCCATTGACGTAGTCATGCCATTTGCGGCTACTCACGCTGATTCGGCTCATGTCCAGTCTGAAGCTGACAAAGCGAATAACTTAATCGAATGCATTCAACACATCCGCCAACAAGTTCATGACATATTGGACAGAGCCAATTCTAAGTACAAGCAATGACATGATCAACATCGGGTACCACACAACTTCCAGGTGGGCGACAAAGTGTGGCTACATTTGCAGAAGCAACACCTTATTGGACCCCAACGCAAGCTTTTCCTGCTCTGATATGGGTCGTACACCATCACGAAGGTGGTAGGGAAAAATTCCTTCGAGATTAGGATTCCATCATTCCTTGGTCTACACCCAGTATTCAATATGGATCGCCTTCATCCCTACTTCCCACCTCTACTTGATACCTTTGACATTGCAGAACAACTCACAACAACAAAGTTAAACCTAGACTGCATGGAACATGCCACCACAGATTGTATCATGGAAATGCAAATAAGAACACTCGCCAAAAGAATATCCAACTGTATCGGGTTGTCAAGGCTGGCCAACTCCTGCACCAAGGCAAGTGGTTCACCAGGGATCAAGTTCAACAAAAGTTTCCTCATCTCATGGAGGAACTCAACACAATGGGGACCATTGCTTCCTAAGGGTGGAGGAATGATCCAGGTGGATATTGGTGGCCACCCACCTATTCCACTTCGGGCCCCACCATTTTCTCTTTCAGTTTTTTAGTTTTGGCACAACTTACTATTTTTGGTAGTTTTTTGGGTCCTAAACTTCCAGAGCTGTTTTGAGGCCCTAAACGACGTTTTTTGGAAAAACCGAGAGCGACACAAACTATGTATGGTGCACGTCAAACGAAGATCGTATGACAAAGTTACGTCCCCGGAAAGTTGAAACACCATTTTACCCAAACGGGGCCCGTAGTTTTGGCGCTTCATCTCCTAGGGTTAGGGTTTTGGATGTTTAGGGTTTTCCATTATTTCTAAATAATAAATAGGGCCTCGAGCCTCTTTGTAACTCAGTTCAGAGGCCTTTAGCCACCACATCTCTTCTCAGAGATAAGCTACCAACGCCCTAGCTAGTTTATTTCTATTTTGTTTGCAAGAAAGTTTTAGTTCTTTGATATTAATGAAATGAAGAATTATTTCCGTTGCATATTTGTATTTATGGTTACATGTGTATTCTGTTGCGCTCCTGCATAAATCTGGATCAGTGGTATCAGAGCGGTCTACTTTTTCTCGATCCTTCTTTGTATGTCCCCAACGAGGTCGGGGTATAAGGAGTTGGGGCTCGATCTGGTTGAACCTTTGCAAGATCAACCTTGCAAAACCCGACGACCACCCATGGGGGACGAAAAGAAAGATGAGGAGCAGGAGATCATATCAAAATATTGATCAAGGAGGCCCTCAAAAAACAAAGGAACGCGATGATTGATAACTTTGACCAGATCCTTCAACGATTGCCCAGCGACTGCGCATCTGCATCCAACAGCCACTTTGGAGGCGCAACTCCCTTTAAGGTACAAGTAAACTTTGACATTCCCATATTTGAGGGTAAAAAAAATGCAGATGTAGTAGATATATGGTTGAATCTATTAGAAGGATATTTCTTGGTTAATGACTTTAACCATCGGGAGAAGATTATTTTGTCATTCCTCAAAGCTACCCCCCATGTCAAAGACTGGTGGGAAACCTATAGTGAGAAAAAGGATGAAACAAAGCCCTCTCTATTCTCAGCCATACCCACTTGGAATTATTTCCAAGATGCCATCAAGGAACAATACTATCATGTGGGGAGCTATGAGGACAAGTACATATAATGGACCACACTGCGGCAAAAAAGGGATCAAGATGTGCATGAGGTGATGAATATGTTCCCCGCCCCGCGCATAAAGTTGGGTATCAAAGGTTCAGAGAAACATTTGGTGCTAAAATATCACAGTCGTCTACATAGATAAATTCAGGAGGAAATGGAGTTCCTTGACATCTCCTTGCTTGGTACGACATACCGATATGCTGCCAAGATTGAGCATAAATTCAAGCAGAAGAAACGAGACTTTGGATCTGCGAATCAAAAGCAAGGGAAAGGTGCCCCAAAAGCGCAGAAAAAAAGACAAAGCCAAGGCATGGCGACCCAAGAAAACCTGCCAAAGCCACAAGAAACGAACAACACCGCGAAGCCAAAGAAGGACACGGGAAAGTGGTGTGAGTTCCATAAGAGCTCCACACACAAAACAAGTGAGGGTCGGGCCAAGCAGTTGCTCGTGGCTAAGACGAGGGCTTTTGAATCACATGCATGCTCCGAATCTTAATCAGAACATGACAAGGGTAATGACAAAGGGAAACATATTATTGATGTAGAGCCCAATGCCACTATTACCACTGTGAAGATCCAAAAGGAGGAATCGAATGTTGAGATTCAACAAGATGAGGAGCTTAGTGAAAATGAGTCGCCTTCACTAAGTAGGTCCGCTGGCTATTTTTAGGTGCAAGTCTATTTTTAGACATGGTGATCATATTTCAGAAGTTGTAGGATGCTATTTTTGGATGGTTAGTCAAGTTGGAAAAATAGATGAAATTCTATTTTTAGAATATTGGGTGAAGTCTATTTATAGATCGTCGATCTAAAAATAGAAGTGTCGATTATTATTAGCTCTTAATAATAATTCGACAATAAACATCAACTTATTCTCTTGGAGCACTTAATTTTAGAATACAGATTTGTCAAATCAATGGGATGAAGGAATTACACAATTCTTAGGGTTTACTGGTGGTTCATGCATGGAGGACTCAGTTAGAACTGAAGTGGCAAAGTTATGACAGAGTTGGAAGAGTAGTTCATGGAGTTTTTATTCAATTTAGCTTAGTTAATGGAGTTAAACTCAGTTGAGATAGTTGTATCCAGTCTAACTGAATGATACACTAGTGAGAATGGAGTGAATTAATTAGTTAATTAATTCAAAAATAATAACTCATTAATCAACTGAACAATACAACAGTTAACTACAGTGCATGTCAGTTCCAATGGAGACCCAGTGGAGAGATAGGTGAAAGGGAAAGATGGACTATCTGTTGTGACTATAGTGATGCATTGATTGCACCACACACACATTGGAGTTTCCAATGAGGATTGCGGAGTCAAGGCAAAAGTAATTCGAATTCATTCACAGCTATTCTTCAGCAGGGATTGCGTAGTGGAGGCAAGCTATCAGGTGGCAATAAATTAGTGAATGGATTTGCAGATTTCTTCTTATTAGTGTGTGATGATTGATTGTACTGAGAGCTTGATGTACTAAGCTTTGTATGAGATTGTTACATGATCTCCATGATACATAATATATGATAGTTGGGGTTTTCAGCTTCAATATTTCCCGTTAAACAACTGTGTTATGTGCGATTTTTTTTATTTCTTCATGTGTTTGCAATTGATTTTAATTTCCGCAAAATATTAATAGTGGAAGGATTCTATATTTAGCAAGAAGATAAAATATTGTTATATCAGGAGAATCTGGATATATACATGCACCTTGTATATAATTTCTACACCAGAAGATCTAGAGGAGGCAGAACGTCTCTTCCACTCCCAGTTGTGGGTAAAGGGTTCCCCGCTATACTTCATTGTCAAAAATGGGAGCCAAAGAACCTCATTTCAAAAAATGTCGTGAAGTGGTTGGGCTTGCCGACCACAACGCACCCACAACCATACACCATCGGGTGGCTTTACCAAGGACAGGATCTCCGTGTCAGCCAATAGTGCCACCTTCACTATAACATCAAGCCCTTCATGGATGAGGTATTACGTGACATTGCTCCTATTGACGTTTCTGATGTATTATTAGGCCAACCATACTTTTGGAAGTGACATAATGTGTATGAGTCATGACCTCACGCTGTTATTGTTACCTTGGGAAATAAGCTATACATGATACCAGAAGTACCACAACCTACCACTATCTCTTTGGTTACTGTAAAACAATGCAGTAAGCTCATTTCCCAAACTAGGAAATTTGTTTTCCTGATGATCCGCCCCTAGGGAAAGAATAAGACTATGGCCACGACCTCCAGACATGGCTCGTCTGCATGACAACAACAAATGGAGAAGGTTGTGGAGGAGTATGGGGAAATTTTCACCTCACCCACAGGGGTGCCTCTGCACTGTCAGGTCAAGCACCCCATTGATCTGACTCCAGGTGCGCCGCTACCCAACGGACCAATCTATCGGTGCTCTATTCTAGAGAACGATGAAATCAAGAGGTAGATTCAGGACCTGCTATAGAAAGGTCACATCCGGCCAAGTTCATCGCCCTGTGGGAGCCCGATCATGTTAATACAGAATAAGGATGGGATTTGGAGACTCTGTATTGACTATCGGGCGCTGAACAATATCACTGTCTGGAATAGGTACCTAATCCCACAGATTGATGACCTTCTAGACCAAATCAAAGGGGCGAAATATTTCAGCAAGATCGAATTGAAGTCTGGGTATCACCAGGTACCCATTGAACCCTCCGATGTGTGGAATATTTCCTTCAAATCCAAGGAGTGCCTTTTCGAATGGTTGTTCATGCCTTTCGGGTTGACGAATGCTCCCACAGCCTTCATGAGGTTGATGGAAAACATCTTGAGGCCATTCACCAACTCATTTGTAGTAGTTTACTTGGATGACATTCTAATCTTCAAAGAGGCTTGGGAAGAGCACCTCCACCACATCCGATAAGTCCTCCAAACACTACGACAACACAAGTTGTGTGCCAATTTGGAGCAATGCACTTTTGGCATGACCCAGGTTCAATATTTGGGATACATTATTGATGAAAGGGGGGTGCATCTGGATGCAACCAAGGTCCATGTCATTTGAGATTGGCCAGCCCCAACCACTCTAACATAGGTTCGAAAATTTTTGGGTAATGCTAATTTCTACCGCAGGTTTGTGTTGGGATTCTCTCATATCACTTGGCCCTTGAGTCAAGTCACCAAGGGAGGAGTGAGAGAAAAATTATTTTGGTCGGAATCTCAACAAAAGGCGTTCATAGAATTGAAACATTGCCTCTGTTCTGCCCCAGTGCTCAGATTACTAGACTTGCAACAACCATTTGAGATTGAGACATATGCCTCTGACTATGCTATTGGGGCAGTTATTACTCAATAGGGGCATCCAGTGGCATATCACAGTGAGTCATTGTCCAACACAGTTCGCAAGTATCCAACTTATGACAAAGAAATGTATTCCATTGTGCAGGCTTGTTGACAATGGAAGCATTACATTTTGGGGAAGGAAACAATCATCCACATAGACCACCGACCCCTGCAGTTTAAACAGACATAAGGGAAGTTGCAGAATGATCACCATCAGAAGTGGTCCACATGTCTGCAACAGTTTCATTTGAAAATCAAGTACAAGAAGGGTAGCACCAATAATGTTTCAAACTACCTCAACCGACCACCGATCGTGGCACTAACCACTGTTCTCAACTCTTGTGGGCATGAGACTTTTGATTGGCTGCTTCTCTACAAGAGCAATCTAGAATTCAGCCACACATACAAGGCACTCTTGGGGGGTACGCAAGTTCCAAATTTTCACCTCTAAGATGCATTATTATGTCACCTAGGACACCTTTGTGTTCCTTCAAGCGAGCGTGCGAAGATGATATGGGAGGCACACTACAGTCAAGTCACTGGGAATTTCGGAGTCGAGAAAATAGTGGCAGTACTGCAGAAGTATTTCAATTGGTTGAACCTTCGATAGGATGTCGGGAAGTACATCAGATCCTGCATTGCTTCCACCGTTGCCAAATTGACCATCAAGAAGCAAGACCTCTATACTCTGCTACCTACCCCTAGTCGACCTTGGGAATCCATATCCATGGATTACATGTCAGGCCTTCCTTATGCTAAGCATGGAAACGACTGTGTTTTCAAGGTCATCAAAGATTCTCAAATGGCCATTATGGTGGCCTGAAAGAAGAATATCACAGTAGAAGCCACTGCTAAACTCTTCTTTGAACGAGTGTGGATGCACTTTGGGATCCCACAGTCTATCATATCAGATCGTGACAAAAAGTTCCTTAGCACATTTTGGTCCATCCTCTAGTCAATGTTGGACACCAAGCTCACCAATTCCACAGCTTTCCATCCCCAAACTGATGGCCAGACAGAGGTCATCAATAAGATGATTGTACACATTTTGCGTATGTACAATTCAAAGCATCCACACACATGGGATTAGAGCCCCCCCTATGTAAAACACAGTTATAATTGGGCTTTCCACATCTCAACCGACCACAACCCCATTACGGTGGGCTTGGGATTCCAGCCACTATGTCCCATTGATGTAGCCATGCCATTTATGGCTACTCAGGCCAATTCGGCTCATGTCAAGTCTGAAGCTGACAAAGCGAACAGTTTCATCGAGCACATTCAACACATCCACCGAAAAGTTCATGACATATTGGATAGAGCCAATGCTCAGTACAAGCAATGACATGATCAACATCGGGTACCACACAAACTCCAGGTGGGCGACAAAGTGTGGCTACATTTGTAGAAGGAGCGCCTCATTAGATCCCAATGCAAGCTTCACCCGCTCCGATATGGGCCATACACCATCACCAAGGCGGTAGGGAACAATTCCTTCGAGCTCAGTATTCCACCATTCTATAGTCTGCACCCAATATTCAATGTGGACCACCTTCGTCCCTACTTCCCACCTCTATTGGATACCTCTGACATTGCAGAACAACTCACAATGACAAAGTTAAACCGAGGCTAAATGGAACAGGCCACCACAGATTGTATCATGGACATGCAAATCAAGAATAATCGCCAACAAAAGATCCAACTGTATCAGGTTGTCAAATCTGGCCAACTCCTGCACCAAGGCAAGTGGTTCACCAGGGATCAAGTTCATCAAAAGTTTCCTCATCTCATGGAGGAACTCAACGAAATGGGGACCATTGCTTCCTAAGGGGGGAGGAATGATCCAGGTGGATATTGGTGGCCACCCACCTATTACACTTGGGGCCCCACCATTTTCTCTTTCAGTTTTTCAGTTTCGACACAACTTACTATTTTTGGCAGTTTTTCGGGTCCTAAACTTCCGGAGCTGTTTTCCCTAAACGACGTTTTTTGGGAAAACTGAGAGCGACATGGAATATGTATGGTGCATGTCAAATGGATATCGTATGCCAAAGTTACGTCCCCGAGAAGTTGAAACACCAATTTACGCACATGGGGCCCATAGTTTTGGCGCTTCATCGCCTAGGGTTAGGGTTTTTGATGTTTAGGGTTTTCCATTGTTTCTAAATAATAAATAGGCCCTTGAGCTTCATTGTAACTTAGTTCAGAGGCCTATAGCCACCACATCTCTTCTCAGAGATAAGCTACTAACACCCTATCTAGTTTATTTCTATTCTGTCCATAAGCAAATTTCAGTTCTTTGATATTAATGAAATGAAGTGTTATTTCCGCTGCATATTTGTATTTATAGTTACATGTGTATTCTGTTGCGTTCCTGCATAAATATGGATCAATGGTATCAAAGTGGTCTACTTTTTCTCGATGCTTCTTTGCATGTCCCTAATGATGTCTAGCTATAAGTATTTGGGGCTCGATTTGGTTGAACCTTTGCAAGATCAGCCTTGCAAACCTCGATGGCTACCCATGGGGGATGAAAAGAAAGATGAAGGAGTAGGTGATCCTACCAAAATATTACTTGAGGAGGCCCTCTAAAAACAAAGGAACATGATGATGGATAAATTTTCCCAAATCCTTCAATGACTGCCCACTGGCGGTGCATCTGCATCCAACAGCCACTCTAGAGACGCAATTGTCTTTAATGTACAAGTAAACTTTTACATTCCCATATTTGAGGGTCAAATAGATGCAAATATCATAGATATATGGCTGAATATATTAGAAGGATATTGGTTCACAAATTTTCTGACCGGGAGAAGATTATTTTTGCACTCCTCAAAGCTACCCCCCATGTCAAGGATTGGTGGAAAACATACTGTGAGAAAAAGGATGAGACAAAACCCTCTCTATTCTCAGCCGTACCCACTTGGAATTATTTCTGAGATGCCATAAAGGAAAAATAATATACCGTGGGGAGCTATGAGGACAAGTACATACAATGGACCACGCTGCGGAAACAAAGGGATCAAGATGTGCATGAGCTGAGGAATTTGTTCCATACCCTGCGCACAAAGTTGGGTATCAAATATTCATAGAAACATTTGGTGCTAAAGTATCGCAATTTTCTACACAGATACTTTCAGGAGGAAATGGAGTTCCTCAACATCTCCTCGCTTGGTACGACATATCGATATGATGCCAAGATGAGCATTCAAGTAGAAGAAGCGATAATTTGGATCTGCGAGTCAAAAGAAAGGGAAAGGTGCCCCCAAACCATAAAACAAAGGACAAAGCCAAGGCATGGCGTCCCAAGAAAACCTGCCAAAGCCACAAGCAAAGAAAAACACTGCAAAACCAAAGAAGGACATGAGAAAGTGGTGTGAGTTCCATAAGAGCTCCACTCACAACACAAGTGAGTGTCGAGCCAAGCAGTCGCTCGTGGCCGAGATGAGGGCTTCTGAATCAGATGCATGCTCCGACTCTGAATCATAACTTGAAAAGGGGAGTGATAAAGGGAAATAGATTATTGATGCAGAGACCAACGCCACTGTTGCCACTGGGAAGATCCAAAAGGAGGAACCATAAGATCCAGAGGAAGTGGAATGTCTCTTCCACTCCCAGAGGTGAGTAAAGGGTTCCCCGCTAAAGTTCATTGCTGAAAATTGGAGGCAAAAGAACCTCATTTCAGTAGCTTTCATGAAGCGGTTGGGCTTGCTGACCACAATGCACCCACATCCATACACCATCAGGTGGCTTCACCAAGGACAGGATCTCTGTGTCAACCAATAGTTCCGCCTTCCCTATAGCATCAAGCCCTTCATGGATGAGGTATTACTTGACATTTCTCCTATTGATGTTTTTGATGTATTATTAGGTTGACCATAATTTTGGAAGCGGCATGCTGTGTATGAGTCATGGCCTCACGTTGTTATTTTTATCTTGGGAAATAAGCTGTATAGGATACCAGAGGTACCACAACCTACCACTATCTCTTTGGTTACTGCAAAAAAATGTAGTAAGCTCATTTCCCAAACTAGGAAATTTGTTTTCCTGATGATACGCCCCCAGGGAAAGAAGAATATTGTGGCCACGACTTCCAGACATGGCTCCTCTGCACGACAATAAAAAATGGAGAAGGTTGTGGAGGAGTATTTGGAAATTTTCACCTCACCCACAGGGGTGCCTATCTACTGTCAGGTCAAGCACCCCATTGATCTGACCCCAGGTGCGTCGCTACCCAACAGACCGATCTATCAGTGCTCTGTTCTAGAGAACGATGAAATCAAGAGGCAGATTCAGGAGCTACTACAGAAAGGTCACATCCGTCCAAGTTCATCGCCCTGTGGGACCCTGATCGTGTTAGTATAGAAGAAGGATGGGACTTGGAGACTCTGTATTGACTATCGGGTGTTGAACATGATCACTTTTTGGAATAGGTACCCGATCCCACAGATTGATGACCTTCTAGACCAAATCAAAGGGGCGAAATATTTCAGCAAGATCGATTTGAAGTCTGGGTATCACTAGGTACCCATCGAACACTCTGATGTGTGGAAGTCTGCCTTCCAAGCCAAGGAGGGCCTTTTCAAATGGTTGGTCATGCCTTTCGGGTTGATGAATGCTCCCGCAACCTTCATGAGGTTGATGGACCACATATTGAGGATATTCACCAACTCATTTGTAGTAGTGTACTTGAATGACATTTTGATCTTCAACCAGACTTGGGAAGAGCACCTCCACCACATCTGACAAGTCCTCCAAACACTACGACAACACAAGTTGTGTGCCAATTTGGAGAAGTGCACTATTGGCATGACCCAGGTTCAATATCTGGGGTAGATTATTGATGAAAGGGGGGTGCATGTGGATCCAACCAAGATCCAAGTCATTCGAGATTGGCCAGACCCAACCACTCTAATAGAGCTTCTCAGATTTCTGAGTCTTGCTAATTTCTACCACAGGTTCGTGTTGGGATTCTCTTATATCACTTTTCCCTTGAGACAAGTCACCAAGGGAGGAGTGAGAGAAAAAACATTTTGGTCGGAATCTCAACAAAAGGTGTTCATAGAATTAAAACATCACCTCTATTCTTCCCCAGTGCTCACATTACGATACTTGCAACAACATTTGAGATCGAGACATATGACTTTGACTATGCTATTGGGGAAGTTATTACTCAATAGGGGCATCCAGTGGCATATCACAGTGAGAAATTGTCCGACATAGTTCGCAAGTATCCCACTTATGACAAAGAAATGTATTCCATTGTGCAGGCTTGTTGAAAATGGAAGCATTAAATTTTGGGGAAGGAAACAATCATCCACATAGACCACCAACCCCTGCAGTTCATACAGACACAAGGGAAGCTGCAAAACGATCGCCATCAGAAGTGGTCCAAATGTCTACAATAGTTTCATTTGAACATCAAGGACAAGAAGGGTAGCACCAATAATGTTGCAGATTTCCTCAGTCGACCACCGATCATAGCACTAACCACCGTTCTCAACTCTTATGGGCACGAGACTTTTGATTGGCCTCTTCTTTACAAAAGTGATCCAGAATTCAGCCACACATATAAGGCACTCTTGGGGGGTACGCAAGTTCCAAATTTTCGCCTCCAAGATGCACTGTTATGTCACCTAGGACACCTTTGTGTTCCTTCAAGCGAGCATGCGAAGATGATATGGGAAGCACACTACAGTTGAGTCGCTGGGAATTTCAGGGTCGAGAAACAGTGGCGTAATACAGTAGTATTTTTATTGGCTGAACCTTAGATAGGATGTTGGGAAGTACATCATATCCTGCACTGCTTATGCCATTGCCAAACCGACCATCAAGAATCAAGGCCTTTATACTCTGCTACCTACCCCTAGTCGACCTTGGGAATCCATCTCCATGGATTACATGTGAGGCCTTCCTTCTACTAAGCATGGAAATGACTATGTTTTCGTGGTCATCGATAGATTCTCGAAGATGGCCATTATGGCAGCCTGCAAGAAGAATATCATAGCAGAAGCCACTGCTAAACTATTCTTTGAATGAGTGTGGGTGCACTTTGGGATCCCATAGACTATCATATTAGATCGTGACAGTAGGTTCCTCAACTAATTTTGGTCCAGCCTATGGTTAGTGTTGGACACCAAGCTCACCAAGTCCACAGCTTTCCATCCCCAAACTGATGGCTAGGCAGAGGTCGTCAACAGGATGATTGTGCACATTCTGGGCATGTAAAATTCAAATAATCCACACAAATGGGATGAGAGCCTCCCCTATGTACACCATAGTTATAATTAGGCTCTCCATAGCTCAATCGGCCACAACCCCTTTCAGGTGGGCTTGGGATTCCAGCCACTATGTCCCATTGACGTATCCATGCCATTTGTGACTACTCAGGCCAATTCGGCTCATATCCGGTCTGAAGCTGACAAAGCAAACAAATTTATCGACTGCATTTAGAACCTCCACCAACAAGTTCATGACATATTTCACAGAGCCAATGCTAAGTACAAGCAATGACATGATCAACATCGGGTACCACACAACTTCCAGGTGGGTGACAAAGTGTGGCTACATTTGCAGAGGAGCACCTCATTGGACCCAACCGCAAGCTTCACCCACTCCAATGTGGTCCGTACACCATCACCAAGGTGGTAGGGAACAATTCATTTGAGCTTAGTATTCAACCATTCCTTGGTCTGCACCCAATATTCAATGTGGACTACCTTCGTCCCTACTTCCCACCTCTACTCGATACCTCTAACATTGCTAAAAACTCACAACAACAAAGTTAAACCCATAATGCATGGAAAAAGCCACCATAGATTGTATCATGGACATACAAATCAAGAACACTTGGCAACAGAAGATCCAAATGTATTAGATTGTCAAAGCTGGCCAACTCCTGCACCAAGGCAAGTGGTTCACCAGGGATCAAGTTCAGCAGAAGTTTCCTCATCTCATGGAGGAACTCAAGGAAATGGGAACCATTTCTTGCTAAGGGGGGAGGAATGATCCAGGTGGATATTGGTGGCCACCCACCTATTCCACTTGGGGCCCCACCATTTTCTCTTTCAGTTTTTTAGTTTTGGCACAACTTACTATTTATGGTAGTTTTTTGGGTCCTGAACTTCCGGAGCCGTTTTGAGTCCCTAAACGACGTTTTTTGGGAAAACCGAGAGCGACATGGATTATGTATGGTGCACGTCAAACAAATATCGTATGCCAAAGTTACATCCCTGGGAAGATGAAACACCAATTTACCTAAACGGGGCCCATATTTTTGGCGCTTCATCTCCTAGGTTTAGGGTTTTCCATTTTTTATAAATAATAAATAGGCCCTTGAGCCTCATTTTAACTCAGTTCAAAGGCCTATAGCCACTAGATATCTTCTCAAAGATAAGCTACCAACTCCTAGCTAGTTTATTTCTATTCTATCTGTAAGAAAATTTTAGTTCTTTGATATTAATGAAATGAAGTGTTATTTCCACTGCATATTTGTATTTATGGTTACATGTGTATTATCTTGCGTTCCTTCATAAATATGGATCAGTGATATCAGAGCGGTCTTATTTTTCTTGATCCTTCTTTGCATGTCCCCAACGAGGTTGGGGTATAAGGAGTTAAGGCTCAATCTGGTTGAATCTTTGCAAGATCAACCTCGCAAACCCCGATGGCCGCCCATGGGGGACAAATGGAAAGATGAGGGAACAGGAGATCCTATCAAAATATTGCTCAAGGAGGCCTTCAAAAAACAAAGGAATGCAATGATGGATAACTTTCCCTAGATCCTTCAATGACTTCCCACCAACGGTGCATCTGCATCCAACAACCACTCTGGAGGCGCGACTTCCTTTAAGGTACTACTAAACTTTGACATTCCCATATTTGAGGGTCAAATAGATGAAGATGTCATAGATTGATGGTTGAATCTATTAGAAGGATATTTCTCGGTTCATGACTTTTTCGACCAGGAGAAGATTATTTTTTCACTCCTCAAAGCTACCCCCATGTCAAGGACTGGTGGGAAACCTATTGTGAGAAAAAGGATGAGACAGAATCCTCTCTATTCTCAGCCGTACCCACTTGGAATTCTTTTCGAGATGCCATCAAGGAACAATACTATCCCGTGGGGAGCTATGAGGACAAGTACATATAAAAATGGACCACGTTGTGGCAGCAAAGGGATCAAGATGTGCATGAGCTGACGAATCTGTTCCATACCCTGCGCACAAAGTTGGGTATCAAAGATTCGGAGAAACATTTGGTGCTAAAGTATCGCAGTTGTCTACACAGATACATTCAGGAGGAAATGGAGTTTCTCGACATCTCCTCGCTTGGTACGACATACCGATATGTTGCCATGATTGAGAAAAAATTCAAGAAAAATAAGCGAGACTTTGGATTTGCGAATCAAAAGCAAGGGAAAGGTGCCTGCAAATCACAAAAAAAAGGACAAATCCAAGGCATGGCAGCCCAAGATAACCTGCCAAAGCCACGAGAAAATAACAACACTGTGAAGCCAAAGAAGGACACGAGAAAGTGGTGTGAGTTCCATAAGAGCTCCACTCACAACAAAAGTGAGTGTTGGGCCAAGCAGTCGCTCGTGGCCGAGATGAAGGCTTCTAAATCAGATGCATGCTCTGAATCTGAATTAGAACCTGAAAAGGGGAATGACAAAGGGAAACATATTATTAATGCAGAGTCCAATGCCACTGTTGCCACTGCGAAAATTTAGAAGGAGGAACCGGAAGATCCAGAGGAGGCAGAACTTCTCTTCCACTCCTAGATGTGGGTAAGGGGTTCCTCGCTACAGTTCATTGTGAACAATAGGAGCCAAAAAAACCTCATTTTAGCATATGTCGTGAAGTGGTTGGGCTTACCAACCACAACGCACCCAGAACCATACACTATCGTGTGGCTTCACCAAGGATGGGATCTCCGTGTCAGCCAACAGTGCCGCCTTCCCTATAACATCAAGCCCTTCACGGATGAGGTATTATGTGACATTGCTCCTATTGATGTTTCTGATGTATTATTAGGCCAAAAACACTTGTGGAAGTGACATGCCGTGTATGAGTCACTGCCTCGCATTATTATTGTTACCTTGGGAAATAAGCTGTACAGGATACCAGAGGTACCAGCACCTCCCACAATCTCTTTGGTTACTGCCAAACAATGCAGTAAGCTCATTTCCAAAACCAGGAAATTTGTTTTCCTGATGATCCTCCCCTAGGGCAAGAAGAATATTGTGGCCATGACCTCCATAAATGACTCCTCTGCATGAAAACAACAAATGGACAAGGTTGTGGAGGAGTACGGGGACATTTTCACCTCACCTAGAGGGGTGCCTCTACACTGTTAGGTCAAGCACCCCATTGATTTGACCCCAGGTGCGCTGCTACCCAATGGGCCGATCTATCGGCGATCTATTCTAGAGAACGATGAAATCAAGAGGAAGATTCAGGAGCTACTACAGAATGGTCACATTCGGCCAAGTTCATCGCCCTGTGGGAGCCCAATTGTGTTAGTACAGAAGAAGGATGGAAATTGGAGACTCTGTATTGACTATCGGGCGCTGAACAAGATCACTGTCTGGAATAGGTACCCGATCCCACAGATTGATGACCTTCTAGACCAACTCAAAGGGGTGAAATATTTCAGCAAGATCGAATTGAAGTCTGGGCATCACCAGGTACCCATCGAACCCTTCGATATTTGGAAGATTGCCTTCAAAGCCAAGGAGAGATTTTCGAATGGTTGGTCATGCCTTTCGGGTTGACAAATGCTCTCGCAACCTTCATGAGGTTGATGGAAGACATCTTGAGGCCATTCACCAACTCATTTGTAGTAGTGTACTTGGATGACATTCTGATCTTCAGCCAGACTTGGTGTAATATTCCCAATTAGCCACGAGCTAGTTGGAATATTCAATTTTGTTTTGCTTCTTTGTTTAAAGAATAAGAGGACAAAGGAGGTCCATAATTCTCCTTAATAATGAATAAATTAATGCCAAATGTGAAAGAGACAAATATTGGCAGCTTAATTAAGAATCCTTAGTGTGAAAGGGGGCTAGATCACCTTGACTAGGTCAAACTTGACTAAATCAAAAACGTTGTCATGGAGGAGTGGTCATAAATGAGAGACAATGTAGTTTTAGATGGAGATGATTTGTGTGAATGTAGTGATATTTTTGGATGGGGCTTAGGGTTTGCAAGCTCATATCTTATTTAAGGAAGAGGATGGCAACCATTTTTCATTATGTATGGGTTTATTATATTTTGAATATATGGTCTTTTTATACATATGTCTTTCTCTTGCTGTTTAGCTGAGATATAGTGTTGTTTAGCACAGGGTGTTCTTGGTCGGGAATCCCACCTCTTTTCTTGAGAGGATTCTTGGAAGATTTTTGTACTACATTGTCCACTACCAGGCTTAAGACCAAGCTTCACCTTTCATTTACAGTGCATATCCTGTTGAGGGTTTGGTTTTTTTGCAGGTTGCAGCTAGTGGAGACTAGATCTCTAGATCTAGGCCATTTCATTGCTCATTTTCAGTGGAGGAGGCTTCCTTTCCATTGGGAGGAAAATATTGAAGGGCTTTGAGCTTATTTTCATATATTGGCATCAGGCCAACTGGTTATTCATCCCTACAACACAGTTTTCTTCCAGATCTGCGTTATTTCTGTAGGAGGAGTTGCAGGGTGGTTTGGCACACCATTTGGAGAGCTGATTTTCTAGTGAAGGGGATCTGCCTTTCACTTAGAGGATCTAGTGGAGGAGGCTATTTTATTGATCATATCAGATCAGCCACACTTTCTAAATCTGTATTTTGCAGTAGATCTACAGCCTTAGAGCTTAGATCTACAACTTGTACTTGGTGTTTTGATGAAAACCCTTAAGGGGTTCTTCAAAGGAGCTTGTATAGTGCTTAGATCTGATATAGATCTATATTTTGAGGCACATATCAGCCCTAGATCTGATGTATAATATTTTTCTATAGCAGATCTAATAAAACAACGTTGTAAGGGTCTTCCATCTTTATTAAATAATTGCAGCACCTCGTATTGAGGGATTTTTTCCATTTGAGGCTTGTACTTCTTGTTATGCATCTTATGGCCCATTTATTATGTATATTTTTCTCCTGTTATAACATATGAAAGGTCTCCATATTGGCCTATTTATTTCATATAATGTTTACACTTCTATTTCCTTGGTTTTGCACTATATTCCTGCTTTTCCCATTTGGGAATATTACAGTGGTATAAGAGCATAATATTAGCACAACCCGTGCATCTTGAAAAGCCAATATGTCATCTGAAGAAGGAGAGCCTCTCACTAATAGAGAGAGGAGGTACCAAAGAATAGGACATCAGAAATTTTATTATACAAATGACAAAGAAGACAAGGGTAAAACCCCTTTATCTGGAGGAGAAGATGAAGAGAAGGAGTTCCCTAAGATGCTTATTAGAGCCATGCAAGACATTTCTAGAGAGATCAAGGAGATGATAATGGATAGATTCAAGGAATCCCCTAGAGGATTTCATCATGGTGAAGGCTCTGGCATGTCTCATCATTGGAATGATCAACCAGTGCAGCAACCACAAGTTTCTCAATGCTCTACTATGCCTACATTATTGGCTGTGGGAAATGAAGGGTTTCAAGAGAAATAATCCATTGAAGCCTATTTTATGGAGTATGAATCTCAAACCCAGAGATTCAAGGACCACTTAATTTTTCAGGAGTTTTTTCAAATCAAGGACAATAGAATACCACGGCATCACAATAGAAGTGGTGGATTCATTCAGAATCATGATCAACACCACACTATGGGAAGATTCCTTTTACCCAATTTTGATGGGTCATCTAAGTGTATTTCCAAATCATGGGTAGAGAAACTTGAAATCTACTTCTAGTTGAACAAAGTTCCAGAAATGGAAGCCATTAAGGTTGCAGCGCTGCACCTTGAAGGTGAAGCACATGATTGGTGGTTCCATGGCTTGTCTACATTGGGTCATGCCAATGTAACTGCATATTCAGAGTTCACTAGAAGGTTGGTGGAAAGATTTGATAGAAGAGATCCCAAAGCACCATTCATGGGGCTTGCAAAGCTAAAACAATTAGGTAATGCAGAAACCTACATCTCTGAATTTTTAAGACTTTCTATTATGGTTCCTGATTTATCTATAGCAAGAAGGGTGTATATGTTCATTGATGGGTTAGATGAACCTCTTCAAGGGTTGGTTAAATCTACCAAGCCCAGTACCCTACAAGATTCCATTGAAAGGGCTAGAGACCTTCAAGATTCCTTGCCAAAAGCAAAGGCAACATTTCAACATAAGCCCTCTTTTCCATCAAAGGGAAAAGAAGAGAAGGCTCATCCTTCAAAGGGGAGTCAATATAAAAAACCTCTTGATGATGATGTCCAGAAATATTTTAGGAGGAGGAAGCTTTGCTTCACATGCCAAGAAGCTTGGGCAACTGGACATAGATGTGAAGCTGGAAAGGCACATTACATAGAGGTATTCTCAGATGATGAGGAGGAAGAAGCAGAAGAACAAGAGAGGGGTCACAACGCTGGAATAGTAGGAGATGATCCACCACCACCTAGAGGTGAGGATAGAGCAATAACTCCAACTAGAGGAACTCTTTTATCATTAAGAATGGTACCCAACTATCATAAAACTTCCACACAAGAAACATAGTTGAATTTTCACAGTGGAAGCAGGGAAATGACGATCCCATCTATCATGCACATGAGAATGGTCCATGAGACATCACTATCTTGTGGTAAACCACCTGGGAGACCACTTGATCTAGATTTGGTGAGATATGTATCACATCTTGATGCTCCATCATAGATCCCAGAGTGATGGGAGAAGTATAAGACCGTGATACATCGCTGAGAGTCTTGGGTAGGCTCAAGGAGGAGGGAGACATCCTCCCATGATCATCATTACCACTCTCACATCTCATATTGCGCTGAGAAGATATGCTACAAGATTAGAGGATGACACCATCATGGAACAAGGAGACCATTCCTTGGCTATGGAGACTCAGAAGATGATCTCAATTAGAGATAAATCTTCCATACATGATAGAGTATGATGGCCACACATGCATGCTTTGGCTAAACCCAGGAAGTATTGGATAGATGATAGCCTCCCATGGGAGACTAACTTCCAAAAGCTTCAATCTTCACTTGAGCATGTGCATATGCATGAGGAGCAGCAAGGAGGGGATAGCAACCTTCCATCATATACCTTTGGCATGAGATATGTCAAGGAGGATAACCATATGACAGATATTCTTTGTGATAGATCATCAACGCTGTCACTATGGGAGATTGATCCATATTGGAAATCCCAATTGTTGGTGGATTATTCCAAGGATATTTTCACGTGCATGATACTTGATGACCAACTACATGAAGACATCTATTTAGTCCAAGAAGGAGTCATCTATCATCATGGTAGTATCTTCTTATCTAGGGCCTCCAAGCTCAAGGAGAAGTTGCTACAAAGGGCCTATGAAGACTTCTTTTTCAACCATACTTACTCCATGAAGGCTTACAACACTATCATGGAAAGCTACACTTGGAAGGGCTTTGAAGAGGAACTATATCAACATTTTCAAAGATGAATGAACCATGTGGAGTTGGAAGAGAGACATGAATCTATGAAGGAGTTATTTCAGCCACCTCTTTCCTCTTTTGGAATGAGAGGGGATACATCTATGCACCACTCTATTTGTATGAGGAAGAATTTTGGTGAAGAACATGCTTATGTACCTAATGTTTTATTTAATGATCATTTGCATTCTTTCAACATGTATATGCAAGCCATAGCTCCAAGAAGGTGAATTATTCCTTATAAACCTCATGGCCAACTTTGGGCCACAAAAATTTCTTAACATGGAAACTCCCTTGGAGGAAAAAGGGAGATTTTGTATCATTGTGGGTGCATTCCAAAAGCACCAAATATATCTCACAATTTCAGCCATGGTGAGATGACTTGGAAAAAAATTTATTGGAGGGGAAACCACTTACCACATCATGATCTGATGCATTCAGGAGATTTACAGCGCTCATTCCACATGTGGGACTATGACCCACCTCCATTTATGCAAATTTCTGTTTGTATGTACTTAATTTTAATCCCATTCATTGATGATGTACTTATAATTTTTATGGGAATGTTTGGAGGGAGGATGGGAGGTATGCATGTGCCCTATGGGAGAGAGATTCTCAATGTTCACTATGCTACATGTTTCAGGGAGAACATTGGGCAAACCATACTTGTTTCATTTTAACTATAGTCTCCTTGTAGGATGGATTATTTGCATCTCATGAGAACTTTGGAGGAGCAATTCATGGAGGATTGGATTGGTAGAAACTTAGCTTATGAGGGAATATTATCACATGTTGGTGTCACCAATGATGGAGGGTTGTAGCACTCACCTTTTCAGTTGCTTGAGGACAAGAAACATTTGGGAGGGAAGGACTGTAATATTCCCAATTAACCATGAGCTAGTTGGAATATTAAATTTTGTTTTGCTGCTTTGTTTAAATAATAAGAGGACAAAGGAGGTCCATAATTCTCCTTAATAATGAATAAATAAATGCCAAATGTGAAAGAGACAAATATTGGTAGCTTAATTAAGAACCCTTGGTGTGAAAAGGCGCTGGATCACCTTGACTGGGTCAACCTTGACCAAATCAACAACGTTGTCATGGACGAGTGGTCATCAATGAGAGACATTACAGTTTTAGATGGAGATGCTTTGTGTGAATGTAGAGATATTTTTGGATGGGGCTTAGGGTTTACAAGCTCATATCTTATTTAAGGAAGAGGATGGCAGCCATTGTTCATTATGTATGGATTTATTATATTTCTGAATATATGGTCTCTTTAGACATATATCTTTCTCTTGTTCTTTAGTTGAGATAGAGTGATGTTTAGCACAAGGTGTTCCTGATAGGGAATCCCACCTTTTTCCTTGAGAGGCCTCTTGGAAGAGTTTTGTACCACATTTTCCACTACCAGGCTTAAGGCCAATATTCATCTTTCATTTACAGCACAGATCCTATTGAGGGTTTGGTTGTTTTGCAGGTTGCAACAAGTGGAGACTAGATCTCTAGATCTAGGCCATTTCATTGCTCATTTTCAGTGGAGGAGGCTTTCTTTCCATTGGGAGGACAACACATTTTTCTTCCAGATCTGCGTTATTTCTGTAGGACGAGTTGCATGGTGGTTTGGCACACCATTTGGAGAGCTGATTTTCTAGTGAAGGGGATCTGCCTTTCACTTAGAGGATCTATTGGAGGAGACTATTGTATTGATCATATCATATCAACCACACTTTCCAGGTCTATATTTTGCAGTAGATCTGCAGCCTTAGAGCTTAGATCTACAACTTGTACTTGGTGTTTTGCTGAAAACCATTAAGGGGTTCTTCAAAGGAGCTTGTATAATGCTCAGATATAATATAGATCTATCTTTTAAGGCACATATCAGCCCTAGATCTGATGTATAATAATTTTCTGTAGCAGAGCTAATAAAACAACACTGTAAGGGTCTTCCAGATTTATTACATAATTGCAACACCTCTTATTAATGGATTTTGTCCATTGGAGGCTTGTACTTCTTGTTATGCATCTTATGGCCCATTTCTTATGTATATTTTGTTTTTTTTATAACATATGAAAGGTCTCCCTATTGGCCTCTTGCTTTCATATAATGTTTACATTGCTATTTCCTTAGTTTTTCTCTATACTCTTGCTTTTCCCATTTGGGAATATTACACTTGGGAAGAGCACATCCACCACATCTGACAAGTCCTCCAAACACTATGGCAACACAAGTTGTGTGCAAATTTGGAGAAGTGCACTTTTGGCATGACCCAGGTTCAATATCTAAGATACATTATTGATGAAAGGGGGGTGCATGTGGATCCAACCAAGATCCAAGTCATTTAAGATTGGCCAACCCCAACCACTCTAATAGAGCTTCACAGCTTTTTGGGTCTTGCTAATTTCTACCACAGCTTCGTGTTGGAATTCTCTCATATCACTTGGCCCTTGAGTCAAGTCACTAAGGGAGGAGTGAGAGAAAAATTATTTTGGTCAAAATCTCAACAAAAGGTGTTCATAGAATTGAAAGATTGCCTCTGTTCTGCCCAAGTGCTCACATTACTAGACTTGCAATAACCATTTGAGATTGAGACAGATGCCTCTGACTATGATATTGGGGAAGTTCTTACTCAACAGGGGCATCCAGTGGCATATCACAGTGAGACATTGTCCAACACAGTTCGCAGGTATCCCGTTTATGACAAAGAAATATATTTCATTGTGCAAGCTTGTCGACAATGGAAGCATTACATTTTGGGGAAGGAAACAATCATCCATATAGACCACCGACCCCTACAGTTCATACAAACATAAGGGAAGTTGCAGAATGATCCCCATCAGAAGTGGTCCACATGTCTGCAACAATTTCATTTGAACATCAACTACAAGAAGGGTAGCACCAATAATTTGCAGACTACCTTAGCCGACAACCGATCGTGGCACTAACCACCATTCTCAACTCTTGTGGGCACGTGACTTCTGATTGGCCACTTCTCTACAAGAACGATCCAAAATTCGGCACACATACAAGGCACTCTTGGGGGGTACGCATGTTCCAAATTTTCACCTCCAAGATGCATTGTTATGTCACCTAGGACACCTTTGTTTTCATTCAAGCGAGCATGTGAAGATGATATGGGAAGCAAACTACAGTCGACTCGCTAGGAATTTCGAGGTCGAGAAAACAATGGCAGTACTGCGAAAGTATTTCTATTGGCCAAACCTTCGAAAGGATGTTGGGAAGTACATCAGATTCTGCACTACTTGCGCCATTTCCAACCCGACCATCAAGAATCAAGGCCTCTATACTCTGTTACCTACCCCTAGTTGACCTTGGGAATCCATCTCCATGGATTACATGTTAGGCCTTCCTTATACTAAGCATGGAAATGACTGTGTTTTCATGGTCGTCGATAGATTCTCGAAGATGGCCATTATGGTGGCCTACAAGAATAATATCACAACAAAAGCCACTGCTAAACTCTTCTTTGAATGAGTGTGGGTGCACTTTGGGATCCCATAGTCTATCATATCGGATTGCGAAAACAAGTTCCTCAACACATTTTGGTCCAGCCTTTGGTCAATGTGGGACACCAAGCTCACAAAGTCCACAGCTTTCCATCCACAAAATGATGGCCATACAGAGGTCGTCAACAAGATGGTTGTACACATTCTATGCATGTAAAATTCAAAGCATCCACGCACATGGGATGAGAGCCTCCCCTATGTACAACATATTTATAATCGGGCTATCCACAACTCAACCGACCACAACCCCTTTTAGGTGGGCTTGGGATTCTAGCCACTATGTCCCATTGACGTAGCCATGCCATTTGAGGCTACTCAGGCCAATTCGGCTCATGTCTAGTCTGAAGCTGACAAAGCGAATAACTTCATCGAGAAAATTGAGCACATTCACCAACAATTCCATGACATATTGGATAGAGCCAATGCTAAGTACAAGCAACAACATGATCAACATCGGGTACCACACAACTTCTAGGTGGGTGACAAAGTGTGGCTACATTTGTAGAGGAGCACCTCATTGGACCCCACCACAAGCTTCGCCCACTCCGATATGGGCCGTACACCATCACCAAGGTGGTATGGAACAATGCCTTCGAGCTCAGTATTCCACCATTCCTTGGTCTGCACCCAGTATTAAATGTGGACTGCCTTCACCCCTACTTTCACACCTCTACTGGATACCTCTGAAATTGTAGAAAAAATCACAACAACAGAGTTAAACCCAGATTACATGGAACAGGCCACCACAGATTGTATCATGGACATCCAAATCAAGAACACTTGCCAACAAAAGGTCCAACTATATCGGGTTATCAAAGCTGTCCAATTCCTGCATCAAGGCAAGTGGTTCACCAGGGATCAAGTTCAACAGAAGTTTCCTCATCTCATGGAGGAACTCAACGCAATGGGGACCATTGCTTCCTAAGGGGGGAGGAATGATCCAGGTGGATATTGGTGACCACCCACCTATTCCACTTGGGGCCCCACCATTTTCTCTTTCAGTTTTTCAGTTTCGGCACAACTTACTATTTTTGGTAGTTTTTCAGGTCCTGAAATTCCGGAGTTGTTTTGAGGCCCTAAACGACGTTTTTTGGGAAAACCGAGAGCCACTTGGACTATATATAATGCACGTCAAACGGACATTGTATGCCAAAGTTACGTCCCCAAGAAGTTGAAACACCAATTTACCCAAACGGGGCCCATAGTTTTGGCGCTTCATCTCTTAGGATTAGGGTTTTCCATTGTTTCTAAATAATAAATAGGCCCTCAAGCCTCATTGTAACTTAGTTCAGAGGCCTATAGTTGCCACATCACTTCTCAAAGATACGATACCAGTGCCCTAGCTAGTTTATTTCTATTCTGTTTGTAAGCAAATTTCATTTCTTTGATATTAATGAAATGAAGTGTTATTTCCGCTGCATATTTGTATTTACAGTTACATGTGTATTCTATTGCGTTCCTGCATAAATCTGGATTAGTGGTATCAGAGCGGTTTGCTTTTTCTCGATCCTTCTTTGCATGTCCCCAATGAGGTCGGGGTATAAGGAGTTGGGGCTCGATCTGGCTGAACCTTTGCAAGATTAGCCTTGCAAACCCCGATGGCCACCCATGGGGGATGAAAAGAAAGATGAGGGAGCAAGATATCCTATCAAAATATTGATCGAGGAGGCCCTCAGAAAACAAAGGAACACGATGATGGATAAATTTGCCCAGATCCTTCAACGACTGCCCACCGGCAATGCATCTGCATCCAACAACCACTTTCGAGGCACGACTCCCTTTAAGGTACAAGTAAAATTTGACATTCCCATATTTGAGGGTAAAATAGATGCAGATGTCATAGATAGATGGTTGAATCTATTATAAGGATGTTAGATCTAATACTTTTTTGATCCATAATTTAGATAAAATAATTTTCGGATTAATCACATAATTAGGATTAATCCTAATCCTAATGATGTGATTAATCCGAAAATTATTTTATCTATTAGAAGGATATTTCTCTGTTCACGACTTTTCCAACTGAGAGAAGATTATTTTTGCACTCCTCAAATCTACCCCCCATGTCAAGGACTGGTGGGAAACCTACTGTGAGAAAAAGGATGAGATAGAACCTTGTCTATTCTCAGCCGTACCCACTTGGAATTATTTCCGAGATTCCATCAAGGAACAATGCTATCTCGGTGGGAGCTATGAGGAAAAGTACATAAATGGACCATGCTACAGCAACAAAGGGATCAAGATGTGCATGAGCTGACGAATTTGTTCCATACCTTGCGCACAAAGTTGAGTATCAAAAATTCGGGGAAAAAATTGGTGCTAAAGTATGTCATTTGTCTACACAGATACATTCAGGAGGAAATGGAGTTCCTCAACATCTCCTCTCTTGGTACAACATACCGATATGCTGCCAAGATTGAGCAGAAATTCAAGCAGAAGAAGTGAGACTTTTGATTTGCGAATCAAAATCAAGGGAAAGGTGCCCCCAAACCACAGAACAAAGGAAAAATCCAAGGCATGGCAGCCCAAGAAAACCTGCCAAATCCACAAGCAAAGAACACCACCGTGAAGCCAAAGAAGGACGCTGGAAAGGGGTGTGAGTTCCAAAAGAGCTCCACTCACAACACAAGCGAGTGTTGGGCCAAGCATTCGCTCGTGTCCGAGATGAGGGATTTTGAATTAGATGCATGCTTCGACTTTGAATCAGAACTTGACAAGGGGAATGAAAAAGGGAAACAGATTATTGATGAGAGCCCAATGCCACTGTTGCCACTGCAAAGATCTAGAAGGATGAACCAGAAGATCCAAAGGAGGTGGAACGTCTCTTCCACTCCCAGATGTGGGTACAGGTTCCCCGCTACAGTTCATTATCGAAAATGGGAGCCAAAAGAACCTCATTTCAGTAGATGTCATGAAGTGGTTGGGCTTGCTGACTATATCGCACCCACAGCCATACACCATCAGGTGGCTTCACTAAGGACAATAACTCTGTGTTAGTCAACAATACCGCCTTCCCTATAGCATCAAGCTCTTCACGGATGAGTTATTATGTGACATTGCTCCTATTGATGCTTCTGATGTATTATTAGGCCAACCATACTTATGGAAGTGACATGATATGTATGAGTCACATAATCGTGCTGTTATTGTTACCTTGGGAAATAAGCTGTACAGGATACCAGAGGTACCACCACCTACCACTATCTCTTTGGTTACTACAAAACAATGCAGTAAGCTCATTTCCAAAACAAGGAAATTTGTTTTCCTGATGATCTGCCTCGATGGAAAGAAGAAGACTGTGGCCACGACCTCTAGACATGGCTCCTCTACACAACAACAACAAATGGACAAGGTTGTGGAGGAGTACGGGGACATTTTCACCTCACCCACAGGGGTTCCTTTGCATTGTCAGGTCAAGCACCTCATTGATCTCACCCCAGGTGTGACGCTACCTAACAGATAGATCTATTGACAGTCTGTTCTGGAGAACGATGAAATCAAGAGATAGATTCAGGAGTTGCTGCAGAAACGTCACATCCTGCCAAGTTCATTGCCCTGTGGGAGCTCAATCGTGTTAGTATAGAAGAAGTATGGGACTTGGAGACTCTGTATTGACTATCGGGTGCAGAACAAGATCACTTTCTGTAACAGGTACCTGATCCCACATATTGATGACCTTCTAGACCAACTCAAAGGGGAGAAATATTTCAGCAAGATCGACTTAAATTCTGGGTATCACCAGGTACCCATCAAACCCTCCGATGTGTGGAAAAATGCCTTCAAAACCAAGGAGGGCCTTTTCGAATGGTTGGTCATGCCTTTCGGGTTGACGAATGCTCCCGCAACCTTCATGAGGTTGATGGATGACACCTTGAGGCCATTTACCAACTCATTTGTAGTAGTGTACTTGGATGACATTATGATCTTCATCCAGACTTGGGAAGAGCACCTCCACCACATTTGACAAGTCCTCCAAACACTACGGCAACACAAGTTGTGTGCCAACTTTGAGAAGTGCACCTTTGGCATGACCCAGGTTCAATATTTGGGATACATTATTGATGAAAGGGGGGTGCATGTGGATCCAACCAAGATCCAAGTCATTCGAGATTGGCCAGCCCTAACCACTCTAACAGAGCTTTGCAGCTTTCTGGGTCTTGAGAATTTCTACCATAGGTTCATGCTGGGATTCCCTCATATCACTTGGCCCTTGAGTCAAGTCACCAAGGGAGGAGCGAGAGAAAAATTATTTTGGTCGGAATCTCAACAAAAGGTGTTCATAGAATTGAAACATAGCCTCCGTTTTTCCCCAGTACTCACATTACTAGACTTGAAACAACCATTTGAGATTGAGACAGATGCCTCTAACTATGCTATTGGGGACGTTCTTACTCAACGGGGGCATCCAGTGGCATATCATAGTGAGATATTGTCTGAAATAGTTCGAAAGTATCCCACTAATGATAAAGAAATGTATTCCATTGTGCAGGTTTGTCAACAATGGAAGCATTACATTTTGGGGAAGGAAACAATCATCCAAATAGACCACCGACCCCTATAGTTCATACAGACACAAGGGAAGTTGCAGAATGATCGCCATCAGAAGTGGTCCACATGTCTGTAACAGTTTCATTTGAACATCAAGTACAAGAAGGGTAGCACCAATAATGTTACAGATTGCCTCAGCCGACCACCGATCGTGGCACTAACCACCGTTATCAACTCTTGTGGGCATGAGATTTTTGATTGGCTGCTTCTCTACAAGAAAGATCTAGAATTCGGCCACACATACAAGGCACTCTTGGGGGGTATGCAAGTTCCAAATTTTCACCTCCAAGATGCATTGTTATGTCACCTGGGAAAACTTTGTGTTCCTTCAAGCGAATGTGCAAAGATGATATGGGAAGCACACTACAGTCGAGTCTTTGGGAATTTCTGGGTTGAGAAAATAGTGGCAGTACTGTAGAAGTATTTCTATTGGCCTAACCTTCGACAAGATGTCGGGAAGTACATCAGATCCTGCACTTCTTGTGCCATTTCCAAACCGACCATTAAGAAGCAAGGCCTTTATACTCTGCTACCTACCCCTAGTCGACCTTGGGAATACATCTCCATGGATTACATGTCAGGTCTTCCTTCTACAAAGCATGGAAACAACTGTGTTTTTTTGTTCGTCAACATATTCTCAAATATGGCCATTATGGCGGCCTGCAAGAAGAATATCACAACAGAAGCCACTGCTAAACTCTTCTTTGAACGAGTGTGTATGCACTTTGGGATCCCACGGTCTATCATATCAGAACCTGAAAGTATGTTCCTCAGCACATTTTGGTCTAGCCTCTGGTCAATGTTGGACACCAAGCTCACCAAGTCCACAACTTTCCATCCCCAAACTGATGGCCATACAGAGGTCGTCAACAGGATGATTGTACACATCCTGCGCATGTACAATTCAAAGCATCCACGCACATGGGATGAGAGCCTCCCCTATGTACAACATAGTTATAATCGGGCTCTCCACAGCTCAACCGACCATAACCCCTTTCAAGTGGGCTTGGGATTCTAGCCACTATGTCCCATTGACATAACCATGCCATTTGCGGCTACTCAGGCTGATTCGGCTCATGTCCAGTCTGAAGCTAACAAAGCAAACAAATTCATCGAGCGTATTCAGTAAATCTGACAAAAATTTCATGACATATTGGATAGAGCTAATGATAAGTACAAGCAATGACATGATCAACATCAGGTACCACACAACTTCCAGGTGGGTGACAAAGTGTGGCTACATTTGCAAAAGGAGTGCCTCATTGGACCCCACCGCAAGCTTCGCACAATCTAATATTGGTTGTACACTATCACAAAGGTGGTAGGGAACAATAAATTCGAGCTCAATATTCCACCATTCCTTGGTCTGCACCCAGTATTCAATGTGGACCGCCTTCGTCCCTACTTCCCACCTCTACTAGATACCTCTGACATTGCAGAACAACTCACAACAACAAAGTTAAACCCAGATTGCATGGAACAGGCCACCATAGATTTTATCATGGAAATGAAAATCAAGAACACTTGCCAATAGAAGAGCCAACTGTATCGGGTTGTCAAAGCTGGCCAACTCCTGCACCAAGGCAAGTGGTTCACCAGGGATCAAGTTCAGCAGAAGTTTCCTCATCTCATGGAGGAACTAAACGCAATGGGTACCATTGCTTCCTAAGAGGGGAGGAATGATCCAGGTGGATATTGGTTGCCACCCACCTATTCCACTTGCGGCCCCACCATTTTCTCTTTCGTTTTTTCAGTTTCGGCACAAATTACTATTTTTGGTAGTTTTTTGGGTCCTGAACTTTCAGAGCCGTTTTGAGGCCCTAAATGATGTTTTTGGGGAAAACCGACAGCGACATGGATTATGTATGGTTCACGTAAAATAGAGATCATATGCCAAAGTTACATTCCTGGGAAGTTGAAACACCAATTTACCCACACGAGGCCCATAGTTTTTGTTGTTTCATCTCCTAGGGTTAGGGTTTTGGATGTTTAGGGTTTTCCATTGTTTCTAAATAATAAATAGGTCTTCGAGCATCATTTTAACTCAGTTCATAGGCCTATATATGCCACATATCTTCTCAGAGATAAGCTACCAATGCCCTAGCTAGTTTATTTCTATTCTATCTGTAAGAAAATTTAAGTTCATTGATATTAATGAAATGAAGTGTTATTTCCACTGCATATTTGTATTTATGGTTACATGTGTGTTTCGTTGCGTTCCTGCATAAATATGGATCAATGGTATCAGAGTATTCTACTTTTTCTTGATCCTTCTTTGCATGTCCCCAACGAGGTCGGGGTATAAGGAGTTGGAGCTCGAACTGGTTGAACCTTTGTAAGATTAGCCTCGCAAATCCTGACGGTTGCCCATGGGGGATGAAAATAAATATGAGGGAGCAGGAGATCCTATCAAAATATTGATTGAGGAGGCCCTCGAAAAACATAGGAACACGATGATGGATAAATTTTCCCAGATCCTTCAACGACTACCCATCGGCAACGCATCTGCATCCAACAGCCACTCTAGAGACGCGACTCCCTTTAAGGTACAAGTAAAATTTGACATTACCATATTTGAGGGTAAAATAGATTCATATGTCGTAGATAGATGGTTGAATCTATTAGATGGATATTTCTCGGTTCATGACTTTTCCGACCGGGAGAAGATTATTTTTGGACTCTTCAATGTTACCCCCCATGTCAAGGATTGGGGGGAACCCTATTGTGAGAAAAAGGATGAGACAAAACCCTCTCTATTCTTAGCGGTACCCACTTGGAATTATTTCCAAGATGCCATCAAGGAACAATACTATCCCGTGGGGAGCTATGAGGACAAGTACATACAATGGACCACGCTGTGGCAACAAAGGGATCAAGTTGTGCATGAGATAACGAATCTATTCCATACCCTGCGCACAAAGTTGGGTATCAAAGATTCAGAGAAACATTTGGGTGATAAAGTATCGTAGTTGTCTACACAGATACATTCAGGAGGAAATGGAGTTCCTCGACATCTCCTCACTTTGTACAACATACCGATATGCTGCCAATATTGAACAGAAATTCAAGCAGAAGAAGTGTTACTTTGGATCTGCGAATAAAAATCAAGGGAAAGGTGCCCCCAAACCATAGAAAAAAGGAAAATGTCAAGGCATGGAGGTCTAAGACAACCTGCCAAAGCCACAAGAAAATAAAAACACTGCGAAGCCAAAGAAGGACATGGGAAAGTGGTGTGAGTTCCATAAGAGCTCCACTCACAACACAAGTGAGTGTCAGGCCAAGCAGTCACTCATGGACAAATTGAGTGCTTCTGAATCAGATGCATGCTTCGAATCTAAATCAAAAATTGACAAAGGAAATGAAAAAGGAAACTAATTATTGATGCAGAGCCCAACGCAACTATTGCCACTACGAAGATCCAAAAGGAGGAACCGGAATATTCAGAGGAGGCAGAATGTCTCTTCCACTCCTAGATGTGGGTAAAGGGTTCCCCGCTATAGTTCATTTTTAACAATGGGAGCTAAAAGAACCTCATTTTAGTAGGTGTCATGAAGCGGTTGGGCTTTTTGACCACAACGCACCTACATCCATACACCATCGGGTGGCTTCACCAAGGACGGGATCTCAGTGTTAGCCAAAAGTGCTGCGTTCCCTATAACATCAAGCCCTTCATAGATGATGTATTATTTGAATGTTTCTAATTGTATTATTTGGCCAACCATACTTGTGGAAGCGACATGCTGTGTATGAGTCACGACCTTGTGCTGTTATTGTTACCTTGGGAAATAAGCTGTATAGGATACCAAAGGTACCACCGCCTACCACTATCTCTTTGGTTACTGCAAAAAAATGCGGTAAGCTCATTTCTCAAACTAGGAAATTTGTTTTCCTGATGATCCAACCCCATGTAAGAAGAAGACTATGGTCACGACCTCCAGACATGGCTCCTCTGCACGACAACAATAAATGGACAAGGTTGTGGAGAGTACGTGGACATTTTCACCTCACCCACAGGAATGCCTCTGCACTGTCAAGTCAAGCACCCCATTGATTTGACCCCAGGTGCGCCGCTACCCAATCGACCAAGATATTGGCGCTATGTTCTGGAGAATGATGAAATCAAGAGGCATATTCAAGAGCTGCTGCAGAAAGGTCTCATCTGGCCAAGTTCATCACCTTGTGGGAGCCCGATCGTGTTAGTACAAAAGAAGGATGGGACTTGGAGACTCTGTATTGACTATCGAGCGCTGAACAAGATCACTGTCTGGAATAGGTACCCAATCCCACAGATTTATGACCTTCTAGACCAACTCGAAGGGGTGAAATATTTCAGCAAGATCGACTTGAAGTCTGGGTATCACCAGGTACCCATCGAACCCTCCGATGTGTGGAAGATTGCCTTCAAATCCAAGGAGAGACTTTTTGAATTGTTGGGCATGCCTTTCAAGTTGTCGAATGCTCCCGCAACCTTCATGAGGTTGATGGATGACACTTTGAGGCCATTCACCAACTCATTTATAGTAGTGTACTTGGATGACATTCTGATCTTCAGCCAGAATTGGGAAGAGCACCTCCACTACATCTAAAAAGTCCTCCAAACACTACAACAACACAAGTTGTGTGCCAATTTGGAGAAGTGCACTTTTGGCATGACCCAGGTTCAATATCTGGGATAGATTATTGATGAAAGGGGGGTGCATGTGGATCCAACCAAGATCCAAGTCATTCGAGATTGACCAGCCCCAACCACTCTAAGAGAGCTTCACATATTTCTGGGTCTTGCTAATTTCTACCAAAAGTTCGTGTTGGGATTCTCTCATATCACTTGGAAATTGAGTCAAGTCACCAAGGGAGGAGCGAGAGAAAGATTCTTTTGGTCAGAATATCAACAAAAGGTGTTGATAGAATTAAAATATCGCTTCTGTTCTACTCCATTTCTCACATTACCAGACTTGCAACAACCATTTTAAATCGAGACAAATGCCTCTAACTATGCTATTGGGGAAGTTCTTACTCAACAGGGGCATCCAATGGCATATCAGAGTGAGATTGTCCGACACAGTTCAGAAGTATCCCACTTATGACAAAGAAATGTATTCCATTGTGCAGGCTTGTTGACAATAGAAGCATTACATTTTGGGGAAGGAAACAATCATCCACACAAACCACCGACCCCTACAGTTCATATAGACACAAGGGAAGTTGCAGAACGATCGCCATCAGAAGTGGTCCACATGTCTGCAACAATTTCATTTGAACATCAAGTACAGGAAGGGTAGCACCAATAACTTTGTAGACTGCCTCAAATGACCACCAATCGTGGCACTAACCACTGTTCTCAACTCTTGTGGGCACAAGACTTATGATTGGCCACTTCTCTACAAGAGCGATCTAGAATTTGGCCACACATATAAGGCACTCTTGGGGGGTATGCAATTTTCAATTTTTCACCTCCAAGATGCTCTATTATGTCACCTGGGAAAACTTTGTGTTCTTTTAAGAGAGCACACGAAGATGATATGGGAAGCAGACTACAGTTGAGTCGCTGGGCATTTCGGGGTTGAGAAAATAGTGGTAGTACTGTAGAAGTATTTCTATTGGCCGAACCTTCAACAGGATGTTGGGAAGTACATAAGATCCTGGACTACTTGCGCCATTGCCATACTGACCATCAAGAAGCAAGGCCTCTATACTCTACTACCTACCCCTAGTCGACCTTGGGAATCCATCTCCATGGATTACATGTCAGGCCTTCCTTCTACTAAGCATCAAAACGACTGTTTTTTCATGGTCGTCGACAAATTCTCGAAGATGGCCATTATGGCGACCTGCAAGAAGAATATCACAACAGAAGTAACTGCTAAACTCTTCTTTGAATGGGTGTGGGTGCACTTTGGGATCCCATAGTCTATCATATCAGATCGTGACAACAGGTTCCTCAACACATTTTGGTCCAACCTCTGGTCAATGTTGGACACCAAGCTCACCAATTCCACAGCTTTCCATCTTTAAACTAATAGCCAGACAGAGGTTGTCAACAGGATGATTGTACACATTCTGCGCATGTACAATTCAAAGCATCCATGCACATGGGATGAGAGCCTCCCTTATGTATAACACAGTTATAATCGAGCTCTCCACAACTCAATTGGCCACAAACCCTTTCAGGTGGGCTTGGGATTCCAGTCACTATGTCCCATTGACGTAGTCATGCCATTTGCGGCTACTCAGGCCGATTCGACTCATGTCCAGTCTGAAGCTAACAAAGCGAATAGCTTAATCAAGTGCATTAAACACATCCACCAATAAGTTCATGACATATTGGACAGAGGCAATGCTAAGTACAAGCAATGATCAACATCAGGTACCACACAACTTCCTGGTGGGTGACAAAGTGTGGCTACATTTGCAGAAGCAACACCTCATTGGACCCCACCGCAAGCTTCACTCACTCTGATATGGGTCTTACACCATCATGAAGGTGGTAGGGAAAAATTCCTTCGAGCTTAGTATTCCACCATTCCATGGTCTGCACCCAATATTCAATGTGGACTCCCTTCGTCCCTACTTCCCACCTCTACTGGATACCTCTGACATTACAGAACAACTCACAACAAAAAAGTTAAACCTAGACTGCATTGAACATTCCACCACAGATTGTATCATGGATATGCAAATCAAGAACACTCGCCAACATAATATCCAACTGTATCGGGTTGTCAAAGATGTTCAACTCCTACATCAAGGTAAGTGGTTCAGCAGGGATCAAGTTCAGCAGAAGTTTCCTCATCTCATGGAGGAATTCAACGCAATGGGGACCATTTCTTCCTAAGCGGGGAGGAATGATCTAGGTGGATATTGGTGGCCACCCACCTTTTCCACTTGGGGCCCCACCATTTTCTCTTTCAGTTTTTCAGTTTCTGCATAACTTACTATTTTTGGCAGTTTTTTAGGTCCTGAACTTCCAGAGCCATTTTGAGGCCCTAAATGACGTTTTTTGGGAAAACTGAGAGCGTCATGGACTATGTATGGTGCACATAAAATAGATATCATATGCCAAAGTTACGTCCCCGAGATGTTGAGACACCAATTTACCCAAATAGGGCCCAGAGTTTTGGTGCTTCATCTCCTAGGGTTAGGGTTTTTGATGTTTAGGGTTTTCCATTGTTTTTAAATAATAAATAGGCCCTCGAGCCTCATTTCAACTCAATTCGGGGGCCTGTAGCCGCCACATCTCTTCTCAGAGATAAGCTACCAATGCCCTAGCTAGTTTATTTCTATTATGTCTGTAAGCAAATTTAAGTTCTTTGATATTAATGAAATGAAGTGTTATTTCCGCTGCATATTTGCATTTATGGTTACATGTGTATTTTGTTTCATTCTTGCATAAATCTAGATCAATGGTATCAGAGCAGTCTGCTTTTTCTCGATCCTTCTTTGCATGTCCCCAACGAGGTCGAGGTATAAGGAGTTGGGGCTCGATCTAGTTGAACCTTTGCAAGATCAGCCTCGCAAACTCTGACGGTCGCCCATGGGGGATGAAAATAAAGATGAAGGAGAAGGATATCCTATCAAAATATTGCTTGAGGAGGCCCTTGAAAAAAAAAGGAACACGATGATGGGTAACTTTTCCCAGATCATTCAATGACTGCTCACCGGCAGCGCATCTGCATCCAATAACCACTTTGGAGGCACAAATCACTTTAAGGTACAAGTAAACTTTGACATTCCCATATTTGAGGGTAAAATAGATGCAGATGTCGTAGATAGGTGGTTGAATCTATTAGAAGGATATTTCTCGGTTCATGACTTTTCTGACTGGGAGAAGATTATTTTTGCACTCTTCAAAGCTAGCCCCCATGTCAAGGACTGGTGGGAAACCTACTGTGAGAAAAAGGATAAGAGAGAACCCTCTCTATTCTCATCCGTCCCTCTTAGAATTATTTTCGATATGCCATCACTGAACAATATTATCCCGTGGGGAGATATGAGGAGAATTTCATACAATGGACCATGCTCCGACAACAAAGGGATCAAGATGTGCATGAGCTGACGAATCTGTTCCATACCCTGTGCACAAAGTTTGGTATCAAATATTCAGAGAAACATTTGGTACTAAAGTATCGTAGTTATCTACACAGATACATTCAGGAGGAAATGGAGTTCCTTGAAATCTCCTTGCTTGGTACGACATATCGATATGCTGCCAAGATTAAGCGGAAATTCATGCTGAAGAAGAAAGACTTTGGATTTGTGAATCAAAAGCAAGGGAAAGGTGCCTCCAAACTGTAGAACAAAGGACAAATCCAAGGCATGGTGGCCCAAGAAAACCTGCCAAAATGACAAGCAAAGAACAACACCACGAAGCCAAAGAAGGACAAGGGAAAGTGGTGTGAGTTCCATAAGAGCTCCACTCACAACACAAGTGAGTGTCGAGCGAGGTAGTCACTCGTGGCTGAGATGAGGGCTTCTGAAACAGATTCATGCTAAAACTCTGAATCAGAACCTGAAAAGGGGAATTAAAAAGGGAAACATATTATTGATGCATTGCCCAACGCCACTGTTATCACTGCGAAGATCCATAAGGAGGAACCGGAAGGTCCAGAGGAGGCGGAACGTCTCTTCCACTCCCAGATGTGGGTAAAGGGTTCCCCAATACAGTTCATTGTCGAAAATGGGAGCCAAAAGACCCTCATTTAAGTATATGTCGTGAAGCGGTTGGGCTTGCCGACCACAACGCACCCACAACCATATACCATCGGGTGGCTTCACCAAGGACGAGATCTCCGTGTTAGCCAATAGTGCCTCCTTCCCTATAGCATCAAGCCTTTCACGGATGAGGTATTATGTGACATTGCTCCTATTGATGTTTTTGATGTATTATTAGGCCAACCATACTTGTGGAAGCGACATGTTGTGTATGAGTCACGACTTCGTGCTATTATTGTCACCTTGGGAAATAAGTTGTACAGTATACCAGAGGTACCACCACCTACCACTATCTCTTTGATTACTGTAAAACAGTGGAGTAAGCTCATTTCCCAAACCAAGAAATTTGTTTTCTTGGCCACGACCTCCAGACACAGCTCCTCTGCATGAAAACAACAAATGGAAAAGGTTGTGGAGGAGTATGGGGACATTTTCACCTCACCCATAGGGGTGCCTCTGCACTGTCAGGTCAAGCACCCCATTGATCTGGCCCTAGGTTTTCCGCTACCCAATGGACCGATCTATCGACGCTCTATTATGGAGAATGATGAAATAAAGAGTTAGATTCAGAAGCTAATGTAGAAAGGTAACATCTGGCCAAGTTCATCCCCCTGTGTGAGCCCGATAGTGTTAGTACAAAAGAAGGATGGGACTTAGAGACTCTGTATTGACTATCGGGCGTTGAAAAAGATCAATTTATAGAATAGGTACTCGATCCCATGGATTGATGACCTTCTAGATCAACTCAAAGGGGTGAAATATTTCAGCAAGATCGACTTGAAGTCTGGGTATCGCCAGGTACCCATTGAACCCTCCGATGTGTGGAAGACTGCCTTCAAAGCCAAGGAGGGAATTTTCAAATGGTTGGTCATGCCTTTTAGGTTGAAAAATTCTCCCGCAACCTTCATGAGTTTGATGGAAAAAATCTTGAGGCCATTCACCAACTCATTTGTAGTAGTGTACTTGGATGACATTCTGATCTTCAGCCAAAATTGGGAAGAGCACCTCCACCACATCTGACAAGTCCTCCAAACACTACGGAAACACAAGTTGTGTGCCAATTTGGAGAAGTGCACTTTTGGCATGACCGAGGTTCAATATCTGGGATACATTATTGATGAAAGGGGGGTGCATGTGGATCCAACCAAGATCCAAGTCATTCGATATTGGCCAACCCCAATCGCTCTAACAGAGCTTCGCAGCTTTCTAGGTCTTGAAAATTTCTACCGTAAGTTCATGTTGGGATTCTCTCATATCACTTTGCCCTTGAGTCAAGTCACCATGGGAGGAGTGAGAGAAAAATGATTTTGGTTGGAATCTCAACAAAAGGCATTTAAATAATTGAAACATCGCCTCTGTTCTGTTCCAATTCTCACATTACCAGACTTGCAACAACGATTTGAGATCGATACATATGCCTCTAACTATGCTATTGGGGCAGTTCTTACTCAACAAGGGCATCCAATGGCATATCACAGTGAGATATTCTCTGACATAGTTCGCAAGTATGCCACTTATGAAAAAGAAATGTATTCCATTATGCAGGCTTGTCGACAATGGAAGCATTACATTTTGGGGAAGGAAAAAATCATCCACACAGACAACCAACCCCTGTAGTTCATACAAACACAAGGGAAGTTGCAGAATGATTACCATCATAAGTGGTCCACATGTCTGCAACAGTTTCATTTGAGCATCAAGTACAAGAAGGGTAGCACCAATAATGTTGCAGACTACCTCAGCCGACCACCGATCATGGAACTAACCACCGTTCTCAACTCTTGTGGGCATGAGACTTCTGATTCACCGCTTCTCTACAAGAGCGATCCAGAATTCGGCCACACATACAGGGAACTCTTGGGGGGTATGCAAGTTCCAAATTTTCGCCTTCAATATGCACTGTTATGTTACCTAGGACACCTTTGTGTTCCTTCAAGCGAGCATGCGAAGATGATATGGGAAGCACACTATAGTCGAGTCGCTGGGCATTTTGGGGTCGAGAAAATAGTAGCAGTACTGTAGAAGTATTTCTATTGGCCGAACCTTCGACAAGATGTCGGGAAGTACATCAGATCCTGCACTGTTTGTGCCATTGTCAAACCGACCATCAAGAAGCAATGCCTTTATACTCCACTATCTACCCTTATTCGACCTTGGGAATCCATCTCCATGGATTACATGTCAGGACTTCCTTCTACTAAGCATGGAAACGACTTTGTTTTTGTGGTCATAGATAGATTCTCGAAGATGGCCATTTGACACCCTATAAGAAGAATATTAGAGTAGAAGCCACTACTAAACTCTTCTTTGAATGAGTGTGGGTTCACTTTGGGATCCCATAGTCTATCATATCAGATCGCGATAGCAGGTTCCTCAGCACATTTTGGTCCAGCCTCTGGTCAATTTTGGACACCAAGCTCACCAAGTCCACAGCTTTCCATACCCAAACTAGTGGCCAGACAGAGGTCGTCAACAGGATGATTGTACACATTTTGCACATGTAAAATTCAAAGCATCCATGCACATGGGATGAGAGCCTCCCCTATATAAAACACATTTATAGTCGGTCTCTCCATAGCTCAACCAAACACATCCCCTTTTAGGTGGGCTTGGGATTCCAAACACTATGTCCCATTGATGTAGCCATGCCATTTGTGGCTACTTAGGCCAATTCGGCTCATGTCTAGTCTGAAGCTGACAAAACGAATAGCTTCATTGAGTGCATTCAACACATCCGCCAAAAATTTCATGACATATTGGATAGAGCCAATGCTAAGTATAAGCAACGACATGATCAACATTGGGTACCACACAACTTTTAGATGGGTGGCAAAGTGTGTCTACATTTGCAAAAGGAGCGCCTCATTGGACCCCACCACAAGCTTTGCCCGGTTTGATATGTGTCATACATCATCACCAAGGCGGTAGGGAACAATGCCTTCAAGCTCAATATTCCACCATTCCTTGGTCTTCACCCAGTATTCAAAGTGGACCGCCTTCATCCTTACTTCCCACCTCTATTGGATACCTCTGACCTTGCAGAACAACTCACAACAACAGAGTTAAACCTAGACTGCATGGAACAAGCCACCACAGATTGTATCATGGGTATTCAAATCAAGAACACTTGCCAACAGAAGATCCAACTGTATCGGGTTGTCAAAGCTGGCCAACTCCTGTTCCAAGGAAAGTGGTTCACCAGGGATCAAGTTCAGTAGAAGTTTCCTCATCTCATGGAGGAACTCAACGCAATGGGGAACATTGCTTCCTAAGGGGGGAGGAATGATCCAGGTGGATATTGGTGGCCACCCACCTATTCCACTTGGGGCCTCACCATTTTCTCTTTTAGTTTTTCAGTTTCGGTACAACTTACTATTTTTGGTAGTTTTTCGGGTCTTGAACTTCCAGAGCCATTTTGAGGCCCTAAACGATGTTTTTTGGGAAAACTGAGAGTGACATGGAATATGTATGGTGCACGTCAAATGGAGATAATATGCCAAAGTTATGTCCTTGAGAAGTTGAAACACAAATTTACCCAAACAGGGCCCATAGTTTTGGCGCTTCATCTCCTAGGGTTACGGTTTTGGAATTTTAGGGTTTTGCATTGTTTCTAAATAATAAATAGGCCCTCGAGCCGCATTGTAACTCAGGTCAGAGGCCTGTAGCTGCCACATCTCTTATCAAAGATAAGCTACCAGTGCCCTAGCTAGTTTATTTCTATTCTGTTTGTAAGCAAATTTCAGTTCTTTGATATTAATGAAATGAAATGTTATTTCCGCTACATATTTGTATTTATGGTTACATGTGTATTTTGTTGCGTTCCTGCATAAATCTGGATCAGAGGAAGAGGTGGAGGACGAGGTAGAGGGAATGAAGAAGGAGGTAGCAGAGGTGAAGAAAATAGAAGAAATAAGGAAAATGATAATCCTTTTGGATTTCCTATAATTGATGGGGATACAAATTCCACAATGAAAAATATCTCACCCTCTGTTCTTCCAAATTTCCATCGATTAAAGAGTGAAGATCCTGAAACCTTTTTGTTTGAATTTGAAGTTTTGTGTAGATCTTATGATTATTTACAAGACTCTCAAAAACTTAAGCTATTTCCTTCAACAATGAAAGGAGCAACTTTAAAATGGTTCATGGGTTTAGTCACACCGTCTATTAGGACATGGAACGATATGAAAAGAGCATTTTTAGAGAGATATTTCGATTATTGCATACCCATTAATCATAAGGATGAAGTATTCAAAATGATGCAAAGATAGGATGAGAATTTGAAGGATCCAATTGAAAGATTCAATTATAACATAAAAAGAGATAAAATGGATCATTTAGATAAAGATACTTTAAAAGATCTTTTGTTAAAAGCCATTAGAGATGAGTGAATATATATTCTCAACATGATGGGGAAGGGAGATATCTCTCAACTCCCATTACCTGACATTGCTAAATTATGTATTCATCTCTCAAGGGGGAAATAAAAAACTGGGGAAAGTCTAAGAGATCCTTCTCTTGCTAGAGTGAATAAATATGCAACTGTAACAGTAAGTAGGGCAGAAATTGGAAATATGCTTGATGAATTTAAAACGGACATTTTAGAGAGTCTTAGTGAAAAAATAAACACCCTTAAATAAAAAAAGAAGCAGAAAGCCGAAAATGATGCCTTAGATATTTTCTGTCCTAAATGCAGAAAGAAGCATGCTTTAAGAGAATGTCCTCTTGATGAAAAATTCAGAGTGACCTGTGTGATTTTCTCAGAAAATCATGAAACTAAGAGTTCCCCTTCAATTCCAGGTCTTAAGGTTTTTTTTTCAAGAAGAAGTAACTTCAAATCCAGCATAATCTCTTTGCTTTGTCTCTAGAAGACCATGGAAGGGGCCAAAAACTCAAGGTTTTAACAACCAAATGTATACTCAGCCCCCACCAAGTAATTGGAATTCTTGGCAACAACCTTGGTCCCAACCTGTAATATTCCCAAATGGAGAATGCAGTAATGCATGCACTTAATGCATTTTTCAAAGATATATGCAATAATAGTTAAATGCAGCCCATGGATCCATTCATTTATACATTATAACAGCAAAATACAAAAGGATACCTAAAACAAATCATGGTAGCTTAGTTAAACAAGCCTCCCAAGCCATTATTACTCAAAAATCATGCAAAAAGAGGGGCTGCAACCATGATTAAAAGCTGGAACACCCTGGGAGCGTTATTTTATTACTCCCGCAACAACACTAAGTTTTACATCAGATCTAGAGCTGCGATGTGCATAAAAATTTAGATCTATATCAGATCCATGCAATATATAGGCTCCTTTAATGAACCCCCTTGGGGTTTTCAGCAAAATACCATGTACAAAGTGTAGATATGAGATCTAAGACTGGAGATCCATTGAAAATTACAGATCTGAAAAGTGTGGCTGATATGATATACGTAGAAGAATAGCCTCCACCAATAGATCTCCAAAGTGAAGGGCAGATCCCCAACACTCAGAAAATCAGCTCTCCAAATGGTGCACTGAACCACCCTGCAACTGCTCCTTCAAAAATTACGCATATTTGGATCAAGACTGCACTGTAGGGGACAAAATGTGATTGGCCTATAGCCAAGATATGAAAATGAAGCTCAATACCTTCAATATTTTCCTTCCAATGGATTAGAACCCTCCTCCACTGGAAATGAGTATTGAAATGGCCTAGATCTGAAGGTCTAGTCTCCACTTCTTGCAGCTTACTGAAACAGACAAACCCTCAACAAGATCTTCACTTTCAAAGGAAGATGGAGCTTTTCCTTCAGCTATATAGTGGACAATATGGTGCAAGACTCCTCCAAGAGCTACTCAATGGAAGAGGTGGGATTCCCGACCAGGAACACCCTATGCTAAACAACATACAATCTCAGTTAAACAACAATAGAAAGTTATATGTCTAAACAAACCATATATTCATAAAATCATAATCATTAGCTATACTCATATGGCTGCCATCCTCTTCCTTATAAACAATGTGAGCCTTCTCACCTTGGGTCCCACTCATTAGGGTTTCCATCTTCATGCAGTTAATCTCCCTCCAAAACTGCGTTGTCCCATCATCAATGACACTCCTCCATAACAACGCTGTTGTATTTGGTCAACCTTGACTTATTATCCATGCAATGCCTCCTTCCATACTCAAGGTGGCTTTATTCTAACTATCTAGACTAATCCATAATCCCACTGGGTTATCTCCATTAATGTTCCACTTCCTCCATACTAGCTTTGTTGACTTAGTCAAACTTGACCTTGTCCACATGCATTAGCCTTTGTTCACACATGAAGGTGTTTTATCCAGCTATTAATATGATCCCTTTTCACATTAAGAGGGCTTTTATTCCTACTAAAAATATTTATGGGCCTCCTTACCCATTTATTCTTCTAACAACATGTCAAAAGAAAAATTAATATTCCAATTAGCTGCATGCTAATTTAGGAATATTACACATCCTCAATCTTGGGAATAAGGAATGAAAAATACCTATGGTAGATACTCTCAATACTACCAATATCCTCCATCCTATCCAAAGTTTCCTCCCTAACAAATTCCTCAACAAAATCAACAACCCCAACTCCAAAACCAAAATCCACAACTTTCATTACCATTTCCACAAGGACCAAATCAACTACCTGCCCAACCATTGCCAAAACCCAATAAAAAAAATACTCAAAATGTCTACATTATAGAAGGACAACAATTTCCAACTTACATGATTACTCCACTAGATCTTAATGATGTTCAACTTAGATCTAGTAGAATATTAGAGAGGAAAAAGCCTTCTGTAGTTATTCAAGAACAAGATGATTTTGAGGAAGATTCTCTACAACCAAATAAAAGTTTTGAAGAAGGAACATATGTTCAAAACCATAATTTTTAAAATTAAAAACAAAAAGAACCAATAAAATCAAGTCCTATCATAGAGCAACCATCATTATCTATTTCTAACCCTCATTTTCCTGAAATATTACAAGTTGATAGAGGGGTAGAAAAACATATCATGTTGCCCACTTATGATTTTCTAGATGAACTGAAAAATGTTTGTATCAAAAATCCTTTGCTACAGGCCATTAAAGAGATTCCAATTTTGGTCAAAACAATAAAAGAGTTGAGAATGAAGAAACCAGGAAGAAAAACAAAAGAAATAAAAATAATTCAACTAGTAGGAAAATTGCAGACATTATGATGGGAAAAATTGCCATACAAAAATATTTAGATCGAGGAAGTCCAGTTGTAAAAACACATATCAATGGTATTGAAATTCCAAATACGTTGATTAATTTAGGAGCAGCTATAAACATCATGGGAAAAAAACCATGGAATAACTCAAGCTTCCTAATCTTCAGTATACACCTACATTACTGCAATTAGCAGACAGATCTATAATCAAGCCAGATGGTGTATTAGAATATATCTTAGTATCCTTAGATTCTTGGGAGTATCCTATCAATTTTATGATTTTAACTCCCAAGAACAATCTAGGAGGACATCCACTAATATTAGGAAGACCTTGGTTGGCTACAGCTGATGCTTTCATTAGCTGTAGATCTAGTGACATGTATATCTCCGATGGAAACTCAACAAAGAAATTCACTCTATATCCTCCAGAAAAACAACCAAAGAGTTAGAAGATGAAGAATGGATTGATGATGAAAATGATATACAACCTCTCTTTACTATTTCAAGTATTAGTGAATATAGTCAAATCTTAAATTCAATAGAAAACCTTGAATCATCTTCAGAATGTGAACATGATAAATTTCAAGAACAATGCAATATTGAATATTTGTCATTCAGGAAGATGTCTCTATACTCTATGGAATATTTTGGTAACTCTACAGTTGAAATCTTCCGAGGGAAATATTTGAACATAAAAAAAAAACTTGGAAAGACTACAACAGGAAAAGTTAATCAAAACATTACAACAACATTCTTCTGCATATGCATGGGAACACACTGACATAAAAGGAATTAGTCCTAAGACTTGTATACATCACATCTACATTGAGGAAAATTGTAAACCTATTAGACAATATCAAAGAAGGATGAATCCAAATCTTAAGGTAATTGTGAAAGAAGAATTGCAAAAATTGTTGAATGTAAACTTCATTTACCCAATTTCAGACAGTCAGTGGGTTTCTCCCTTAGTGATTGTACCTAAAAATAATGGTAAGTGGAGGGTATGCATTGATTATCGAGAGTTGAATAAAGCTACCCTAAAAGATAATTTTCCTTTACCTTTTATAGATCAAGTATTGGATACATTAGCAGGTAAGAAGTATTTATCATTCTTGGATGGTTTTAGTGGTTACAATCAGATCCAAGTAGCACCTAAAGACCGAGATAAAACCACATTCACCTGTCCATGGGGAACTTATGCCTATCGAGTACTTCCTTTTGGTTTGTGCAATTCACTTGCAACATTTCAAAGGGAAGTACTAGGAATTTTTCCCAATCTAATACATGATTGTGTAGAGGTATATATGGATGATTTTACAGTTTATGGGAATTCATTTGAAGAAGCTTTAGAGAATTTGGAAAAGGTTCTTAAAATATGTAAAGCAGAAAATCTTTCATTAAATCATGAAAAATGTTTTATGATGTTTACTGAAGGAATTGTTTTAAGACATCATATTTCAGGAGATGGAATTAAAGTTGACACATCTAAAGTTGAAGTCATCTCCAAATTATCAATTCTAAGTTTTCAAAAGGATGTTAGAAGTTTTCTAGGATTCACAGGGTGTTATAGAATATTTATAGAAAATTTCACTAAAATAGAATCCCTACTCTTCAAGTTACTTACCAAATATTGTGAATTCAGTGGGAAGCCTCATTGCTAATTGGCATTAGAAACTTTAAAAACAAAAATTTCTGAAGCACCCATCTTAAGAGGTTCAAATTGGAAACTACCTTTTCACATTTCAACAGATGCTTTAGATACAACTCTAGGAGCTATATTAGGAAAAAAATATTTGATCTCCTATGCCATCTATTACACAAGAAAAAATTTGACTCCTGCTGAGTCAAATTACACTATAACTGAAAAATAATTCTTAGCTGTTGTCCATGCCACTACAAGGAAAATACCCTCTAGTGGATGTTTTTGAGGAACCCCACAAAAAAATACCCCAGGCATTTGTTTCTAGCGGAGGATCTTAGAGGAGGTTGGCGGGCGGAGGTTTTTGTGGATGTATTTTGTCTAGTGCTCTTATCAACCTAAAAGGCAGCAGTGCGTTCAATATGACAAAGCACCGGTGCATTACAAAAATTGGCACATCGGACACTGTGCGCTCCGTACACACAGGCCCAGTGCGTTTTATTTTTTTAGAGCATCGGTGCTTTACTTGTCGACCGCACAGATACTGCCCAGTGTGGGATAAATGAAATGTAGCAGGGCGCCCACAAAACGTGCCCACCGATGGATGGTTAAATAAAAAAAATTACGGTAAAAAAACTGCATAAAACATTGGCACACCGGAAATAGTGCGCTCCATACACACCCTCCTGGTGCTTTTAATTCAGCAACCTCGTCGGTGCGTGTCATATCGTTAGCCTCGGTGCTTCATAAAAAGCACGTGAAACATAAACGACCCGGTGCCGAATGACCAAAAATCACTGGGATCCCCATAAATGTCGTGCAATGAAAAATGGTTTAAAACAATTAAAATTACGGCCAAAAAATCGCAAAAATCATTGGTTCACTAGGCACCATTACTGGTGTGTCAGGTTAATGTACAGCCCTAGTGTGTCACATATCCATGCCCCGGTGTGTCATAAAAGCGAGTGGAACATAAAATTCCCAGGGCGGAATGATGGAAACGCACCAGGATCCCCATAAATGCCGCGCACCAGAATAGGGTTAAATAAAAAAAAATTATGGCCAAAACCCCGTAGAAATCATTGGTTCACCGGACATTGTTACCGGTGCGTCATGATAATTTAGAGCACTGGTGCTTTAAAAATACTCCGCCCTGGTGCCTCCTCAAAGTGCGCAAAAACATAAAGAGCCCGGTGCGGCATATATACAATGCATCGGTACTCCATAAAACATCCTACGCACCAGAATAGGGTTAAATAAAAAAAAATTACGGCCAGAAAACCACAGAAATCATTGGTTCACCAGACACTGTTACATGTGTGTCATATTACTGTAGAGCACTGGTGCATTAAAAATACGCAGCCCCAGTTCCTCCTAAAAGTGCGCGAAACAAAAAGAGCTTGGCGTGGCATACAGGCAACGCACCGGTACTGTTGTAAAAAGCCCGCGCACAGGAATAGGGTTAAATAAGAAAATTACGGCCAAAAAACCGCAAAAATGATTGGTTCACCAGATGCCGTAATCGGTTCATCTCGTTACTGTAGCGCACTGGTGTGTGATAGTTACATCACCCTGGTGCTTCCTAAAAATGCGGGAAAACATAAAGAGCTCGGTGCGGCATTAATACAACACACTGGTACTCTAGTTAAAACTTCGCGCACCATAACAGGGTTAAATAAAAAAAACAATTATGGCCAAAAAACTACATTTTTCACTTTTGTCAGTGCTACAGATCTCTCAAGCACTGGTGCAAGTTATCCTTGCTTGAGCCGCACTAACATCCGTGCTCCCATTGCACTTATTGCATGCACTGTTGCTATACATTGCCACCAATCTCCAGCTTGAATTTTATAAAATAGTGGACAAATTTTCTTTTTTAAATTGTACAGCCAATATGGCTCCTCGACGGATAAATTTACATGTATTTTTCTATTTTTCCATAATTAAACCTTTTAGCGGATTAGAATTTGAAAAAATATTAAAATTAACCATTAAAAAAAAAAAAATTGTCGAGCGGTGCGCTCGAGCCGTTCAGCTCGCACCAACTGTAGTGCTGCCTGTAAATTTACAGGCCGCACCGGTTTGCGGTGTTGTCTGTAATTTTACAGGACACACTGCACCTAGTGCTGAAGGAGCCCGCACTGGTTCCGGGGCAGTACCGTGAGGTGCACGGTGTAAATTTTAAATTTTTTAAAAGTGCGGTGCGGTCATTTACTTGGCCGCACCATTGACAATGTTGAATCTCGGACACCTGGTGCGTTGACGAATTTATCCGCCCCGGGGAACGTAAGTTTCTTGGTGCACGGGAATGCTATTTTACATTGTCAACGGTTCGGGTTGCTAAACCGGTGCTAAGTGTATCTGCACCAGTTCCGGGGTGGATTCCAAAGGCGCACCATGTTACTGTAAATTTTACGACAAAGAGCGGCGCGCTCGGATACCCGACAGCACCGTACAACTATGTACTGTGGCAGGAGGGCAGTGTGATGACTTATCTATAAGCCCTAGGGCATATAGTGAAGTCAGCGCACCGGCCTCCTGACATCGCACTTAGTGAACGGTGCGCTAAAATTATTTTTTGGTGCACCGCGCCTGGTGCTTTTTATATCATTATGTGCACTGTAGGTGGTGCGTCTTTGGGTAGGGATGCACCGTTACTGGTGCGTGACTGTGTTTTTGGTGCACCGTCTCTTTTTTTATTTATTTTTCATAAAATATTTATATAGGTATATTTGTAAATGCATGTGCCATTTAATTAAAAAATTGTGTTTAATATGTCAATCATTTGGAAGACGTGAAAGGAGAGAAGAGGGGCAACAACAACAACAACATGACGAACAATATAACATGGTTCGCCTGTGGGAGGAAAGAGAGAGGGAGAGAGATGCATACCCTCGCCCTATTACAGCAGCGACATAGGGGCTCCTAAGGCAAGTAGGCCTCCTCAAGTTATATAAGGAGGGTACTTCCCTAAAGTCCCATAGTGGTCTTTTGAGACATCTTATCCGAAGGTGGAATGCCCAGTGACTAGCTTTTTGAGTTGGTATCGACCAGTGGTACACGCCCACTGAGGAGGATGTTTATTTTATTACAGGGCTTTCAAGGAGAGGGGTGGATTTTCCCTCATTCCCCGAGGTTCTAGTTGGCTGTGTGGTAGGGAGTCAGTTAGTTTACTCCCAAAGATACATTAGAGCAGACATATTGTCTCCTTCAGATTTTGAAGTCTTTGGAGGACAGTTACGTATTGGTGCGTTTGGTGGTGAGGAGGTCCAGTGTCTATCACTTATCATTTCGACCATTTTTCACAACACTAGTGACTGGAAACGCATTAGTTTCCAACTTTTATATTATGTTTATTCTTTACTATAGCAGCCACGACTTGTCAGGTGGTCTGTCATCTTTTTACGGCAGTTCTGTACAACATTAGATAGATGTCGTGCTCGTGCACAAGGGAGGGTCAACTTCCCTTTTGCTTCAGATATTTTTTGTTTATTTTTTGAGATATTTCCAGAGACGAGACCTTCTTTTCTTCGGCAGCCTCGTAGGCCGATGATTAAGGCACATATGCATATGTCGGGGTAGATGATGCCCAAGAGGGAGGAGACTCTGTTTCCAGCGAGGATATTAGATGATGCACTGGGGTTGCTAGCAAGTGTTGATGAGCATCCCTTCATTATGGTCCCCTGTCCTTATGCGGGGTTGGATTGGTGAGGGTGTGCCAACATCCTCTTCACAGATGATGAGCCGCTAGATGATAGAGGTAATATTATTGTTTTATTTAAATTTATTCTAACATTTTATTTAACTTTTTTTTATTAAATTGTGTAATAAAATTGTCTAATTATTGTTGTGTACTTGTATATATTTTGCAGATATTGGCTCTTATGATGGTGAGGAGATGCTGCCACCACCACCTGATCCAGTTGTGGATCTTGATGATCTTGATGCTGAGGATCAGTAGGAGGTCGGTGCAGATGATCAGAGACCTACTCCGACTGGTATGCCGGCCCGCGCTTGATGTATGAGCGATGCTAGATACAGGATAGAGTTGGGTGACCAACTCATTGCATTTCTTGTTGAGACAGGCATCTGCCTCGTTGATTTCACAGATATATAGGCCGATGATAGGCTCTTACAGATGTGGAGAGGCATGCCGCATGACATGCACAGCTTGATGTGGCATGTTGTAGGAGTTACGATAGCTTTTGCGCCACTGACGAGGACTGTCAAACGTTACGAGCGAGCCACAACACATGATGGACAGTCTGCAAGGCACAACGTACCATCGACATTTCATGATCGTTCACGGTCTCGCACTGCACCAGATTTGCATGCAGAGCCTCCAATAGCATCTACCAGCAGTCATCGTGGAGATGAGGCTCGATCATTGGCTGATCCATGACATTTATATTATAGTTGTATATTTTTACCATTATTCAATTATATATATATCTATATTATATGGTCCATGTATTTTCTGTTCGTTTTGCATTTGTACTTAATTTACATGTTGGTGATCATCATTATTTGTATGTTGTTAGGTCATGTTAGATATGTTCGTTTAATGTGAAGCTTGTAGATAGATGTGTATGTGATAGCATGAGATGTATATTTGATGTTTGTGTTGTACTGATGATGTTGATATATAGTGTTAATTGTGTTTTGTTAGATGATCATGATCACGATGATGCAGTAAGCGATTTTGAATGTGTTTTTTAGTCAAATATGATGTTTGTACGATGCTTATCATGAACGTGATGCTTATTAATTAATTTATAAATACCAAATGATCATGATATTGTAAATTTGTAATATTTGTATTTGTAATTGTATTTAAAATTCTAAAATTGTAATTGTAATGATATATATGTAATTTTCTAAAATTGTAATTGTAATTGTATATATGTAAAATTATAAAATTGTTATTGTATGTGAAATTGTAAAATTGCAATTGTAATTCTAATCATTCTAATTCTGATTCTAATTATAATTGTAATTGTATGTAAAATATTTGTAAAATTTTAATTGTATTAATGTGAAATGAATTTATTAAAAATTTTAAATTCGTAAATTTGTAAATTTTAAATAATTTTAAAATAATAAATATAGAATAATATGATTTATTGTAACATAAGGAAATTTAGAAAATAATGCAAATAAATTCCTATACTTAATTAGAATTATCGTTATTTTATTATGATCTTAGATACAAAAAAAGAATCAAATTATACAGTACGCCATTGTTTTTGAGATCAAGTACATAATACCAAATTATCAAGTGAATTATTGATTTTAACATTAACACAATGCAAATTACCAATTAATTCAAATTAATACATATTACAGTAATATTTCGAAAAACTCATCTTAAAAAGTATAAATATTGATGAAATAACACATATTGTACCATATCACTCTCGGTTCTCATGATCACCCTCATTATCTTCTAGCTCGCATGGCATGATAACACTATTGTTCTAAAAAATATGTTTTGATCTAGGATCATGTATCAATACAAACCACCAATCCCTATCCAACACATCTGGGTAGAAAAACACCTGGTTGCAGTGTTTAGGGAAAACATAGGGCTCCTTAGCTTCATCCCACATCTTTCTAGAGTTGATACATATTAGCCTACTATCGTGATCTTCATTTACATTATTCCGATCAAAGGTGTCCCACCACTTGCACCTAAAAATAACACATTGGAAAGAAGAAAAATCCACTTCAATGATCTCTTGTATCTTTCCGACGTAACCTAACGTCCCTCTTACTAGTTGTTGATCATGGTGGCTAGATCGACTAGATTGATCAAACTAGACTTCCACTCCACAGTCTTGTGTGATGTTTCCAGCATCGGCATTTTCTGTGCGAAAATGGTGTCCATATGCCCACATAGATGGGAACAAATGCACCTATTATAAAAAAGTTTAAAAAATCATAAAAGTGTCATGTGTCTTATAAATAATAATCCAACAGTTAAAATATGAAATGTAGATGTCTTAATATAAGTTTCAAATTTACATATAAATTATTACCGAGTTTCTGCACCCAATCCCTACATTTAGCGCATCCTCTTCAGCACACGGGTAACGACCGGTAGCACCATATTTCTCTCTGACTTGGTCAGCAACCCAACTGTTGGGGCATATTTTTGGCATATTTTCCTTTAAATGATCGGGATAAGGCACACTTATACCATTCAACTGTTTGAATTCTTTCCTGTCACTATCCCATTTCATTCTTTTTTGTTCGTACAATGCGACCCACGATTGTGTCGCTTCAGAATTGTAAAGAATGAATTTATTGATTGCTTCAATTTCTGCATTCTCTTATGAAATCAAACCAAAATTATATAGTACTTAGAGATTAAAATATACATTATATCGAAGTTCAACATGAATATAATTAATTAATTTTATAAATTTGAAAAATTATAAGTCGCTTACTCTTTATCAAGAGCTTTTTTCCACTTGTTTGGAGCAACTCTCCTTCTCTTTTGTCTTCATCCAATTCATCTCTCCAAATCACCTCACCTGGTCTGTTGTCGATCTGATTGATGTACTCACTGGCATAGTAGAAAGACTCATACAATATGTACCCCTCTACCATAGACCCCTCGGGTTTTTCCCTTTGTCAAACAAAGCCTTTCAATTTTTTCATGTACCTCTCTAAGAAGAACATCCAACGATAAGAAAAAACCCCAACTAATTCAACCTCATCTTTCAGGTGGATTAGAAGATGAATCTGTAAGTCCATGAAACTCGTCGGCAGTTCCTTCTCAAATATACAAACAATCTCAACTATCTCTTGACGCCACAGTGGAATGCTAGCCACATGAACCTCCTTTGATGTGATCCAACATACAAATGCAGATAATTTAGATATGTCACGTCCTAGGTCTTGAGTGAATTCATGTTTCACACACCCACACATAAACAAAGCATAATGACACTGCAAAGTTATAAAAACGTGCAATAATATAAAAAATTAGTTATGTTTTATGATCAACACATGGGATAAAATTTATTAATATAAAAAATAATAAAATCATGCTTTTGACATTATACGTACTCTTAGAAGATTCAAATGGTCATGCGATTTCAACCCCGAAAAATGGTCATCCACGGTGAAACAGTGCCGTAGTGAAGACCCATATGAAGTTGGCACCCTCACATCCATTATAACTTCCTTTGCCAAAGATATATCATATATTTTTAAAATCCATGGGACATCACCTTCTTTGAAAAACCATGAATTAGAGGGACCAGTGCCTGCCTTTGATCCCATACTTTCTAATCGTATTGGTCAATATTTATTTTTAGTTTTTGAAGTAATAAGATCTTTCCTAACCGCCAATGTGTCACTTTTTTTCGATGATATGTGCTCCATAAAGAAGATGAAACATTTTTAAATATATACATGGGATCTAATAAGTGGGCAATATTAAGATGCTCCCAATATGGGAGGTCATAAAAGATAGATTTCCTTTTCATCCCAATGGGAAATTTCTCAACATAGGTGTTGAAGAAATCTGGATCATCGAACTTAGGCTCCCCATTTGAATCGAACATTTCTATGAAATCCTTCTCCTTCTCTCTCTCATATGCTGTAAGCCATTCAACTGGTGCCATTATTGGAGGCCTTTGGGTTCTTTCTCATTTTCCATTGAAAGAGGATGTTGCTCTTCTGTAAGGGTGTTGTTCTGGTAGGAATATTCTAGAGCAACCATACACTGGCTTTCATAGGTCCTTGGACCATCTAGCTTTCAGAGAAGGTCCACAACATTTACATCCAAAATACCATTTTGTTACAAGACCTGCGAGATTATATTTGTATACATTAATTAATATGCATGGCATGTTAAAGACTATCATGAAGATCAGAACAAATAATATTACAACGAATTAAATAACTAATATGTGAAAGAATATTGTTACAGTATATATAAACAAATCAATAAATTAAACATGAAATTTACCAGAGCCAACTCCTAAGCCTGGATAATCATGTGTCGTGTAAGCACATATGCCATACAATGTAAACCTCCTCTCTGCTGCGATGGGTCTTGATACATTGTATATATTTATCCCATCCCATAATTCCTTTAATTCATCTACCAGTGGTTGTAATTAGACATCCATATTCTTCACTTGTCTTCTACCAGGGACTATGAGAGCCAACATAAGATGTTCATTCTTCATGGAAAACCATGGGGGGATATTGTTATTGATCACTAATATAGGCCAAGCAGAATAGTTGGTGTTCTGGAGGGAATATGGTTTGACGCCATCCATGGCTATGCTGAGTCGTAGACTTCGTACTTCATTCTTGAATTTTTCGGGCCATGTATCCTCTATATTCTTCATGGCTATTGAATCAGTTGGTATTCACATAACTCCCAACTAAATTCTATGTGAGGCATGCCATCCCTGCAACATATCTAATTCTTTGCAACGAAAGAGCCTTTGAATCCTTGGGATTATAAGCATGTGCCTCAATATCTTAAAAGGAGGACTAGTACATGATTTACCCTTATTTTTTGATTTATCTTATCTGTCATGCCCACATTTCAAACACATCTCTTTGTCTGCATATTATCCTCTATATATAATACAATCATTTGGACATGTATGATATGATATTTACTCAACACCCGACATTTTCAACAATTTTTTTGCCTCCTCGCAGCTGCCGGGAAAGACATTATCACTCGGAAGAACCTTATCTTTGAATAACTTGTAGCTGGTGATCATGGAAGAATATATTAATAAATGTACATTAATGTCGATATAATAATTAACGTTCACAAAATTTAACATTTGTAATGTTCATTGCAGTGTACTGATTATATTTCAAATTTATATATAAGGGAATTACTTTATGGTAACTTACCTAAAAATTTCCGAGAAACATTAATTCAACAAGACAAAATTTTCTTTCAAGTTGTACAGTAACATCGTTGTCCCCAACTGGGTAGACATTGACTGACTGTTGGGTCCAAAGAGAGGGGTGGTGGAAGCAAATTTAAGGCTTTCGAAAAAGGTGTTAGCAATATGAGCATCATCTTCTAGTTGATCATCATTTTGGAATGCATCTAACAACATTGTATCCATGGTAGTTGTATCCCTTAAGTAATCATCCATACCAACCTCTATTTGATTGTCTCCATTTCCAGCTTGTGAAGAACTACTATTGATGTAGTCATTCCTAATTGGTGAATCTGGACATAGCGGGAATTGAATCGATGGTTGATTCAACCATTCTTGGTATCGTTCCTGTCCGATTTTTTCTCTTAATTCGGCCTTCTCTTGATTTGACATTGTCGTGGGGTGCAATGGAAGATGGTAGGTAGGTCGTTCATCATCACTAGAATCATAATAATTAAAAAAAAAAATTGAACATGATTAGTACAAAACATTATGATATCAATTAATAACCACGTTGAAAATATTGCATGATTATAAATTGGTTTGATGTTGAAATAATTAGGTACATATTAATCAATATATATACCAAACAATTATAATTATAATTACCATCATTGTCTCGGGATTGTGGCTAGAAGATGCAATATTGTTACAATTGGCAGGGTACTCAAGCGGCTGTCCATTTTCATCTACCAAATGTGTCTTGTGGTATGCAGCTCCTGATAAGAAATTTCTATGTTTTTGAGCAGTACTTTGAATATAATTTTGTGCATTTGAGCTCGATGATGAATCTGCATGAAAATGCAAATTTGTATACATTATAAATTTAATTAATTTGTGCATGATTGACTACATGGATAAAAAAAAATACATAAATTCAATTAGATAGTGAAAAAATAAAACAAATCTGAAGTAAATAATACGTCTCCACATGGATAGGGAGAACTCCGCGATGTACTTTGAGAAATATTATGGAACGAGCTGGATTTTGAAGAATTGTCCATTTCATATAATATATGATATTTTCTCCCTCCATTTGATAAAAACAACAATAAAATTTGGTGCACAAACCTAAATGTAATTCCGGTGCGTACTGTTCAGATAACCGCACCGGTAAGTTCTTTATTTTGCGCACCGGTGCGTTTTTTTACCAAGTAGCACCGGTGCGGTTTAATTAAATGACACACCAGTAAATGAATAACTGCAATAAAAAAAGGTGCAACCCTATTTTCTTTAATTGAAAAAAAACGATAAATTGAAAATTGGGCGGCAAAATATTTATGAAAATCTAATTTCATAAAACATTTCTTTAAATACTAAACACTTTTCATTATTTCACTATTTTTGCAAAAAAATTCAGCCAGAGATTTGCAGGATACATACCTGGAGCAAACAGAGCACGAGAGCACTGTGGAGCAGGGAAATACGTTTGAACAGAAGTATTTAGACAATTCGAATTCCAAACCTTTGGTAATTCAAACCCTGCACCATAGAATTTTAAACGACGTGAGTAAATTTTATTGTTTTTCTGTACTTTTTTCTGCAGTTTTTTTTATGTTGTGAAATAATAAATCAAAGTCTATTGTTTTATTTTATTTTTTCTCTAGTTTTTTATGACGTAAAATACAAAATCAAATCTTATTGTTTTTTTAACTTTTTGTTTCTGCAGTTTTTTACCTTTTCTGCAGTTTTCAAAAACAAAAATAAAAAAAAGAAATCAATTTTTAGAAACAAAACCATAGCTTCTTTTTGTTTCTCCCATTTTTTCTCCCTCTTTCTTTTCAATTTAGATTTATAGGGTTTCTGTACTCATAAGAAATCCAACCCACAGGACGACTTGCATAGTCAGATCCCAATCCATGTTGGCCCTTGCGTCAATCTTAAAAAAAATACATATTTTTTTTCGCCGGTGCGCCCTGCGTAACATTGCGCACCAGTGCGCTTTTTTATACCAGCGCACCACGCAAGTACAGTGATAAAAAATTAAAAAAACAAATTATGTTTCTATCAGTGCGCCATATGTAACATATGGCACCGGTGCACGATTACATTATGGCGCACCGTACAATGTGTTGTTTTGAAAAAAAACCATTATACAAACATTATTTTTGTTTTTGCCTTGTCTTCTCCAACTTGCTGTGATTTCAGAATTAGTTCTTTTCAATTTATATTTATAGGGTTTATATTGCTAAATATAAACTTAATACATCCAACGAACAGGTTGATCTACATAGTCGGATCCCAATCCATGTCGGCCCTTGTGTAAATAAAAAAAAAATCAGTGCACCCTGTCTGAAGGAGTGCACCAGGGTGCTCTATTATCACAGCGCACCACGAAAGTACTGTCATAAAAAAATTATAAAAATATGTAGCCGGTGCGCTATTTCATTACGACGCATTGCGAACGTTCAGTTTTGAAAAAAAAAACTTTCAAAAAATAAAAACCTTACTTTCTTTTTGTTTCTCCCCTTTCTTCTTCTTCTTTCTATGATTCAGAATTAGGACTTTTAAATTTAGATTTATAGGGTTTGTATTGCTAAATATAGACCTAAGACATGCAACCGACGGGACGATTAGCATAGTCGTATCCTAATCCATGTTGGCCTTGGAATGATTTAAAAAAAAACAGATTTTTTTACCAGTGCTCCCTATGTAAGGTAGCGCACCGGTGTTCTATTTTTTACAAGAGCACCGGATAAGTAATGTGAAAAAATTAAATTTTTTTAACGGTGCGCCATATGTAAAATATAGCACTGATTTATGCTAAAAAACTAACACTGGACGATTTTTATTATTTTTATGATGGTTAACCAATGCGGTCATTGACATGTAATGCATCGGGGCTTATTGTTGACATAGAGCACCGTATGATGTATTATACCACTTTTGCGGTGCATGGGAAAGGCATACATGCACCGACGTTGGTGCGTTCACATGAATGGCGCGCTGATTTTTTTAGATTTTTTTTTTTAAATTGAGAAGTTGACAGTTTATTTAAAAATATATTATTGACTGATATGATACAGGTTTGATATTGTTAAAGAAATGACTGACAAGAGATCAAGTAACAAAAATATTGATAACACATAAAGATCAAAAGCAAAAAAGGCAAGTTCTCTGTAAATTTTTTACAAAAAGAATATTTCTGAACTATATTTAAGTTTAAATAATATTTATTGTTTAATGTGTATCATGCAGAGCCACAAAATGATGAATTTTGATAAGATTATTTCTAATCTAGGACCAGAAGAATGCATAAGCTTGGTGGAAAAATTGCAAAAGGATGAATCACGTGAATGAAAAAAGACTATTGATCCAATATGAGTTTTTTTTTTTAGTTTTCATTAATAATATAATTAAAATTATTAAATAACATGTGTGAAAAAATATATTAATTCAAATCTGTTTAATGTTCTGCAGGGACCAACAACTCAGAAAAGGAATGTTGTTTTAAGAAAATAAAAACAATAAAACATGCAAATGAAAATGAATTGCTCCTTAGCTCATCTGGAGTGGTGTTGGAGGTTAACGAAAGGGAGAAAAACTTTTACAAATGTTTGAGGGATCTAGTGGAACGAATGTATAGATGTTCTTTCCACTTACAATAAAAAAAGCAATCCAATGATTCCAAGAACCAGATTTTATGTAAACTACAGGAAGAGTTTCTAGAGAATTGGTCAATGAGACATGTCAGACTTTTAATAGCAAAAACGTACCAAAAAAAAAATAAAAAAATGAAAAAATAATATTCCTTTAGATGTTTGTCTATAATTATTTATAAATATCACTTTTGTTATACTTACTTTTCATATATCAATATAAAAATTAAATAGTTTATTGTCATGTTACATTTTCAGGAAGATTATGAAAATCTCAAAAGATGAACGAGTTGATATCAGAAATATGCCAGTAGGAATGTCCAAAAAGGTGTACAAGGAGATGGTCAAAGAAATAAACAAAATTGCAATGCGGGAGGAGCCATCTCAACAACAATGTGCTTCAAATGTAATATGTAATCATTGATTTTCTTGATCATTAGGTACAATAAATAAACAATTTATCATTAAATATTAATTTTCAAGTATTTTCTTGCAGAAAATAAAAGAAAATGGAACCCATTCAGCACATAAAACAGGACGACAAGGAGGAAAAGGATTGATATTTAAGTTTGTGAGTAATTGTTACTTCCTTATAACAACTTAACTAGATTTCATTTTTGTATTTTTAAGTTGTTTTACAAAAATCATCATTGAATGTCTCCAAACAGGTGCTAACATACAAAGAAGAACCATCAGAGGAATTGATTGAAATTGGTTTAAATATGGGTTGTGCGTATATGTTGGCATATTAGAACTTAATTGTGGAATTTGTAAGCATCTATCGATCTTGTTTTACTTAGCTCTGTCTATAATTAATAGAAAAAATAGATCTTTTATATTAAATGTATGATTTCTTATGGGGTATAAAACTTGTAGGAAACAAAGTATGGCACTGTGCCAACAAATCAAATCTTGAAAGATGGCATGTTACATGGTTTTGAAGGAATGTGTATAGTTTATGAGTCAATTGTTGCATTGGTACGTCATTTCTTTTCGATTTACATTGATTTATATTATTTAATATTTCAATTTTCATTATTATCACCAATGTATATACACTCATTACAGTTTATTTTTATGTTTGTAGATGGAAGAAGGTGAAGAAGAAGAAAACAATCAACGTTTTGAACAAACCATTTTTGAAAATAACCAAAGTCATGGAAGTAGCTCTAGCAGTGATGGAAGTTCAAGCGAAGAATGATGGTCACTATGTTTAGATATAAAAGCAAGGCGTTGTTATATTATTTTTGGAAAAATGTCTGTGAAATCAAAAATTTTCTTTAATGTAATGGACATAGTGTCCCAATTTAAAGATAAAGGGATACCAATAACTATCCCATTTTGTATGAAAAAGAATGTCTTATTCATATATATATATGTGTGTGTGTTTTAATTTATTCTATTGCATTCTCCATTTTCGTTCTCAAATGCAGTAATAAAAATTTAATTCATATGAATATTGTTATAACATATATATGTGTCGAATTTTGATGAATAATGAATTTTAAAAAACCACAATAATTATGATATGATATAACAAATTAATCTAAACATCACATTCAAATCCATTAATAAAAATTTAATTAATATGAATATTGTTATAATATGTGTCGAATTTTGATGAATAATGAATTTAAAACAATCACAATAATTGCACTACCACAGGTCGATGTTTCTAAAAAATACAAAATGAAACTGGTGCACTTGTATTGTTAAGCACACCGGTGCGTTTTTACTACCTATTGGGACCGCACAAATACCAAAACTAGTAAAAAATATCGAGGCGTTTGTGTTGTACAGCGCTCTGGTGCGTTTATGTATCTATACGCACTGGTGTCATTTCACCGCCTATGAGCACCACATGAATACTGATACCAATTATAAATTGCAGTGCGTCTGTGTGATACTATGCACCGAGGCATTTTTTTGTCTATACGCATCGGTGCATTTGGATGACCAATAGGCACTGCACAAATACCGATACCAATTACAAATCTTGGTGCATTTGTGTGATAGTACGCACTGTGGAATTTATGTGTCGATAAGTGTCGGTGCATTTGTATGACATATTGTCACCGCACGAATACTGATACCAATTGTAAAACTTGGTGCACTTACGTGATACAATGCATCGGGACGTTTATATGAGCATACGCACCAGCACGTTGATATGACCTATGGGCACCGCTCAAATCCTAAGACCAATTAGAACAGCCCCGCGCGTTGTATCACCAACACTAGGCCCGGTGCTGTTATTTTCCTTGATGGCTCGGTGCATTCTTCTTCGATCGCCCTGGTGCGTTGTTTACCGATATGCACTGGTGCGTGAAAACCTGATAAGAGCACCGACGGAAAAACATCTGTAATAACCTCCGACCGCCCATTTTTTTTTAGTTGTGTTGAATTTCCATTAAAATCTCTACCAAAAGCTCTGTTACCAGAAACAGATGTGGTAGCATATGTTTTTTTGACAATTTTGGCGAATTTTATAACACTAAAAACCTCCTTTATACCTCTGCTAGAAGGTCTTTTCCTTGTAGTGGGTGTTGTTTTCTTCTTTCACTGTAAGATTCTTTGCTCCCTATTTTCATCCAAGCAGTCAATGGATTTTTCATAACTATCCACTTTAGTATTGTGAATATATAACCAATCCATACCTAGAATCATGCTATACGAACCCCATGACAATACATTCAAATGTGATGATGTAGGCATGCCATTCAATTTAAATGCACAAGATATTACCCAATGATGAAATCACTTCTTTGTACCTGTAGCCAACTGCACTGACTAAGACTCTGCATCCACTTATTTATTCAAACCACACTTATCCACCAAGTCAGGGTTAGCGTAACTATAATTAGATCCAAGGTCAATCAAATAGAAAAAAATTGATTAGAAAGCTTACCGTCCATCTCGATAATAGATGCATGATAGTTTGTCTTCCTTTTATCCACCACTGCATAGATATGAGGAATGCTCTGCCCAAAATTCCCAACAGTATGTGCCTCCTGTGCACTATAGATATGAGGCCTACAACCCTGATTTTGTGGAAAATATCTCTTGAGATGTTCTTTGCCACATGTCCAACACTCCAACCATCCCATACCACCACCTCTATGCTGGTATTGTGATCTATGTCCCTATTTGGCTACATTGAACTTCTTGTATGGTGCCACATTTTCCTTCTCTTCTGCACTCTGAGGCCTTGTTATTTTCGACTCCCATTTACCTTTACCTTTTTCCTTCCCTTTCCATCCTTGATGAGAATAATTATTACGCTTTGAATACTCATAGAAATGCTTCAAATTCCCAATAACGTCTTCAAGCGACCGAGGCTCATCATACTCAATCTGATCTCCAAATGATAATGGAAATCCATTGAAAAAATGTTGAAATTTAGCCTTTTCATATTTAATATATGGTACATACCTCAATATCTCCAGGAACTTATTCATGTACTCCTCATGTGTCATCGCTTCCATCTTTTTTCATATAATTATTTGGCCTTACTTCCATAGTACCTTTATGAAAAGTACTTCTTCTTGAAAAGCCTCTTGAACTCATGCCAACTCAAGTCCTCTGTCTTGATGTCTCTGACACACTTCACGTCTTCCCACCATATATCTGTTTTACCTCTCAGGATAAAGATAGCTACTCTAGCCTTCATATTATCTATGTAATTAAGAAACTTAAAGAACTTATTCATCCCAAGTACCAAAGCCTCTGCCTCTTCTATCTTCTTCAAATATCCATCAAAATTAGGTGGCTTCGCTTTCTTAACCTCATCTAGCAAGTATCCCCTCTTATGCGTCTTATAAGGATGATAACGATGACAATCATAATGCTTGTCAGAATCAGAAATAGAGTAGTACTAGTATCCATCACCTCTCCTATGTGAAGTATCCAACAACCTGCCATCTCTCACCGTGTCATCTCTATTTGACCTGTGACCAACATCACACCTACTGGCATATGCCCCATTAGTTATGTCTTCTTTCCCATGGCTGATCTGAAGTGGCCCCTATCACTTCAATTCTAACAAACTATGAAGGATTACAACATTAACTTGTGGTTATTTCTCTTGTTCCTGCATGATTCTGTCATTGTCTACCTTACAACTCCTTATTTATTCCTTTAAACTCCTCAATGTGTCTTCCAAGTTAGAAGAGTGCCCAACACCATGCTTCTCATTTGATTCATAGGGAAAATCTTTTTAGTCTACCATATTTCTATTTATCTCTATTTATTCTTGCAAGGCATCTTATGTCAGCAAAACCAAATCATAAGCCAACCAACGTACCTTAGCATAATTTGGGGAGGATATATCATTTGTAAGATCAATCAAATCAATGTAATACATGTATAAACGTAATCATAACAACATATAAATGTATAACATATAGACATCATTCTAACTAGAGTCCAGTCTTCAATGCATGACCATATCAATCACATACTATGACCTCATGCATGACGACAACAACCATACCAATGTACATTGACAATACGTAAGCACTTGACATGTATAAACAACCCATAACCAACCATACACTCATGACGACACATACCACAACAATCCCATCAACCTTAACATGGCGACATCACTACAACCATGACCAACACCATGCATATAAAACAACCATATAGACCACAAGGATGAGTAACACATGTGCAACCGACATGAATGCATGACCAACAGACCACCCATCCATCCTGAGGGGTGAACCATGCTCTAATACCACTTTGTAACACACTCCTCCCATATCTACCCAAGTAACCGGCCAACCGGGGTAAACGTGTCATGAGATGCTACTATGATTTGATTCAACCTCCTAGATCACCTTAAGGAAGTGGAACTGACGCAAAACCACTACACAGATATTCTACACTTACGACTAGACACCCAAGAGACAACCCAACCTTCAAAGCGGCTAGCCCTTGATCCAACCTAAAATTTTCATGCATCTATCCCCCGGTCGCTCCCTTAACATGGACAAGAGTGTGTCTGGAACCCTCTAGTTGCATGCACAACATGGGTTTGCATGCGACTGGGCAAATTTCCTAGTAGTTCTAAGCATGGGACCCTAATTTATATGCCATGTTTTCAGACCCAGAGCCCAGGTCACTACCCAAAACTCCAAGACACTTTCATAATTTAAAGATAACAACAGAATAACGATGTAAAAGCAAATACTTGAACAAGGACTTAATTGGACCCCTACTAGTCATGAAAGGCATTTCGTCAAACATGTCATAAATATGTAATCTATGGGTTTAAACAAAAAATCTGAGCATAGGGGTCTTATACTTATTTGAGAATTGCTAGGAATCATTTTCCCTTATATCATTAGCTGCATTATCATCTATTAGGTCATGTATTTATTGCTCATTCAATTACAAATAAAAATATGATAAGAGCCATACATTTTCACTGTCATAATATACATCCATAACAAACATATAAACAACAAAAATATTTTGGATGAAAAAGCCATAAATGGTACATAGAATCCAATACATGTACACATGAATTACCAAGAAAAGGAACTCTTATTAATGAATGCAAAATCCAACCTAGTATGGGACTACCACGTTCCACCCGACCATAGATTGGCTGAGCCAAACCTCTCTTGAACCTATCACCCCCATGCCATATTCCAAGCATGAGTATGAGACTCAAACCAAAAGAACCAAACAGGGCTTCCCATCCCTAAACCACCTCACCTTCATCAATATAAACCAAGCTTTACCGAAATCCACACTGGATCACTAGGACATATAAATGAATATGGAATAATAGTATTTACCACAATCTCCACCAGATCACTAGGCCAAGACAAGCATGGATGCCACAATATTTCTCCACCTACAACATGAGGAGTTTTCTTGTCTCCTAGTATCTAAAATTTACCACAATCCACACCAGATCTCTAGGCCCTAACTAAGAATTCACTCTTTAGGATTTATCATATATACCATCATGGTATTCCTAGGTCGTATGGAGAGAAGCCACCTCTAGGATTTACTGAATATCTCGCCATACACCAGTCGAGGATTCATAGGCCCATCGAGGCAACAAAAAATGCGGATTTACCGCAACCCACAATATGGTTCAGGGGTTACTAGGCCATGTGTTCTATCATTCAGACATCCACCTCACTTAGCTTCAAATCCATCTAGCAATCCAACTCAACCAAAACATGATAACCCCATCATGCCACGGCTATCTAGAAATGGCAAGGCTAGGATGAGAAAACACAGTCACACCTGGAAAAACCCATGCCAATGATAGAAACAGAACCAAGAATACACATGCAACAAAATGCATGTCAAATCTAGCAAGGAAACCACACATGTAAATCAATACCTGCAAAGAATCTCATTGTAGCTGCTTGATCTTGCTCTTCCTTTCTTGATCTATACTTCATCTTTTCCTTCTTTTCCTTTCTTATCCAATGCTGAAATTCTCTTAGAAAACTCTATGTGTCCAAGAGTGTGTGAGAGAGAGAACAGAGAGAGAGCTTCAAAAATAAGCTGACAAAAGGTTACACTAAAAAAAGGTACCAATTGATCCTCATAAGCCCTTTTATCAATGAGGCCTATATTTTCTTCATTTTCCTCCTCACATGTAACCTATGACCTTTCACCTTCATTTTGTCCTAATTTCCATTATTTTCATAAATAAATTTCAAAAAATGTCATTTTTCCTTTCCAAAGCCTTAGTCATTTCCTTTGCCAATTTACATAGCCATAATAAATTATATGAACACCCGCACTAGGATGTTTTTCCCAATATTCATCTTGGAATAAATGTCCCATCATATTGTTTATTATTTCCTTTATTAACTTTTGATACATGGAATTTTCACGAGGGTTGTTACACAATATGCACGCTTTTAATTGTTTCTTATGGTTAAAAGCACGTGTTTCCTCCTAAGAGGTCACATGTTCAAAACCAAAGGGGAGTGGAGGATGCATGATTTCATAGACTTAGCACTCAAATTGTTGAGTGGAGGTGGGTCCCTTGTCCCACAAACAAGGGGGTCTCATACACCAATTTGGTGAATGGCTTGGTCGTGACCTTAAAATTGGATAATAATAATAATATAGTCATAATCAAAAGAACCACACTTTTTCATATAGTTATAGTTTATCATACTATGAGTATATCAAAATTTAAAATGTGAGTATTGATTGGATAATTACTATTTATTATTCAATGTTGATATTTCCCAAATAATTTTGACAAATTATATATATAAAAGAAACCAATTTCCTAAATCATGAAAACATTAATTTTATATATAAACAAAATGCACCTAGTTCAATAAATAAATAATTTATCAAAAAACCATTATTATTAGAAAAAAATGGAAAATAAAAAAATTGGAAAATGCAGTCGTGTCATCTTATCATTAAATATGTGAATATATACTTTTTAAAATAAAGGCACATTATGTTTAATTAGGCTTAAAATTCTCCACTGTCATATTTACTCCACGGCATTAACTCCAAAATATAAGTTTGTTTCTTACATAATACATTGGTTTGTTTCTTACATAATACATTTATGACGATTCTTAGTTTCTTTTCCAATTACTAAAATGACAACCTGTTTTGGAATTTCAAAATCCTATTGAATGCTTCTTGCGATTGTAGATGGATCGAATTATTGATAGAGGATTTTTATTTTGCGTTTGGTGATCATCTACTTTCCTTTATAAATTTTATCTAGTCTAAATATTTGAGTTTCAAATAAACTAGCCAAATCGAGGCAATTGCTTGGCATATTTGAAAGTGCCTTGAGCTGACTTTGTGATTCTCTTTGCAATTCTATAAAGAATATTGTTAGATAACTCATTACATATAAGATTGAGTACATGATCTATCAAAATAGCAATAACAATATATATGAATTGGTAATTAGAGATTATATTTGGTATAAAAAATTAACATAAGTAAATTTTTATGAAGTGTAAAGTAATTGGTTCATGTGGGGCTTAGTTTTATTAGGTTTTAGGTTTAAATTTTATAGGGAGAGGTTGAGGGTGGCAGTTATTTATGGGAGAAGAGAAGAAAACTATTCCAAAGGGAATTTAGGCTTGATCAAGTCTCATATAATTCTCATACAATATCTCACTAATGGGAAGGTTGTTTTTTGATTAAACATTTGGTTCTCACTAACTTAAGCATTGACAATTTGGAAGAAGGAGAAAAATAAAGTAAATAAAAGTATGTTAAATACGATTTTTGAAATTTGAAAATGTACATGTATATGTACACTCAAATGCATTATTAGAAAACACATAAAAGTAAAGAGTTGATGTTTGAACATATCTCTTATAAAATACAATTAAAAGGAAAGTTTCATGGGATAAAGGCTTATGAGAAAAGAAATAAGTATATACAAGTTTTTAAGAAAGCATATAGATATTATTTTTGGGTGAGGGGAAGGAAACCTTCATGGGAAACCCTCTCAGTTACAATTTTCCATTACATATGAATGATAGATGGTATAAATTGTCTACCTTGATTATGGATCCCAACCTTGAGGGGATCAAGTGAGGAAAACTTGTGACCTCCCCAACTTTGGGGGAGAGATCAGAGGTTTCATGTTTGAATCAAAACCACTTGAGATAACTTAGGGAAAAAGTACCATTGTAACTAGTGCAACAAACCCAAATTATTCTTCATAAAATATTGGGCACCCTTCCTATTTTTTATTTATGTATGATTTTTAATGATTTGTAAATATTTAAATTTGATTCTAATTAAATTGTACATATATTGATTTCATTTTTTTATAGTTTTAGGGAAAATTTGACCTATTTAATTCATCTTTCTTTAAAAAAATTCCTATTTGATTCAATTACATGCTTGTTTTATATAACAACCCTTAGTTTATTTTCTATGTAAATAAATGAGACCAAGGTCACGGGACATGTATTCCAAGCTTAATGCTGGGAAAAACATATTGATGGGTATCACTGGTGATTAATTAATGGCTATGGAAATTTGAAATCACATTGGAAAAGGAAAAGAGACATTAATTGATATTTATTTATGAAAATAAAGAAAAATAGGAGAAAATGGAGATGAAAGGTCACAAAATTGCATGAGGAGGAAATTGAATGAAAAATGAATAAAATAAAGGCATCAATGATAAAAAAACATTTTTAGGATCAGTTGCTAGCTTTTGACGGCTTTTGGGTGGAGCTCTCCTCTATTCTCTCGTTCTCTATTACTCTTGCACACTTAGAGCATTTTTGGATCACTTTGGCATACATTGTATTTGGAGAAATAAGGAAAAGGAAAACATGAAAGCATAAGGGAACATGTGGATCAACAATGACAACTAGATTGCTTTGTAGGTAACACATTTCATGTGCAATTTCCTTGATGATTTATGGATGCATGGTATATGCATGTGATTTTCGTAGTATGCACTATCGTTTTCATGGAGATATTTTTGGATTGACAGTGGTTTTAGCCTTTCCTTTCTATTTCCTAGATAACCATGGTGTTGTGGGTGTTTCCACTTGATTGTTTTCTGATTGGTTATCACAATTTCTTATGGTTGTAGGTTGGAACAAATGCTCTGAAGCCCTGGAACAACTTGGGTTGAGTTACTAGTCTTGGAGCCTAGGTTGGGAAAAATGCTCTAGAGCCCTTGGTGGGTTGAGTTACTAGTCCCTGGAGCTAGGTTGGACAAACACTCTGGGGCTTGGAAGGTTGTGGATTGAATTGCTAGTTCTTGGAGCTTTGGAAAGCTTTGGTAGAGACTGATCTAGTTGGTGTTAGTGATGTATGAATGTGAGGTGGAATCATCGATTGAGGGTTGAGGTGGTTTGGCCTCTAGAATCCCTGGTTTGGTTTTGTTTGGTTTATTCGATGAGATTCCACATTCATGCTTGGAAAATGGTGTTCAACCTCCAAAATGTCTTCAAAATTTCATACACTTTTACCTTCATCGCCACTATTTCACTCACATTTCACAACTCTATAACCACATAACCCTACATTAGCCTCCATTCTCATGCTCATATGGGGTTACATTAGTGTTTTCCAAAGTTAATAATTTCTAGTATTATGAGTGAATTTATTGTTAAACGTTAGAAAAATAATATATATTTATTTAAACCTAAAGGTGGAATGATATTTGTGACGTGTGTAGGTGATTAGGAAGCTTCCAAGAAATCCTTCTGTGGCTTCCAAGGTTCAATTTCAAATTTTCTTCGAGATTTGGAGGAGATTTGGATGGGGATAAAACATATCTCATGGAGGAGAATCATGAATAAAGGGATTATTATGTGTCTTATAATTAGCTAATTGGTTGAAACTTTTATGTTTCTAAGTAGAGAATGGTGGATCTCCATTAATGAGGTAGTTGCTTAAGTTTTTGTATAAATATGAGAGCCTTCTCCTTTCATTTGTAATCTAGAACTTTGTAAAGTAAATTTGAGAAGTTTAGAATCATGGAAGGAGATGTGTAATGATCATGTAATGAGATAGATAGTAGTAGGCTTATAACATAAAGTTTGAGTTTGTAGTTAGAAGTTTATTTGGAAATTAATGTAATTATTCTTTCATTTATACATAAAGTCACTTTGAGTGTGCCAATTTGAGTTTGAGTGTGGTTATCATGGTGTTGGTATGATGTTGAAGGATGGAGGGCCCCCATCACAATAAGCATACTTTGGTAGAGGTAACTTAGAAGTTTGTTTTCATTATTTCATTCCGTTTTCAAGTATGCTTTAATTTCTTGCAAGTGTGTGTGTAGATTAGTTTTTCAATTCATGCAAGTAGATTAGTTTTTTGGTAATTCTGAGATTCGTGATATGGCGATGGTGACCAAGGGTTTCAGGCCTCGGCCCTAGGTCTCATGACCCTGGCACATCATTGAATACGGCGACAGAAAAATGTCAGTATCTGTACTCGGTAACCAAAAATGTCATACGTTTCTCTAGCCCCGAGGTATCTGTGGCGAGGTTGGAACTTGGACCAACAGTTTTACAACCATAGGACGGGGTTAATCCATTTTAACCGACTTTGTTTACTGCAAAGCGTTTTGACAACTAGGGTTTTGAGACGGTCGCGGTTTTCACGTTGTGTCGGTTTAAGTTTTGTTAGGGCGCGGCAGGGATGGGGTTTGATAGTGAATTTCTTGAGCTCGAGCCTGCGCTAGAGGACCTTTTGACATGCTGGGGCCACGAGGTCTCTTCCAAGAACCTTTATTTGTTCTTCCCAAAGAATATAGACATCCAGGGTCCCAGTAAAGAGGCGATTGCGGGAAGCTCACAATATGGGGCAAGCCGACGAGACGAGAACCTCCTAAGCCCCTGGAATGGGTTTTGGTGGGCGGGTGCTACTCCTGTGGAGAACCAAGAGCAGCTGCGAGCAGTAGAAGACCGGGCAGAATTTTTGAAGCATTTCTCTCGCATTATCTCTTCGAACAAGGACCAAGGTAACTCTTCACGACCTAAGCTTTCTGGTGGCTTGGAAGATATCGTAGGAAGTTATGGTTTGCAAGGTTTTTCAAGTTCTAAATCCATAGGAGAAGTGGCTCTTGTCGGTGGAGTCCCGCAAGGTCAAGCTTGCCCCTGGCAAGGATTTCCCCTGCTTTTCGCACCCTAGGGTCAAGAAGCCTCACAAGGTGGCGGAGGACCTTCTTTAAGCTTCCCTCAGGCCGCCGCATGTATAAATCGACTGCCTTGGGCCACATCTTGTGGAGGGGTTGACAGAAACCCTAGGGCCTCGACTTCTACATTGATCCCTCAGGTTGTTGCTTGCGCAAAGGAGGTTGGGACCGCCGAAGGAAACCAGCAGAGGTCGTCGGAGGAATTAGAAGTCCCTTCTGTGCCTGAAGGAGAGGGTCAAGGGCCACCATTTTCGGTTGCGCCGGATGATCCTGTTCCAAATACTAAGGGAACGAACGGGGACTTCAAGGAAGTCGTGGGGGAAAAGAGACAGAAACTGAAGTCCATTAAGAAGAAAGAGCTTCGCCCGTGCTGTCTGTTGGGGGCAGATATCAACATAGAACAAACAATGGACGCAACTGAGACTATTCTGGTTGGCCGTGTAAGAGGAAGGAAGTACTCGGCCGAATACATAGCGGATTGGGTCCATTCTGAGTGGAAAGAAGACCCGGGCAAGCCTTCAGAGATTCTTGTCTTGGAAAGGGGTTGGTTCAGTATTCACTTTGACAGCAAAACACATGCGGACTGGGTCTTTGAACGGAACTGGAGTTTTGGGAAGCGTCCCATTCTTTTTCGCAGATGGAATCCATTATTTGATGCGCAGAAGGAGAAATTGGCGGTGTCCCCTGTCTGGGTAAAGCTCCCTGGACTCCCCTTACAATTCTGGACTGAATCAGTTTTTGTTTCTATTGGTAATACCATGGGTAAATTTCTGGATTATGATAACTCTTACATCATAACCAAGGATAGGAGTATGGCTCGAGTGCTCGTAAACCTAAATCCAAGGGAGGGTTTGGCGGACGCAATGACGTTAAAATACAGGGACCTTGAATTCCTTCAAATACTGGACTATGAAAACCTCCCTTTCCGCTGCCTTCGGTGTCATAAGTGTGGTCATCTTGTGAAGGAATGTCCATTGGGACATTGTCGTCGTCGCCGTCAGATGAAACCCTTCCGACCTCAGGGGGTTCCTGCACAGGAAGCTGGGGGGGCTCAGCAGAAGGTTTCAGTGCACTTAGTAGAACAGTCGAGGGCTCCAGAAATAATCGACTTAATGGAGCAGGATCATCACTTGGATGGAAAAATTGCATTTGCCGCTCAGATTACTCCGCCGGCCACCCTAGCTCCCTTACCTGATGATCTTGCTGGGGTGTCCACGGTGGGTACGTCTTCTTTTCCTCCCTTTTGTGATTGTTCTTCAGTAATCTCTTTACAGTCTCTCTCAGAAAGGCCTGGTCCCTCTAGGCAGATTTTAAATGATTTCTCTGCGCTGAATTTATCTAAAGCCTCCTCTGATAGTCTTATTATCTCGGTCTCTCTTCCTTCTGTTGATGCTCTACCTACCTCTGAGACTGCTTTCACTCCTGCTGAATCCTGTGAGATTGCTATTACTGCTGCTGATTCCTGTGTTCATACCTTGGATAACCCACCTTATAATCTCTGCCCTTTGGCCAATAGAAAGGGTAAGGGACAGGCTGTAGGAGGCATTGCCTTGGACCCAGTTTTAATTGGGCCAAGGAAGTTAAGGGGAAGAAAATATTTACTCTCAAAAGCCCAGTTTAACGCTGTCATTGACATTGCCGACGGGAAGCAGAAAACTTTTCCTGGGGTGCTTAGAGCGGAGCCACCACCCCCCCCTGTTCCCTGATGATCCTTCTTTCTTTCAACTGCAGAGGCTTAGCTAGCCAGCCGAAAAAGCTAGCCTTCAAAAACATTGTGCACTCCTATAACTCTGATGTTATTCTCCTCCAAGAAACAATGGGGAAAAGTGACGATGTTATCTGTTCTCTTCAAAAGCTTTTGCCTGGGTGGGCCTTCTCAGCTCTCGACACCGCAGGCAGGTCGGGGGGTGTAGCTACAGGTTACAATATGAGGAAACTCAAGGAAGTTTCCTCTTGGGGTTCTGAAAACTGTTTGGCAATGGAACTCTACTCTGGAGAGTTGTGTATATCCTTCCTTATCCTGAATGTCTATGGGCCCTGTTTGGAGAGGGAACGTTTCTGGAACTCTTTTTTCATCCTCTCTTGTCTCTCCCATCCTTACCTCATCATTGGAGGTGACCTAAATTTCTCTTTGGGGGATTTGGAATCTTGGGGTGCTAATGCCCACTCGGACCCCCTCTCTGTTTTTTTTCAGAAATAAAATTGCTTCCTCCCACCTAGTGGATGCCCCTTTGATCAAATTGCGCCCTACCTGGAGAAACAGATGCCTAGGAGTCGATTGGGTGCGCAAAAGACTAGACCGCTTCCTTCTATGTGAGCCTCTGGTGGATTTTCTTTCAGTATTTAGACACTGGGTCGGGGAAGGGGGTCACTCTGATCATTTCCCGGTCCTCCTGGAATTGAAAGGAGCTGCAAAAAAACCTGGAACCCTGTTTAAATTCAACTCATCCTGGTTGAAGGATGTTTCCTTCGAAGCTCTTTTCCATGATACATGGAGAAAGGACAATCATAATGAAGAGGGAAGTAGAAGCACCCACTTTTCGAACAATCTTAAGAAAATGAAGCAAGTGACAAAAGAATGGGCGCATCAGAAGAAATTGAAGGAAGAAGAGGAGCTCAAAAGTATAAACTTCGAGTTAGATCTGTTGGAAAATTCGGATGGAACTGGTTATGAGTCCTTGGATTCAAGAAACAGAATTAAAGAATTGGAAGCATCTCGGAGAAAACTTCTCCAGTTAAGGGTAGAAAGCTGGAGATTGAAAAGTAGAGCCATTTGGCTGCAAGCGGGAGACGAAAACTCTAAGTTCTTCCAGAATTATGCAAAAGGCCGAAAGATTGCTAATACAATTTGGGAATTGAAAAAAGAGGATGGGGAAATGGCAAAATCCTTTGAAGAATTGGCTTCTCTAGGTGTAAACCACTTCAAGAATATTTTCAAAGCCCCGGAGGAAGTATCCATAGCGGAGGTCATCAGAGTTGCTCAATTCTTTCCAAGATATGTTGAGGAAGAAGACAATGACTCTATCATGGAAGCTGTCTCTAAACAGGAAGTGGAGGACATCCTCAAGGATATGCAGAAGGATAAAAGTCCTGGGCCAGATGGGTGGACAGTGGAATTTTTCCTTCATTTCTTTGAATTCCTGGGGGATGATCTGGTTGCGGTGGTGGATGAATCGAGATCCTCTGGATCTATCTATCAACCCTTCAATTCAACCTTTCTGGCTCTAATCCCCAAATCTGATCAGCCAGCCTCTTTCGATGACTTTCGGCCTATTTCCCTATGCACCTGTGTCTATAAAATTATTGCCAAAATCATTGCTTCTAGGCTGAAACCTTTCTTATCTAGGCACATCTCTCCAGAGCAGTTCGATTTCCTGGATGGAAGACAGATTCATGAAGCAGTGGGAATTGCTCAAGAAACCCTGCATAGCTTAAAGAGGAATGGTAAGAAAGGGGCAATTGTTAAAATTGATTTATCAAAGGCCTATGACAGAATAAGTTGGATGTACTTGCGCCTACTGTTGACTCACCTTGGTTTCAGATTCGATTTTGTAAGATGGATTATGAGCTGCATTACTTCATCCTCTATCTCCTTATTAATCAACGGAGCAGCTTCAAATTTTTTCAATCTGGAGAGAGGGCTGAGACAAGGATGCCCTTTTTCCCCCCTACTTTTCTTGTTGGCTGCTGAGGGGATTAGTCTGATGATTAGTAGGGCAAAAAGACAAGGAGAGATTCGAGGAATTGAAGTGGCTGTAAATATGTCGGTAACCCATCTGCTCTTTGTAGATGACATCATTTTATTCAGCAATGGAAGTGTCGAGGACTGTAGAGCTCTAAAGAACATTCTGGACCTTTTTCTTAAAGCTACAGGTCTTAAAATCAATGAGCAAAAATTGACCCTTACAATTTCAGGAATGTCTTTCGAGGAGAGTGGCAGAGTAAGGGCTCTTCTTCCATTTGAAATCAAAACTCTGCAGGAAAGCTTTAAATATTTGGGATTCCTGTTGAAACCTGACACTTACCGGGTACAGGATTGGAAATGGCTCCTGATAAAAATAGAAAAGAAACTCAATTTGTGGAGTCATAAATGGTTGTCTAGAGCAGGGAGGCTGGTCCTAATAAAGTCAGTTCTGATGGAAATTCCTGTTTACTGGGCCAGTCTCATGTGGGTACCTAAAGGTATATTAGCCTCCATAGATAAACTGTGTAGCAGATTCTTATGGGCCGGATCTAAAGTTGAACATGTGACTCCTTAGGTTGCATGGGATAAGATTTCGAGACCGAAAGAATGGGGAGGATGGGGAATTAAGCATTTGTTTTTTTTTTCAAAATCCTTAGCATCCAAGCTGGCATGGAGATTTATATCGACCGATTCTCTATGGTCTACTGTTACAAAAAGAAAGTACATAGCTCTGGCCATAGCTATTGAATGGGTCCGCAATCCTGTAAAGTCCTCCAAAAACACCTCGGTGGTCTGGAAGGCAGTAGTTGCTTCGGCTCACATTATTGAACAAGGACTTGGATGTGACCCGTGGGTTGGGTGCTCGGAAAGATATACCTTATCACATGATCTGAAATTAATTTTAACTGAACGGGGATATATTTTTTTGAACCAAGTGGCCAATCCTAGGACTACTACCATCTGGAGACAAGGGTGGTTGACAGAAGCTGATCTTCATTTGGAGGAGAGATGGAGGGAGGAATGGAGCCTCTTTGTGTTGGACCTCCAAAACTCCTCTGTCCGGATTTCAGAAGCAAGGGATGAGCTAGTTTGGGTCCATGCATAGACAGGAAGTTACTCACCTAAGATGGGCTACAAATGGATGATGTCCCAACAAGGTTGGGAAGACCCTGCATGGTGGTCAAAACTTCTCTGGAAGTTGAAATGCCCTGCAAAAACCAGACTTTTCTTCTGGTGCATCCTTCAGAAAAAAGTGCCAACATGGGATTTCTTGCAGAAAAGGGGGAAAATAGGCCCAGGATGGTGCTCTCTTTGCAAAGCAAATGAGGAATCAACAATGCATTTATTTCTCACATGCCCTTTCAATGTCAGCCTTTGGGCTGAATCCTTGAGACTCATTAATTCTTCTCTCAGGTGGGAAGGAGATAGTATCCAGCAAGTATGGTTCCGGTGGTGGCAGGAGGCCTCTGATGACAAAGTCCGCTCCATCCCTCTTCTGATAGCCTGGGGCACTTGGCTAGCAAGGAACCAAGTAATTTTCAAAGACCTTCCTTTCCCTATTGGAAAATTGGCTGTGGAAGGGGCAGCAATATACGACAGCATTCCATCCTCATCTGGACATTCCATCCACCGCTCTATTCAGACTGAATTTATTATGGAATCTATTCCGTTGGCCTACTTTGACGGGGCTGCAGACTTAAATGGACGATGCGGAGCAGGTTTGGTCATTCATGTTACTCCTGAAAAATATTTTCGAGCCTCAATTGGCCTTGGGCAGGGGACTAATAACTTTGCTGAGCTCAAGGCCTTACATCACCTTCTATGCTGGCTATCCTTGAAACAGTTGAGACAGGTTCAGATCTTCGGTGACTCAAAGAATGTTGTGAATTGGTTCAACATGACTCAACATTGCAGAAATTATATTTTGCTTCCTTTGCTTAATGAGATTTTTCATATCAAAAGATTTTTTAATGATATCACTGTTTGCCACATTTACAGGGAAAGAAACCAGGAGGCAGATAACTTATCTAAAACAGGTGTACAACAAGTTTTGGGGACCTGGTTAGTAACAGAGATGGACAAGGGGGTGATCATTCCTATTGACCAGCCAGTCTTTGGATGACATTGTTCTGCTTTGATGTTCTACTTATTATCATGTTGCTGCTGTTATTTTAATTTTATTTCAAACTTCATATATTCTGTTATGTCTATCTTCAAAAACTATGGAACAGAACTTTCATTTTAACTTTCATGTGGGCTGTTTTCCTCTTCCGAGGAGGCCTGTTGACACAGTTTACACAAAAAACATTTTCGTTTTTGTTTTATACGAGAAACATTGAGACCGGAATAGTGCCTACTGCTGGTCTCTACAGGTTTTTATTTTTGATATGTCTGGTTTTACTTCAGATGTTGAAGGCATGCTTCTCTCTCTTCTTTATCTCTGTTTCGGTGATATGCCGGGAGATATGAAAGATTGGAAGTGCTTTCTTTTTGTCAAGAATTTCTTTCTGCTTTGGCAGCCTTAGGGATACTCATGGGTGCCCGAGGAAGCCGTGACTGCTTTTCTCCCTCACCTGAAGGAGATTGGGATTTGATTTGTAATGCAATGCATATGCTCTGTGACTCTCTAATATATATAGAAAGTCCGATTTTTTTCCGTGGAAAAAAAAAGTAGATTAGTTTTTTTTTTTTTTTTTAATTCTGCAAGTGTGCATTTCCATTCCTACAAGAGTGCTTTAGATTAGTCATTTGAATTTTTCGCAAGTGTGCTTAGATTTTTTATTTCATTTCTACAAATGTGTGCTTTAAATTCTCACAAGTGTGTTTTAATTCAGCAGGTGTGGTGTGATTCTTTTTCATAGTGCAAGTGTGATTTTTAATTCCGAAATTGTGGTGTGATCTAATGCTTTCTATATTAGATTTATTTTCATTACGATTGTCATTTTTCATTTGATAGATTAAAATTTCTCTTTCAAAATTGGAAGCTCATCTGTAGCACATATAGTGCACGTTCACCTTGCAATTCCACGAACACTCGGGTTGATAATTTATGGAAAGGAATTTAAGAAATTCAATTACCTCAACATTTTGGCACCGTTGTTGTTGGGGAAAAATGATTGTCTGTCATTTAATTTGTCAACTCGGGGGTTTCGTAAACTTGTGAAGCATGCGTGGACTCTATGTGTTAGATATTTTCTTTCAGTTTATATCAATCTAACTACAAAATAACAAAAAAAAATTCATCTAATCTATGAAATCAAATAATGAAAATGAAATTCAACTGACCTATGAAATCAAGTAACGAAAATAAAGAAAAAAAAATCAAAATAATATAGCGCGCACAATCACACTTGCAGGAATTGAAATTTTAGTCTAATAAAGCCTTTCAAAGCATGTAAAGAAAAACTCATTACTGTATAGGTTAAACACTCAAGCATCCAATTTGGAAGTATGATAGAGTCACCTTCTTGGTATGATTTACAAGCATCCAATTATACATTTAATTAAAGATCTTAATCTAGGAAATCAATTTAAAATCATGTAAAGGAAAACTTAATTATTTCATAGGTTAAACACTCAAGCACCCAATTTGGAAGTATGACAAGTCACCTTCTTGGCCTGATCTTTAGGAGCATCCAATTATACAATTAACTAAGAATCTTAATCTAGGAAAGCAATTTAAAAGAATGTAAATAAAAACTCAATTATTTCATAGGTTAAACACTCGAGCACCCAATTTGGAAGTATGACCAGTCACCTTCTTGGCCTAATCTTTAGGAGCATCCAATTATACAATTCACTGAGGATCTAATCTAATAAATAAATGTAAGAACATGAAAGGAAACTAAACAACTGTGAGCTCTATTGCCTCAAACATAATCCAATTGGAAAAAAGAAGAATCTACTTTTTTGAGATGTTATAGGAAAGCAAAGATTACACAGTCATTCTAAAACTAATATTAAGAAAGAAAATAAATCTTAATATATGAAAGAAAATATATCTCACACATTGTAGATGGCCGATCCAAAAGTATGAGAGATGGTAAATCGAGATGCTCCATATGTAAGCAAAACCAAGTCAAAGTGAAGGAACAGTCATGAGTAAGGTGCCACGATCTAATTATTTTTTCAAAGATTGAACATAACTCCAATTTTACACATGCATGATAGGAGAAAGCTTCCCCTATTTATACAAAATTTAGGGATATCTACTCATAAATGTAGATCCCTTAAATATCTACTAGATCCATACTTGTCTAAGCTTATCCTTAAATTTTAGATACAAATCCTATGACACATCAAGATCTCCATGATCTTTCTCCTTGGAATATGGTCCACCTCTTGAGTTGAAATTCGAATTTTATCTTGGGAGGGCAAGTAAAACCCTTCTAGAATCTCCAAAATAGGCCTACACATGTCACAAAACTCATAACACATATATAGATATATGAAACCATGTTAATTTTCAAGTTTTTAATCATAAATTCACTTGAAATACATAAAATAAATAACTATGGAAAACAAGGATCCTAACCCATATATTTATGAAAATGGTTACTTGATGTAGGGTTTTAGGTTAGATAGTTATGAAATGAGCACTGAATGACTATGACATAATGGAAATATGTATGAATATGGAAAACAATTTTGAGACTCAACATACCCCCCAACTAAAGTTGTTGCATGTCCTCATGCAACTATTGTATTGATTCATTTGTCCATGGGTTGATCTTTAATGAGTTTTGTCTTGTATATATTCTTTCCAAACTTTTCTTCATGATATTTTCTTTTGGCAAAGTATAATACATTTGATTGCAACAATATTTTTTTTTTGTGGCTGGTTCTTGTGTGACAACCGATTTTTGAGCAATGGTTCTTGTGTAACAATGCTTTATTTTCTTTGTTGCATCAAAGTTCATGAAAACATTTAGAATAAAATATTATAATAAATCATCAATGAAATAATAATTTTCAAAGCATATAATATTTTGGAATCACACTGCAACAATAGTTGGTTGGGAAGTATATGCGGGTTGGAATGAAATGAAAATGTGTGATAGTGTATGACATGTGAATATGAAATGATGTCTGTTCCCCCCAACTAAAGATATGACAATGTGAAAAAGGGAGTGAGTAATTTTTCCAAAGTTACAATTTTAGCATTATAAGGAATCACATGACCAAAAATTAGAAAACCACATACCTTCACTTACCTTAAATGTGGATGAGTTGTATATACTGAAGGGTGTGGTTGTTGATGTTGTTGGATCATGCAGTATGTAAACAAAGGAATTTGATCTGCTTCTTTTTTCTCTTTGTGTTGATGAAAAGATTGTGATCTTTATTGTTGTTGATACAAATTGATTCCTACTGCAAACTATTGAAATGATGTAGATTTCAATCACTACAAAATCCAATGGTACAATTATAGTCATGTGAATAAATATGTTGATGTCGAACATGAAGAGAAGTCATTGGATTATCGATCATTAATGAATGTCGTTAACCAATGCGAGACAAACTCACCATTAATTTCAATGAGTGCTAAGGTACCTAAGTACATTTTGCGAAGTGCGAATAGATAAGCTGATGTTGAGCCACTTGCAAGATCTGACGATCAAGGGACATTGATATATTCACATGATTGTTAGCGAGAGAACTTGTCATTAATGCATACAAGCCTTAAGGTACTAATAAGGAATCTAGTCTTGGACCTAGATAATGTGCTGATGTCAATAGGCCAAGAATTGTTAGAAGGAAGGCCTTAATGAATCCCCCATCATCTAACGTGAGCATGAAAGAATAATTTTTGAAGGACTATGGATGAATTTTTTGCACTGGATCGAGGTTTATTTGAAAAAATGAAAATGGAAATGGAAATGGAATGAATCAGCTTTATAGAGGAGCTGAATGGTTTTATTGCTAGGTTGCAGCTAGTGAAAGAAAGGCAGGAAAATATAATGACTGTGAAAAAAATGAATAGTGAAGGAAAATGAGATGAGGATTTTATTGAATGACTACGTAGAAATGCAATAGCGAATTAAAGGGAAATGAGGTGAATGTTTTATTGACTAAGGAAGCATGGATGCAATGGATAAAATGGCATTTGAAATACTTGCAAGTGTTGGATCTAATTTGCATTAACATGTGCTCATGCATTAATGTTTCTTTCTTTGTTGCTGATCATCGTCTTGTAAAAGAAATGTGGTCTCTGAGAGAGACATTGTTTTCTTATGGCCATTTTTCCTTCCTCCTCGAACCTAGAAAATAAAACTAGTACTTATTCTGCAATGGAATGTAAGGCTATCAAAAGAGAGAGGTGATCAATCTCTCTGGTTATGAAATTTACACGAAAAAATGAGAATTGGTCCTAATTAAAGAAGTTCACGAAGGAAAACCAAAAGAATTTATACTTGTTTCGAAACTAGTGCTTCAAGTTACCTGTTGTGTATTTTCAGCAATTTATTCATTCTTTATTGTTTCAAACATTGATGACAGCTTTCACATTATGTATATCTCGTCGAGTTATTTCCAACGATGATTGAATCATCAAAATCCAATTTCGGATGAGAAAGTTAGGCTAATTTGAAATTTGGGTGAAACAGTGAAGTTTCTCAGCTGTAGAATTGATGTTTAGCTGCAGAATTGTGCAATTTCTGTAGCTAAAAATCTTGAACAGAAAGTTAAGTACATACAGATTATGCATGTAATCAGTGTCATTTTAAAATTTAGTGTCTCGTTTAGACAAAAGAGCAAATACTCTACTTATTTTTTTGATGGAATTTTTTAATTAATTAATTAATTAATTAAATTTTTTTTTTTTCAACAAATATTTTCCATGAAAGAAAATGTGAAAAATCAAGAGCGTGGCTTTTCCAATACTGCCCATAACACCAAACTATAGACATGAAAATGTTTTTGAAAAATAAAAAAGCATTCGAATAATCCCCCTAAAGAATATGAGAATGTGGCTAAGTGTTGAGGTGAAATGTTTTCATGTGTGAAATAAAGAAAATTGAACTGTGGCTAAAATCAAGTTTATTAAATCAAGCGCTCTTCTTCTTTCATACTTAGACATTAATTTCATGTGAGTGCACCTCCAAACAATCTCTGATGAAGTCTAGAAGTTCAGTATGCCAAGTAATGGACTTATTTGATCAATAGATATGATGGACAAACGATAGAGATGCATGGAAGCCCATTGTTTTGAGAAAAAAAATCCTTAACATATGCAAGTTATATAACCAAATAAAATTGCATGAAACCATTCATATTTGATTGTGAAAAATATTCTAACCATCAACACCATCAACACAAGTAAAGGAGAGGTAAGAGACAACAATAATTCTGAATGGAAATGTTGCAGTAGCATTGCAAGAAATGGCCATTATATTAAGAAAACAAGGAATAGGGGCTCATAAAAGTGGCACTCAGTCAGCAAAAAATGGCTCTGATCTTCAGGTTTTTATCGCTTGCTAGTCGACGACTATTGCTAATCATAAAGCCTGTCTAACAAAGTCATTAATTCCCTACGTTTCCTATCAATAAGAAAATTGCATAGTTCTTGAATTTTTTTATTTATTTCTTTCACTATTATGCTCTAATGAACACCCATGGCTTCAACAACAGATAGTGAGGTATAATAACTATGCAGAGGATGAAGAAATCAAATTGAACTCTTTGATTTATCAAAATCATGTGAATGCTACAACATAATTTGATTTAAATTCGAATTCTTCATTTTTGCAATGTGTTGTATTCAAACTGTTGGTAGATCAAGAAATCGATTGGATGAATCCCTATTAATTAGTCTTAGATGTAGATCTACCTCCTACAGATCAAGAAAACAGATCATGGTCAAAATTCCTCCACTGTGGTGTCAGCAAAATGAATAATCCACAGGAAAAAAAAATAAGCGGTGGAGCAATCACTATGGTTGAATTAAATTGAATTTTTCGTGCCATGTGGATCAATCTATAGAAAAATTCGATTTAGATTGAAATCAAATTCCTCTTTGTAGTGTGACATGTTCAAACAGGTCACTGTGCAAACCAAATCGTTTTTTCTTCACACAGTCTGCAAAACAGAGCTTCAAGTATCCCTAAAAATATCCCAAATGGTTAGGAATCTAGGGAAACCATTTCTGGGTTACCTAATTTCCTCGTTCCCAAAAAAACCCAAGTATTATTTTTTCCTATTTCACTTTGATTTGCTCATAAAATGAGCTTTAAAATCATGTGTCCAAATAGTTACGTTTTTCTTGGCTTCTGCTCCAGCAACAAAATTAATTGCTGGTAGAACACATTTAGAATTTGCCACATGCATCGAGCATTTAATTTCAATTCAAAATAAAAATCAAATTTCTAAAAAATGGATCTCTCCACTAAAATACAGTTTTTTCAAACGATTCTACAAATTACATTTAGACAATCTGAATTTTGTTCAAATGTAAAATTTGGCTAAAAAAAACTCTCCCCATGTTGGATCAGAGCTGTAATTTTGATGGGCTTTTGACTGTTGTGCATGGATTCTGGGTGCCTCTTTGGTTGTGGTGGTCTATGGTCTTGAAAAAGCCGAAGCCTTCTAACAACCAAAACCATGTTCAAGACTGACAATTTGTCATTGCCAAGAAATAATAACAGTTTTCTGTGGAGTAGATTAATGCGGCAAGGCTGGGATGTCAACGACATATGTAATTTTTGATTTATTCATAGATTGAATGCCGAAGAAACCATGTAATATTGGATCCAATGCTACGGTTCCAACATTTTAGATGTTCGTTTCTCTTCATTTTTTCAAAGTCGCATATAATATGTGTGTCATTTGGTTTATATGAAATGTATTCCTTTATTGTTTTGTTTTTTTTAATTGCATTTGGTTTTGTTTGTTTATCACATATCGTGGATTATGATGTTTGTTTTTCATTTTTTTTTATATTTATATTTATATATTTTTAATTAAAATGTTTTAGTTTTGTTTAAAAAAATATATATGTTACATTTTTAAAAAATTTAAAATATATACATATATATTTCATTTAAAGAAAACAATTTATTAATAAAGAAAACGAATTTGATAATTTTTATTTTGGTTTTTAAAATTTTTATTTTATTTTAAATTTTGAAGTTTAATGAAAAATCAAATAAAATTAAATCAAATGATGGAAGTAGAAGTTAGTTGCAGAATTGCATTCTGTAGCTAAATTTTTTTTTATAGATTTTATGACATACTTAAAAAAAAAAAATCTTTTTCTGATCCTCTTGGTCACACAAAGCACAAGAGGAGAGCATACTCAAGATTTTTATTGTGTTAGCATACTCAAGATTTTATAAGTCGATTCTTTTTTTTTTAGTTTTGCAAAAATAAAATGAAAATGATCAATTTCATACCTTAAATTATCGCTCGTGATCTTCGCTTGTGCTCCTTGTTCTCAATCATTTTTTTATTGAAAATATTTCTTGCCGAGGGTTAGTAAATGGGTGGTTCTTACTGCACCAAAAAACATCAAATTTATCCTAAAAATTACAAAAACTTATTTTTATTTTTTCAAAAGCAAAATTAAAAATTCTAAAATTCTAGCGAAGCTTGGTTTAATTTTTATTTTTCCTATTTATTAAAAAAAATATTTATTTTTATTTTTATTTTAAGTATATGAATGCTTCTAATGAAGCCATTTATGGATTAGAATCTTTGAATATTCATATCCAAATTTACAAAATAAACCTGATTTCTTGTAAGGATATGAAAATTGTCTTGATCTTTAGATTTTCCGCAAGGATCTCCTGAAGAATAAATGAATGGTGTGGCGTAATCGCTTTTTGATACCATTCCTCAATGTAGCCTTTGGGCTGAATTCTAGATCCTTTGTGCATAATGGTTAGTAAAAACTAAAAATAAAATACACTCTAGACTGAAAGTTAGTTCCTATGCATACTTCCTCCGCAACAGTGCCAAAATGTCAGGGCAAAAAATTGTCTGTCATTTAATTTTTCAACCCGGAGGTTTCGTAAACTTGTGAAGCATGTGTGCACTATATGTGGTATAAATTGTCTTTTAGTTTAGATCAATCTAACTACAAAATAACGAAAACCAATTCAACTAATCTATGAAATCAAATAATGAAAATGAAATTCAACTAACCTATGAAATCAAGTCACGTAAAGAAAGAAAACAAATTCAAAAGAAAATGTAGCATGTATAATCACACTTGCAGGAATTGAAATTTTAATCTAAGAAAGCATGTCAAAGCATGTAAAGGAAAACTCAATTACAGTAAAGGTTAAACACTCAAGCATCCAATTTGGAAATATGACAGAGTCACCTTCTTGGTATGATTTACAAGAATTCAACTATACATTTAACTGAGGATCTTAATCTAGGAAAACAGTTTAAAAGCATGTAAAGGAAAACTCAATTATTGCATAGGTTAAACACTCAAGTACCTAATTTGGAAGCATGACAAGTCACCTTCTTGGCCCGATATTTAGGAGCATCCAATTATAAAATTAACTAAGAATCTTAATCTAGGAAAGGATTTTAAAAGCATGTAAAGGAAAACTCAATTATTGCATAGGTTAAATACTCGAGCACCCAATTTGGAAGTATGATAGGTCACCTTCTTGGCATGATCTTTAGCAGCATCCAATTATACAATTAACTGAGGATCTGATCTAAGAAAGTAATGTAAGAACATGAAAGGAAACTAAACAACTCTGAGTTCTATTGCCTCAAACATAATCCAATTGGAAAATAGAAGAATGTACTTTCTTGAGATGTTTTACGAAAACAAAGAATACACAGTCATTCTAAAACTAATACTAAGAAAGAAAATAAATCTTAATCTATGATAGAAAATAAATCTCACACATTGTAGATGGCCGATCCAAAATTATGAGAGACGGTAAATCGAAATTCTCCAGATGTAAGAAAAACCAAGTCAAAGTGAAGGAACAATCATGAGTAAGGTGCCACAATCTAATTCTTTTTTCAAATCTTGAGCATAAATCCAATTTTACACATGCATGATATGAGAAAGCTTCCCCTATTTATATAAAAGTTAGGGATATTTAATCAATAAATGTAGATCCCTTAAATATCTACTAGATCCATACTTGTCTCAACTTATCCATAAATTCTAGATACAAATCCTATGACACATCAACATCTCTATGATCTTTCTCCTTGGAATATGGTCCACCTCTTGAGTTGAAATTCAAATTTGATCTTGGGAGGCTAAGTAAGACCCTTCTAAAATCTCCAAAATAGGCCTACACATGTCACAAAACTCATAACACACACACACACAGATATGAAACCATGTTAATTTTCTAGTTTTTAATCATAAATTCACTTTAAATACATAAAATAAATAACTTTGGAAAACAATGATCCTAACCCATATATTTATGAAAATGGTTACTTGATGTAGGGTTTTAGGTAAGATAGTTATCGAATGAGAGTTGAATGGTTATGACATAATGGAAATATGTATGAATATGGAAAATAATTGGGAGACTCAACAATTGCAGGTGAGACGTACATAAGGATCAACCTTTGATTTCGAATTCTATTTGTTAAAATTTTTATTTTTATTTTTTTTAGTCTCCCATCAAGTTTTTAATTTAGAATTTAATTTCGTTTTTCAATTTCATTTTTACTTGCAATTTCATTTTGTATGTAAATTCATTTTCCATTCCTCAATGCAATTTCAATTTTTTAGTCTTCATGCGCGGTTAATTTTTCATTTATAAAAAATAAAAAAAATAAAAAAAAAAATCGTTTTTATGCATTTTGAATTTTAATCAATTTATAGAATCATAAATAAACCCAATCTTGGAAATAGTTATTTTTCAAAATTTTATTCAATTTTAAGTGACACAATAAGAACCACTTCATTCACTAACCATTGGTAGGAAGATCTACAATCAAAGGGATATTTGTGATTAAGGAAAACAAGTGGAGTTTAGAAAGCTAAAATTTGAGGTTTGAGATCAATTCTTCTTACTTTAATTCCAAATTTCAAATGAATAAAAAAAATGACAAAACTTCTGAGTATGCTCTTTTCTTGTGCACCCTGTGATCTGAAAGATCAGAAAAGAAAATTAAACTAAGTTAGTTTTAAAAAAATTCAATGAAAATGACTAGGAGATCTAAATTTACCATTTATTCTAAAATTAAAAAAAATGATTTCTAATTGTTAAATATATTTGTTTTATAATTTGTTACAATAAATTATTTTTTGTTGTTTTTTTTTTGTAGCGAGTTTGCTGATCAGATATAAAATTTTTGGAGAAAAAAAAATCATATTTGAATTCTTTGTGAAAATGCACCCAAGTTCAAGAAAAAAATTGGTCAAATCAGAGTCTGGATGAGGGAGATATCGCTGATTTAAAATAATCTATTTTCTCAGAAATTTTTGTGATAATCATATTAAAAAAAAAACGCATGTTTAAAAATTCTTCCTCAAAGAAAATAAACCAGTCCGGAATTTGCAAAGAGAGAAGTTAGAAAATTTTCTCCATGCTTTCAACTTGCAACAAAATAAATAAAATAAAATAAAATAAATTGAGTTTTGGCATCTATATTTTCACAATTTTTATATAAAAAAAATGATCCAAGTGGATATCGGTGGCCATCCACCTATTCCATTTGGACTCGCACCATCAATTCTTGCAGCTTTTCACTTCCAACAGCTTATTATGTTTAGCAGGTTTTAGAGTCCTGCACTCCCAGAGCTGTTTTGGGGCCTTAATGATCCAAGTGGATATTGGTGGCCACCCACCTATTCCATTTGAATCCCCACCATCAGTTATTTTCGTATTTAAGTTGCAGCACAACTTACTATATTTAGCAGTTTTTCGAGTCCTGAACTTCCAGAGCTATTTTGAGGCCCTAAACGATGTTTTTTGGGAAAACCAGGAGCAACATGGGTCAATAGACTGATGTTTCTCACACCAAAAGTTGTAGTCCTCTGAAAAATATTTCTAACGAGCTATTGAGCATGTTAAATGGAGATCGGATGCCAAAGTTACGTCCCTGGGAAGTTGAAACACCAATTTACCCAAACGGGGCCCACAATTTTGGCACTTCATCTCCTAGGGTTAGGTTTTTGGACGTTTTTGGTTTTACATTGTTTCTCAACAATAAATAAGCCTTCGAGCCTCATTTTAACATAGTTCATGGGTTGGTAACCGTCACATATATTCTCAAGGATACTCTGCCATTACCCTAGCTCATTTATTTCCATTATGTTTGTAATAGGCTTTTGAGCCTCAATGTAACACAGTTCAGATGCTTGCATATGCCACATCTCTTCTCAGAGATATGCTACCAGTTGCCTAGCTTGTTTCCATTATCTCTATAAGCCTATTTCTGTCATTCTTTTATTAATAAGAAAAGAAAGCATTATTTCCGCTACATCTCTGCATTTATGGTTATATGTGTATTCAGTTGCATTCCTGCATAAATTCAAATCAAAAAATTGGTTGTGAGACCCATTTTTTTTGGGAAGAGGATGAGTTCAAATAAAATCAAATATTTTGGTGGCATGAAATTGATTGACAAGGGCCCTAGAGGAATTAGACACATGGAATTTTCTTTCAAAATCTTGAATTTTGTTTGTTGGGATTTTTCTGCCACATGGATACATTCGATTGGTCCACGTGGCAACATACCATTAGCCAATATTGCACAATCATCGCTCAGTTGTCTTGCACGTCACCTTATCTAGTTAGCAGTCCACTTCACTCTGCCAAGTCAACATCCACAACAACATGTATTCCACGTGGAACCTTCCAGTGCTTCCATGTGACATTCTCTGGTGCTGCCACGGGGAACCCATACACTCTAATTTCACTATTTTGCTAAAACTTCAAACGAAAATAACTTTCTCATATGACATTTGTTTGAAGAAATTCAAGAATCATTAAAAATATATCGGTGAACTTTACACAATGAGATAAGTTTCATTAGAATTTTAGATAGTAAAAAATGATCATTTTTTATGGATTTTGCCACAATTGGACTTAGAAAAATCATCATTAGATCATGAAAACATGTTTCTAATATGGATTTTCTTTAACTTGGGTTTTTACTCACTAAAATTGGACATCAAAAGAAGACATGTCATGCATTTGATTTTCTTAGAATCCATTTTATTTGGCATTTAATTATGCGTATTTTTATGTGAATATGTATCAAGAGAAATTGATCACTTCTCCTTTGAATACATTTATGTTTTATTGCAATTTTATTTCCAAGTTTTTTTTGTAGGTTCCAAGATAATTGAAGAATTAACGAAGACCAATTTATGTACAGAATTGGTTTTCAAAGACTGATGTTTTTTTCAAGAAAACATGAAACTAGATAAATCCATTTCTATCATCCATAAATGTCATTTTTCCCTCTCTAAAATTTTCAATGCAACCAAGGATTTCAAGCATAACCATGGTCATTTTCCTGGAAAATTTCACATGTTCCATTCATTTTTTCGTTCACTTTCCACTCACCTCCATTCATTTCCATTCACTCCTAAACCGATTAATAAAATCAGTCATCTCACTTATATGTTGATTGTCGTTTTTCCTTTTCCATTAATAAACCTTCTTTCAATCGCAAATATTTTACCTATGGTCGTCAATTTTTTTTTTTTACTTGTGTTCAATGATGGAGGATTCATTAGTGCCTCCCTTCTAACAAGTCTTGGCCAATCGACATCAGCACATTATTTGAGTTCAAGACTAGAGTTTTTTTTCTAGTACCTTGAGGCTTGCATGCCTTAATGGAAAGTCCTCTCACCAACGAACAATAGGAATACATCAATGTCCCTTTTTTGTTGGATATTCTAGGTGACTCTAATACAACACATCTATTCGTACTTAGTAAGATGTACGTAGGAATATTGACTCCCATTGACATTAATGATGACTAGTCTTGAATTGGTTAATGAAATTTATTAATGGCCGGTAATCCAACTATTTATTTCTATGTTTGACATTAGAAAATTAATTCAAATAGATAATAACTATGCCAATGTGTGGGAATGATATGAAGACTATAAGATTCAATACCATTTAGAATTTTTTAGAAAATGCAACAAATTTAGTTGCAACAATAAAGAATCTACTTTCACGACATCCTCCACCATTTATGCAATCAAGAACTAGATCAACTCCTTGTACTTCACATTCCATGATCCAAGAGGCGCTGCATTTTTATACATATACACAATTCATCCAATTTTTAGGTAAGTAAAGGTATTTTCTTTTCTAACTTTTAACCACGTGATTCCTTAAATACTGAAATTATAATTTTTGGAAAATACCTCACCACATTTCCTTTCTCATTTCACAAAAAATGAAAACATATTTAGTTGGGGGGAAGGTATATCCATTCATGTTTACCTTTCATATTGCTTCATTTCATTCCAACCTAACCGACATACTTTTCCATACAACTACTATTGTATTATGATTCAAAAATTTATGTGATAATCAAAGAATGAGCACATCAAATGGTTGATTAAATGTTTTCAAAGTCTTTGGATGTAAAACAAAATAAGAAAAATAATGTTACACAAGAACCAATACTAATAAAATTTGTTTTTCACACAAGAAACAACCACAGTAATATGTTGCATTCAATATTTTTTGAAAAGAACACTTTGCAAAAAGAACAAAGTTATCAAATGATTATGTAAAGTTGAAAAAAAAAAATCAATATCAGTAAAAGTTCATATAAAAGCAAGACAATTCAAAAATATCAAATCATGAATAAGTGAATACAAGAAATATATTGGATGAGGACATGCAATAAATTCAGTTGCAGGGTATGTTGGGCCTACAAAATGTCTTCAAAATGTCATACACTTTTACCTTCATTAGGGGAATTTTGAAGTCTAAAATGGGCCTCCTAAAGAAATAATAAAATAATAGCTAAACCAATAAAATAATATTTATGAATTTGGAATTCACTTTTTGCATCACAATCCACGTAATCATGGCTAAATTCAATTCAAAAGTTGTACCAAAATAAAATTAATAAAAAAATTGTATTGATGTGACTATAAATAAGAATGAGTTTTTCAAGAAAAAGTCATTATCATTGAACAACTAATGCATTTGTCCTTTGTACTTAAATAACTTAAAATAAAATATAAACATAAATTCATAATATAATATGTTATTAATTAAATTTTATATTATTTAAATTGTATAATAACATGTAATTAATGTACTATATAAAAATAATATAATAAATGTAATATATTATTTTATGTATGAATTTTATTCAAAAAGTGTGAAATGACATTTATCATGAGTACTTTACTTTGACTTTAAAAGTACTTAGAGCACTACCATGGTTAACCATACGTTTTTATCCACCATTGAGAATGTGACAAGTAAGTACCTTTAACTCAAACAATGCCACCTCAACCATTAGGGATGATGTTATCCCCTAAAATGTGATTGGTTCTCATAAAGTGAATTTTGATTGTACATTTTCCTTAGGAGGCCCATTTTAGACCTCAAAATTCCCCTAATGCATCGCCACTATTTCATTCACGTTTCAGAACTCTATAACCACATAAACCTACATTAGCCTCCATTCTCATGCTCATATGGGGTTACATTAGTGTTTTCAAAAGTTAATAATTTCTAGTATTATGAGTGAATTTATGATTAAAAGTTAGAAAAATAACATATATTTATCTATAGCTAAAGGTGGAATGAGTTTGGTGACATGTGATTAGGGAGCTTCCAAGACATCTTTCTGTGAATTCCAAGGTTCAATTTTCTTCACGATTTAGAGGAGATTTGGATGGGGATCAACCATATCTCATGGAGGAGAATCATAAATAAAGGGATATGTGCTTTATAATTAGCTAATTGGTTAAAACTTTTATGGATCTAAGGAGAGAATGGTGGATCTCCATTAATGAGTTAGTTGCTTAATTTTTTGTATAAATAGGAGAGCCTTATCCTTTCGTTTGTAATCTAGAACGTTGTAATGTAAATTTGAGAAGTTTAGAATCATGGAAGGAGATGTGAAATGATCATGTAATGAGATAGATAGTAGTAGGCTTATAGCATAAAGTTTGAGTTTCTAGTTAGAAGTTTATTTGGAGATTAATATAATTATTCTTTCATTTATACATAAATTCATTTTGAGTGTGCCAATTTGAGTTTGAGTGTGCTTATCATGGTGTTGGTATATTGTTGAAGAATGGAGGTCCCCTTTGGTAGACGTAACCTAGAAGTTTGTTTTCATTATTTCATTCCATTTTCATGTATTATTTAATTTCTTGCAAGCATGTGTGTAGATTAGTTTTTCAATTCATGCAAGTAGATTAGTTTTTTTTTAATTCCGCAAGTGTGAATTTACATTCTTACAAGGGTGATTTAGATTAGTCATTTCAATTTTCGCAAGTGTGCTTAGATTAGTTATTTCATTTCTCCAAATGTGTGCTTTCAATTCTCGCAACTGTGTTTTAATTCAACAGGTGTGATGTTTTCTTTCATAGTGAAAGAGTGATTTTTAATTCCAAAATTGTGGTGTGGTTTACTGCTTTCTAGACTAGATTTATTTTCATGACGATTGTCATTTTTTATTTGATAGATTAAAAATTCTCTTTCAAAATTGGAAGCCGATCTCTAGCACATATAATGCATGTGCTCCTCGCAAGTCCACATACCTCTAGGTTGATAGTTATGGAAAGGAATTTAAGTAATTAAATTACCTCAACATATGGCATGAGGGTGATTGGATGAAAGTGAGATTTGGTTCAGCATAATCTATGGTTGGATGGTACGTAGAATTCCTTGACTTGGTTGGTATTTTAATATGTTAATAAGAGTTATTCTTCTATTCTGATTCATGTGTATTTGTAGAGATTATGTTGGTGATATTATGGATGGGTTTCCATGGTTTATATGTTGTTTTGTTTTTTGGTTATATGTTTTTTATACGATTTGTATCTTCTATGGCTCTTGTCATAAATTTTTTAACGGTTGATCGATTGATGAATGCATGTAATAATAAGTTTTATTGCAGCTATGTGGAGAGTGTATAGGGCCTTTCTTGGAGGCTTCCATTTCAATATAATCTACCAAATATAATTTTTACCCCGTCTTATATTTTTTGACTTTGTTGAAACCTAAGGATTGGAATTATTGTAAATATTGTAAATAGTTTTAGTTACGTGTTAGAGAAAACCAAGAGAGCTTGGAATTGGAATCCCAAGAGTCTCACCACTCATGTATATATTTGTTAATTGAGTAATGCAATAACCAAGTTAATTTGTGGAGTTAACCTCTTTTCATGACATGGTATCAAATCCAGCTCCCAAATTTAGATTTGTGATTCTTGTAAATTCTAAAATCCCTGCCATATCCTTTGTCTCTTATCTAAGGGCTTGATCTATCTCCTCACTCTTCATTGTTATCTACATTGATGACTATTGATGGTAAGAGCTTAAATCCTAAATTTGGCTTTTACCTATCCTAGTAACACTACCTATTGTCTCCTATATCGACATTGCATGGTGGTATTGTCGTGCTCTGTGTACGGTTGGTATTTTCAAAGAGCTATGACATGGTATATTACCCCCATGGTAGATATTTTATGAATCGTGACAAAACCCTCATGTTTTGAACCTTGGTCGACAGTCTCGATGAGATTAAATAGATATATATGCGAAAGTATAATAGTGAGATTTCAGAAAAAATGGCTTGTGGGAGAATGCAAGAAACAAATTTAGAGACACTGCACACAGAAATAACATTGTGGAGGAAATCGAAGGGAGAATTGTAGGAGAATATGTGTTGCCTCACACATTCGAGCTTGGCGTTGTAGTGTATAATATCTTAGTTTAATGCAGTGGTGTGTTGTTGTTGAATGAGTTGGTCCTCAATGTTGGTGGCATTGTTCGTGTTTCCTGGGTGTATATGTTTCCTGTGTGTTAAATTATTTTTTTGAAGGCTGAGTTAAATATTTTTTGAAGACTATGTGGTATGCTTTTGGCTACCTAGTGCATTAATGTTTTTGGGGGGAAGTCAATGAATAGTTGTTTTTTTGAAAAATTTAAAAAAGGGTTGTGTTCCTTTTTTTTGGGCTGATATACATTGTGTGATGGATAGTTATGAAAAGGTCATATGTACATTTATTTAGATTAGGGTTTGCAGTATATATATATATATATATATATATATATATAGGATTTTTTAAAAAAGAGGTCATGATATATTATTACATATGCTTGGTGTACCATATAAAAAAATTTATATATATAATGGAGATGTATTTTTCATTTTTTGAAGACATAGCCACTCAATTTTGTTACAAATACATCAAATTTTGATGCAACCACTATAATATTTTGAGGCTATATTAGAATATATGATGCATTCACTTGTCTCCATTGTGGGTGTAGTTCTCTCTGGAAAAGAGAACTATCATGAGTGGTCTCGGAAGATAAAACACACCCCCATTTTCAATGAACTATCAGAAAGGGATTTTTAAAGGAGAAGGAGAGAATGCACTAGAAAATCCCTTTTTAGATATGGATATTTCCGTTTGGGAAAACAATAACAACAAGGCCTATGCCTTGATTGCAGCATTAGTAAATGAAGAGGTTATTTGACATATTTCTTCATTTTCAAATGCCATTTAAGCCTTAAATAAGTTGAAGGAATTGTATGACTCACACTTTGAACTTGAATTAGTTCAATTGATGATAAAATTTTTCAATTTTGAGTTGAAAAATGATTACCCTCTTTCCTTATTATCAGAAGTAAGATCCATTATGCATGACATAAAATATACTAGTGTTGAAATAGATATTCCTCTCATATATTATGTCAAGGAAATATATCCCACCTATTCACATTATCTTGGGTCATTTTAAGAAAGTGGAGACCTTAAAAAAATTACCTTTGAATCCCTAGAAAATAAGTTTTCTAAAAGAGAGAAGGCTTTTAGGAAGAAGAAAAATCCTCAATGTTTCGAAGAAGTTGTGTTCCTTGAAAAAAAGATAAGAATCATGCACAATATTATTCTTAAGGAAGAGGTGGCCAAAGAGGAAGAAGAAGGAATAATTCTAAAGGCTCGGGGGGGGGGGGGGTGGCGGTGGGGGGGGTGGCGGAGGGCAGAAATTTCCAAGGAGGAAGGTTTGATCTTCATTTCATATGACGCAATAGAGATGGACATGATGATTCCACATGTAGCTCCCTTGAGACATAATTGAGCAGGAAAGAAATGAAGGAAAAGGTAAAACACTTGAAAAAGGGAAAGGAAAAGCACTCGAGTCTTCTCATTATGTTGTGGCACATTTCAACATTAGAACAACTGAAGACTTATTCAACGCTTCACCTTCATGAAAATATGATTGCTTGCATGATTCAAGAGAAAATTTCCACATGAATTTCAGAAGATCTTTCTTTGAATAATTCAATTATAATGTTGATGGAGCCGTCTACTTTGCAAACAAGTCAAAACTCAAGCCACAGGGTCTTGTCACCATTAGGCTCTAACTTCTTGGTCTTCCAGACTTCCTTCTACATGATGTTATATACATCCCTAATTTGAGGAGAAACTTGTTGTCTTTGGTCCACATCTTCCAGAAAGGACACTCCATTCACATATTTGATTGCAAGGTCAAGGTCGTAAAAACATCATATCACTCACTTTTCATGAAGGGATAGAAGAATAAAGACTTCTGAATTTGCAGGGAACCTATACTTGTGTACACAAATTTTCTTAAAATTCTCACTATGATGAAGGTAAATTTCCATCAAGTCTTTTATGGAATGCTATATTTGGACACTTGAACTATGACATCCTTTGTTTTTTGAAGAAAATTTGTGTTACTAGTTTGCCTACAATTCCTAGGAAACTTAAGCAATGTGATGCTTCTATATTAGGAAAGCACAAAAAACAATATTTTCATGATTCTCATTCCAGAGAACATAGAAAACTTGAACTCATTCGTTTTAATTTGTGTGGCCCAAAACATGTTCCTTCTGCAAATGGTAATAAATATATGATGGCATTTATTTATGACTACACCAAAATTTGTTGGGTTTATATATTGAAGAACAAATCTAAATCTTTTGATACATTCAAGAACTTTCATTCATGGATTAAAAATAATGCACAATCTCATATTGGATCTATTCGTACTGGTAACGCAAAAGAACATACATCAAATGAATTTGAAAACTATATTCACCAACATGGGATCAAACATCAAACAATTGTGCCTTATAATCCCCAACAAAACAGAGTAGCTGAAATAATGAACGGGACAATTTTAAATATGATATGTTCCATGATGTTTTTCAATAATTTTAAATTGATGTAGTTCTATGTGTTGTGTATATAAAGGATAGGTGTACATCTGATGCTATAAAAAAAAATACTCCCTATGAAATGTGGTATGGCCACATTCCTTCAGTGAGTCATATAAGGGTTTCTGGTTCCACCTGCTATGCCTTGATACCTAATAAAGAGAGAAACAAAATCAATGAAAGGAGTCACAAATGTATCTTCTTGGGGTACTCAAATAATTCCAAAGCACCGTCTCTATGATGATGTGAATAATTTTTTTATGATATCTAGAGATGTGATCTTTCTTGAATCTTCCAAGACTAGAAATGTTGTTGAGAAACAACTTGATCACTTGGATAGATTCAGACATGTAAAGTCTTTTCAATAATTTGGTAATGAGAATCCACATCTTAAAGGGGGGATTCCTATACTATATTAATCTGTGGAAACTTCTTCTGAAGCAATCTCTCCCTCGAATGAAGCTAGAACCATTGATGGCACTTTGATGACGTGATTGAAAGAATTGGGAGACTAAATCTTGATTCAACCCCATATCAGTTAACTGAGAAGTCTGGGCCATCTTAGAAAGGTCCTCCAAAATGGTTTACAAAGACACTTGAAAGTGTTCGTCCCGATGAGGTTGGAAAGACAGGAACAAGAATTTCAACTAGATAGAATGGAGGTGATGTAGATGATTATGATTCACCTATTGATATGGGTGTTTCTTATGATTGTGAATTGAATTTTTCTACAAATTTCAAACCAAATTCATTCAAATAAGTCACTTCTCATGATGAATGGAAAGAAGAAATTCATAAAGAATATGATGCTTTGACAAAGAATGGGACCTAGAAGTTGGTTTATCCTCCATTAGGAACCAAACCAATATGCTACAAGTGGGTATTCAAGAACAAGTATAAAGAAAATAGCTCACTTGAAAATCACAAATAAAGTATTGTCGCAAAAGGTTTTACACAAAAGGAAGGGGTCGAATATGAGGAGAATTCCCCCCCCCCCCAACAATAAAATGGGCTACCATCCAGACACTCTTTTCCTTGGTAGCTTAGAATGGTCGGAAATTCAATCAAATGGATGTAAAAACTGCTTTCTTGAATGGAGATATGAAAGAGAATGTTTTTATGTCCCATCTAGAAGGATTTGTTGTGAAGGGTCAAGAAAAAAAAGTATGCAAGCTTGTAAAATCCTTGTATGGCCTCAAGAAAGAAAGAAATGTGATCCTGGTACAAGATGTTAATTAAGCATCTTCTAAAACTCAATTTAAAACATTATGATATTTATTATGCAACTTTGTTTGTCAATAAAGTTGGAAAAATAGTTGTATATGTTGTGGTGTATGTAGATGATATTCTGATGAGAGGGAATAATCATGATCTAAATTGCATCCTTAAAGAAGGAACTGAGGAAATATTTTGAAATGACATATTTGGGCTATGTTCTCTACTATCTTGGTATTGAAGTAACTCAACATCTGAATTTTATATTCCTCTCTTAGAAGAATTACATTGGAGATCTTCTAAACAAGTTTGGCATGACTTAGTGAAATTCTTTGACTACTCCAATGGAATATAACTTAAATCTCACATCCACTGAAGGAAAATAATTTTAAGATGCAAAAAAGTATAGACAAATTCTAGGAAGTCTTAACTACTTGACTACTACTACACCAGATATTTCATTTGTTGTTGGAATCCTCTCTAGGTTTATAAAAAATCCTTATGAGGTTCATTGGTTTGTTGAAAAAATATTTTTAAAGTAATTGAAGGGAACTCAAGGCTTTGGACTCATGTATACAAAGATGGATGAATTCATCTTGATTGGATACTCTAATTCATACTTCGATTGAGATAAATAAATTGGGGTATCTACTTTAGGTTATATTATGAGTCTTGGATCAGGAGATGTCTCTTGGAGGTAACACAAACAATTAGTTCTGGCATATTCCACAACTGAGTTAGAACATGTGGCAACATATGAAGCAACGAACGAAATTGTGTGGCTCAGGAAAATTCAGGAGGATTTTCAAGATAAATAAGTATATTCAACTCATATTTTTATTGACAACATTTCTGCATTAAATTTGGCCAAGAACCAAAAGTTTCATGATCGAACCAAGCACTTAAATACAAAACATCATCTAATTCAACATCATGTTGAGGCCAAGACAATCCACCTACGACATTGTTATGCAAATGAGCAGATTGCATACATCTTCACCAAAGAGCTTGGAAGGGAAAATTTTGAAAGATTCATAATGATGCTTGGACTCACCCGCATCCCTTCATATTAAGGTGGGGAATGTTGACACCTAATCCGAAAGTATTGGGATTATTGTAAATATTGTAAATAGTTTTAGTTATGCATTAGATACAAAAAAGAGACCTTAGAATTGGAATCCCAAGAGTCTCACCACTCATGTATATATTCATGAATTGAGTAATGCAATAACAAAATTAATTCGTGGAGTTACCCTCCTAGCCTGGAAAACCTCTTCTACAAAATTGTATCGTCTGTCAACTCTTTATGAGCATCTTGTGCCAAATCCTCTATAGAAGGCATGACTTCTTTCTCTTCCTAATCTAGTATGGAAGGCTTATATATATTTAGATATTCTACATTTATAATTGAGTAAATGCACATATATTGGGGTAGACTGAGTCTATAGGTGTTATCCACCACTTTTTCCATTATCTCAAGGGGACCATACTGCAAAGCCTTTATTTTCTTACCATGACCATATAGCCTCTCCTTGTTCAATTTTAACCTTACTTTGTCTCCCACCTTAAATTAATTCTCTATTTTTTGATAATCATGCATGGCCTTGAAATTTTCCTACAATTTATGCAATGTCTCCTATAATTGTATATGGAATTTCTTGATATTTTCTACAAATATTTCTTCCCTTAAGGCATCCCTAGTAAGATCCTCCCTCACTCTTCATTTCCCACATGTAATATCCAAAGGTGACTGTGGAAAATATCCAAAACATGTTTCAAATGGGGACTTAACAGTAGAAGTTTAGATTGATCTATTATAAGGGTATTGTATATATACCAAATTTTAATTCGAGGTCTTCATATGCTTCTAATTATAACCCTTCAAAAGTTTCTCCAAAGTGTCGTTGATTACTTTTGTCTACCAATCTGCCTATGGATGGAATTTTGTAGACCTCTTCAACTTCGTGTCTGTTTTCTCCCACAAAGTAGTCCATACCATAATAATAAAATTGTTTCCCTATCTAAAATGATGCTCCTTGGTATCCCAAAGTGCACCCATACATATCCAAAGAACAAAATTGTCGCTTCTTGCTTGTTGATGGTGTTTTGCAAGGCATCAAAACACACATCTTGCTGAACCTATAAAATACCATGAATAGGTAGTCAAGTCCCTCCCTGGTTGTTGGTAAACCTTTGAAAAATTCCATGGAAATTATTTGCCAAGGAGGAGTGGGTATAAGTAAGTATTTATATAAAAACCAATTTCCTATTACTAGGATTTTTGGTACAACAAAGCATGCATCATATTATGAACCTAGCTACGTATTCTTACATCTTGGGCCAACACATAGCTCTACAAGTTTGCCTCTATCTTCCCTACACCAAAGTTCCCTACAATGTTGGAGGTGTGAGCCTCTCTAGTAATTTGTAATTGATCACTTTTAGGAGCACATAAGATATCTATCCTATATAATAACCTGTCATTGAGATTTTAGTCAACTATGTTGTCACCATCGTGCACATTAAATTTTATCTACAACTATTGAAATACCTCCTTGATATTCTCATCCTCTGAACATGCCTCTATGTATGCATCATGGGTGAATGGCTCCATGTGCATCATAGTTCCCAAATATGTGATCTTTAATGTGGGTGGCCTTGAAAGCATGTAAACCAACTTGTTTCTTTTTCTTTTCTTGTACTTGATTTCTAAACGAAAAAGTTGTAGAAACCCCATCCACTTGTAATTATTGGCATGTTGTAGCTTACTCTAGGCATACAAGTACTATAATGTCTAGCGATCTATGTGGATTCGTGTCTCATTTCCCATTAGATAGTGTTTCCACTTATTCACAACTTGCACCGAGGCATATAGCTCCTTGTTGTAGGTAGGTTATTTAAGAGTTTCCCAATGAAATACTTTAGTATAGTAGCCTATATGCCTTACTCTTTGGATAAATATCACTCCCACAACATACCCACTCACATATGTCTCCATGTCAAGGGGATACTACAAGTTTGGTAATGACATAAATAGTTCTTGAATGGTATTCTTCTTTAGCTCCTCCAAGGCCCTCTACTAACCATTTCCCACTAAAAAATATTGTACTTGTTATTATGGGGTGGAGTGGTGTTGGTACAAATAAAAATGAGGTTATGAATTTCCTCATGTACTTTCTTCCACAACAAAAATCCTAACCTCGGAAACATTGGTATGCATTGGCCATTTCATGTTGGCCTCCATCTTGGAAGGATATATCTTTTGTTGTCCTCCAACAATCACATTATTACCCGATATATACCAAATACTGCTAAGAAAACTCACATGTCTTGAGATTTTCTTATATCTAGTGCTTATTTAATGTCTCCAACAATTGCGTAAATGTGAAATGCTCTCCTCCCAAGTAGCACTATATACTAGTATATAATCAAAATATACAATAGCAAATGAATCTATAAAAGGGTGCAATATATCATTCATTAACCTCATAAACATAGCTAGTGCATTGAATAGGACGAATGACATGACCAACCACTCATACAAACCTTACTTTATTTTTAAGGTGGTCTCATAAGTATCTTTTTGTCTTACTCGAGCCTGGTGATATCCAAATTTTTAGTCCAACTAGGTGAAGTATTGTGGTTGCTACAATTGATCTAAAAAATCATCTATTCTGGGTAGGTGGTACATATTCTTGAGCAAGATTTTTTTCAATTCCCTGTAATATATATACATTCACCATATCCCATACTTATTTGGCACAATGATGATGGGTGACCCACATGGTGATGTACTTGGTCAAATGACACCCTATTCTAGTACATGTTGCAACTATTTTTTCACCTTACTTGCTTTTATAATAGACTTTGTGTACAACCCAATACTTGGAAATGGGCAGTTTGGAAATAGTAGGATATCATGCTCTACTTCCCTCTTAGGTAGTAGCCCTTTAATCTCTTGAAACACATCCCTATATGCCTATAGAAACTATTCTAGTTTTTATTTTACTTCTTAGTAGAATCCTTTAGGGATGCCTTTTTGATCCGGGAGGATCCATAAATACAAGTGGCCTTGAAAATATCTCAAAAATAAAATTCATCATATGGAAGTGAAACTAGGACCAGATCATAGTTTCCCTGATTCCAACAGTGTGAACGGAACTCAAATCTGAGATCGTATGCTGAAGTTATAGTTGGTCAAAGTTCTGATCAAACTTGGCCAAGTGGTAAGCTTAAAAAGGCAACAATTTGATAGTGACTCAGTGCATAGAATCAGGCAACTGGAGTGGGCTATTTTTTTTCCTACTTAATTTTCCAAGTGACCCTTATTTTCCCACGAATTAAAAATGACTATGTTGTTTATAAAAAATGAAAAAAATATTAAATAGGGGTGGTGGGATTCCATCCTGCCAAAGTTGTATTAAATATAACATATATCAAGGTTGGTTTGCAGGACAAAAACCCCACCAAACACACTATACCATATATATCATATGTCGTGGAACTGGTGGCGCTTGAACCTACCCAATTGGTGGGGCTAGCCCGCCACCCAGGCAGTTGCAAAACGGTGGAACCATATATATAACGTTGACTGCCAATAGTTCCGCATAAAACATAACCATTTTCTATACTTTTGATTTTAAACAAAATTATTGCAACCGTTATATCAAAATAATATGGCATATTTGGGGTGGGCGAAGTTTGAACCCTGTTCGCCCCCATCAAATTTTCCAACGACTACCAACAAGGCAACGATCTTGGTTTGGTAAGTCCATCACCTAAGTGTTATTTAAAATCACATAATTTATTTGACTAGGGGGCAGAGTGGCGGAGGACGGGCGAAACCCTAAGTAGAGGAGGAGCGGAACCATGAGCAGGGAAATATTCAAGATGCCAAAAGGATTCCATTAGAGGGCCAAAGGTGCCGGTGACAGAATTTGACAAATTTATAGTTGATTTTTCACAATTTCACAACATGAATCCAATGGCGATGACCACTTCTCTAGCTGATCTCTCCATTTTCAGTCCATCATTCGGATTGGAGGTATAAGGGTCATTTTTGCAAAGTTTCTTGTAGCTAATTTCTTTGATGCCACTTAATGAAAGAAGGCCTCCCCACTGTTAAGCAGGGCCCTCAGATGTAGCCCACATTGGGTGAAATCTGTAATTGCATCGTTGTGTCTTTGATATCATGATTTATTATTTTGTTTAAACTTCTTTTTGATGTGGTTTAAATTACTTGGTTAACATGCTCTATTATATGCAATTCTAAATGCATCCTTGAAGTTAAATATCTTGGATCAAGTTTTGTATCAATGTAGGTATTTTTAGATGCGAATTGCATGAGTATATGCTAACCAAGAACAAGCTCCAAAAAGGGGCAACAAAACTAAAATCCTTTGACCCCGAAGTGGGGCGTCCACCACAAATATGCAACATGACAGATGAGGATGCATGAGCAGAAGAAGAGAGAAATTAACGCAAGATATTCTTCAACATGGGAGACAAAGTTAACAAGTTATTTTCAAAATATGAGAAGACAATCAAGCATGAGAAGAAAGAGCCCCAGGATCATGCATCGATACACCATGAAGGTGGAGGAGGAGAACCACCTCCCTCTCCGTCCACCAATGAAATTTCTTCTTCTTCTTCCTCTTCTCATCATTCTAACAGGAATCATAGACATACATCTATGAAACCATTTTGAAAGATAGATGTAATGTTTGATTGTCCCACATATAATGGAGACTGTAATGCAAATAAACTTAACAATTGTATTAGATAGATCGAGGTGTATTTCCGGATTCAACAGATCGAGGATGATGAGACAAAAATCAAGTTAGCATCCCTTCAGCTGAGTGGGACCACTCTCGTTTTGAGGGAGATCAAGTGGCAGAAAGGTGGCAAAAACTTGGGTAATATCCTTTATTATTGGTCCAATTTTCTTTCTACATTAAAAGATCAGTTTTATCCTTTGGGTTATCGACAAAATTCATTAATGGAATGGAAATATTTAAGGCAAGGAAAGGGTCAAAATGTACAAAGCTTCACATAAGGGTTTAGAAAACAAGCATTGAATTTGGTCATTTCACTTGATTCACCTGAAACTGTAACACAGTATATTGGTGGTTTACATAGTTACATTAGACATTCTTTTTTCTTATTTGAGCCTACTACTATTGATGCGGCCAGTGTGAAGGAAATTAAACTTTAAAGTAGGGGCAAGAATGAGAAAGAAGATCAATAAAATAAATCATATTTCAAACCTCATAATGGAAAGTTAAAAGGAAAAGAAAAGGGAACGGACAAAAAGGCAGGTACAACCAAGAAGGAGGAAGGAGCGAATCCATCTTGCACTCACTGCAAGAAGGATGGCCATGATCATGAACATTGTTGGAAGTTGCAACCAGAGTTGAAACCAAAGATATTTGGTGGGAAGAACAAGAAAAAGATGGTATAAACCATGCAACAGGACCTTGGATCTGATTCTGGTGATGAGACATTGGTCACAACAGTGGGCAGACAAGCTACTCATTCTCTTCAGGTTAATGAAAATTTGGAATCACATGCAAGTACAAGTTCTTAAAATGAGCCTCTTGTTAATGAAAAAATTGAATTGAATTGCTCAACAATAGAGTCATAATGAAACATACTAAAGTGGAAGCCTTGTTTCATCCAGGTTCACAAGAAAATTTGATTTCATAAACCTTGGTTAAGAAATTTGGATTAGAAACTAAGCGTCATAAAAAAACTCACCCTCTTGGTTGGGTGTGTGATAAAAAAAATTACATGTAACCAAACAGTGTAAGGCTAGATTTGTGGCTGCATCCAAACTATTTAATGAGGTTAATCTCGATGTTGTACCTTTGGATATCTATGGTATTGTATCGGGGAGCTTGTATCTATATGACAGGAAAGCAATTTTATTTCGCCATGAGAACAAGTATCATTTGACGAAAGATGAGGTAGAATACATTTTTAGAGCTCATCGCACCAAAGTCAGTGCCAACCTTCTAAGTGCAGGTCAGATGGACAGATTGGTGAATTCCAGCAAAGGGTGCATGCTTATGATAATGAGAGAAAAAGCTGCTGAGAAATCTAATGCTTTCAAAGGTTGTGATCCCACTCATAAAAAGGAATTATGTGAAATTTTTTGTAACTATGATGGGATTTTTCAGGAACCAAGTTGGTTGCCTCCAAACCATGAGATCCAATATGAGATTCACTTGCACCAGGATGGTATTTTACTGAACATTGGTATGTACAAGTTGTTACCTATCGATATGGAGGAGATAAATAAACATGGACATGAATTGTCGAACCAAGGGGTCATAAGGCAAAGTTCTTCTCCATGCGGTTCACCTATCGTGTTAGTGCCAAATAATGATGGCACATGGAGGATGTGCGTTGAATAGAGAAAACTCAGAAAAATAATGGTGAAGAATTGGTACCCTCTCCCTCGCATTGATGATTTATTAGATCAATTGAAAAATGTTGTGTATTTCACAAAACTTGACCTGTGCAGTGGTTATCATAAGTTTAGTATTGCAGAACTAGATATATGGAAGACTACATTCAAGATGAAACATGGGTTGTTTAAATGGTTGGTGATGCCATTCAGACTGTGAAATGCTCCGACCACATTCATGTGGGTGATGAATGATATTTTGATTTCTTGATTATTTTGTACTTGTGTATCTTGATGACATTCTTGTTTATAGTAGGAAATAGGATGTTCATGTGTTTCATGTTAAAAAAGTGCTTGATGTTTTGAAAAATGAATTTTTTTATGTAAAAATGTCGAAGTGTGAATTTTTTAAGACCTCTTTATTTTACTTGGGTCACATTGTCAGTGGTGGAAAATTGAAAATAGATCCTTCCAATATTGAAGTGATTTTAAAGTGGCATAAACTCACCAATGTCACAAAGGTCTGTATATTTTTCGGTGCAATACAATATTGGAGGAGGTTCATTGCAAACTTCTCCATCATTTCATCCCCTTTACATGCTTTGATGAGTGTGAATCAAACCTTTCAGTTGGTAGGAAAGCATCATAAAGAATTTGATACACTAAAAGAGAAGACCAGAACTACACCATTTTTAGACTTATCTAACCTTCAACAGCCTTTTGAGATCAATACTGATTCCAGTGGTTACGACATGTGAGTCATTTTGATGCAGCAAAGGAAACCTGTATTTTACCATTCAGAGACATTCTCCCAAGTTGTTGTGAACTATCCCACATATGAAAAGGAGTTGTATGCCTTGGTTCAAAAAGTGAAGAGGTGGAAGCACTATCTGATTGATAAGGATACCATCATTCACACAGATCACCAACCCTTGTAGTAGCTTCAGCCATAGACCAAGCTTCAACAAGCACGTCATTTCCAATGGATGGGATTCCTCCAACAATTTCACTTGATAATAAAATACAAGAAGGGAACCAACAACAAAGTGGAATATATTCTTTCTCGCCCTCCTATTTCTGTATCTATAGTTTTGGAAAATGCTTCTTTATCTTTTGAAAGTTATGATGAACAATATCTTGATGATGATTGTTTTAAGGATATTTATGCAAATCTAACTCATGGATCATAGGAGGATAATTATCACTTGCAGGGAAAATTGTTGTACCATCTTGGAAAATTTTGTATTCCCATGAATAAATGGATACATGTAATCAGAGAGACACATACCTCTCATGTGTCACGTCATTTTGGTGTAGAAATGACTTTGTCCCATTTTCAGAGATTTTTTTTTTCCTCACATGAAAAATACTGTGACTTGAATTGTAAAGGGATATGTGTTGCGTTTATTTTGCAAGCCCGCTAATAGAAAATTGGGGTTGTACACACCACTCCCTCTTCCAAGTCATCCATGGGAAAGTGTGTCAACAAATTTTGTAGCCGGTTTTCCTTTGTCTAGGAGAGGTCATGAATATTTGTATGTCATTTTGGATCAATTTAGAAAAATGTGTGTATTAATTCCTTGTAAGAAGCAGGTCACTGCAGAGCAGACTGCTCATCTCTTCTTCCAATTTGTATGGGTCCATTTTGGGATACCCACATCCATTGTGTTTGATCGATGCTCTCGCTTTCTTGGATATTTTGGATTATTTTGTGGAGAATGATGGACACCAATTTGAAGAGGAGAATGAAATTTAATCCATAGACTAATGGACAAACATAAGTTGTCAAATGCATAATGATACATTTATTTCAAGGCTATTGTCACAAACATCCCAATTTGTCAGATGAGTAACTTCCTTATGTGAAGCATTCATACAACTGAGTAGTGAATTCATCCACTCAGAGCTCATCGTTCAAGACATGCTTTGGCTATTTTCCAAGGGGTCCTTTAGACATGGACTTTGAAAAAAATGAAGATTCCAGTGGGTGAGATGAAAGGGACAAAGTGAAGAAGTTAATTCAACGGATACAAATGATTCACTAGGAAGTGCAAGAGTATTTGGATAAAAGTCAAGATCGACACAAAGTTGTACATGACAAGCACTGAGTCAATCACCAATTCTAGGTTGGGGAAAAGTTTGGCTCCACATCAACAAAGATAGGATGAAAGTAGAAGGAAATAATTTGAGACGAATCCCATATGGCCCATTCACCATATTGGAGAATATTGGAGACAATAATTTTCATCTCGATTTTCCAGCATATTACTCAGTGGTGCACATTGAAAAATTGAAGCTTTATGAGCCTCCTTTGATCATGGACACCGAAGAGGCTGGAAAAGCTCCTACAGTGGACAATTTTGTACCTGAATACTTGGACAAGCTACCAGAGGACATCATTCTCGACATGAAGATCAAGACTTGACGATGGAGAGACGTGGAGTATCTTCATATTGGCTTGAAAGGAATGCATCCAAGTAAGGCTTAATGGATGGAAAAGGAGAAAGTGAGGGAACAATGCCCTCACTTTCCAATTGACTCATAAATCTTTTGGTGATCCAAAAGCTCCTCAGTGGGGAGGAATGATCCGAGAGGATCCATAAATACAAGTGACCTTGAAAATTAAAAAAGTCATCATATGGAAGTCAAACCAGAACCAAATCGTAGTTCTTGTCGCTTGATTCCAATGGTGTGAACAACACTCAAATCTGAGATCGTATGCTCAAGTTATAGCTGGTCAAAGTTATGGTCAAAATTGGAGAAGTGGCATTCTTAATAAGGAAACAATTTGGTAGCGACTTGGCGCATGGAATCTAGACACTGGAGTGGGCGAATTTTTCACCTAATTAATTTTCCTAGTGACCCTTATTTTCTGATCAATTAAAAATGACTATGTTATTTATAAAAAAATGAAAAAAAATATTAAAATAGGGGTGGCAAGCAGCCACCCCCACCGACATTGTATTAAATATAACATATAGCAAGGTTGGCTGCCGAGCCACGAACCCTCCCAGCCACACTATACCATATATAACATATAATGTGGAACTAACGGGGCTTGAACCCACTCGGCCCGGTGGGGTTGGCTCGCCACCCGGGCAGTTCCAAAATGGTGGGACCATATATATAACATTGACCACTAACTGTTTTTCATAACACATAACCATTTTCCATATGGCCGAGTGTAAACACAAATACGTCAACTGTTATATCAAAAGAATACGCCATATTTGGGGTGGGTGGGGTTTGAACCCTGCCTGCCTCCACTAAATCCTCCAATGAATACCAACAAGCCAATGACCTTGGTTTGGTAATTTCGATGCCCAAGTGCTTTTTAAACTCACATAATTCATTTGACCATGGGGGAAGAGCAATGGAGGACAGGCAAAACCCTGAGCAGAGTAGGAGTGAAATCATGAGTGAGGGAATATGAAAGATGTGAAAAATATTCCCTTAGAAGGCCAGAGGTTCCTGTGAAAAAATTCGACAAATTTATAGTTGATTTTGCATGATTCTAGGACACGAAGCAAATGGCGACGTTTGTTTCTCCATTTGAGCTCTCCATTTTTAGGCCATCATTTGGATTGGAGGTATAAGGGTCTTTTTTGTAAATTTTCTTGTAACTGATTTCTTTGATGCCACTTAATAAAGGAAGGCCTCCCCATTGTTGATTAGGGACCATATACGTAGCCCACATTGGGTGAAATCCATAATCAAATCTTTGTGTCTTTGATATCATGATTGCATATTTTTTTTATGCTTCTTTTCATGTGGTTTAAATTACTTGGTTATATTCTTTGTTATATGCAATTATAAACGCATCCTTGAAGTTAAAGGCCTTGGAACACTTTTCCCTTGCTAACTCTTCTATAGAATTATTTTCTCTTAAAAATAGTAAATAATACTTCTTGATAGAACTGATTAGTTTCTTGGTTTGGTTGGCACTTACTAGTGAAATTTTTTACTTGTCTTTGTGTGCATTAATGGGGAATGATTTTCATCCTTGATGAGATAATACTAGTTGGTTCTCCACATGAGCATTACATATCACATGTACATGTATGGAATTCCAAACACCACTCCATATACATGAAGGGAAACTACATCCAGTTCTACTTCATTAATTAAATTACACTGATAGAAAATATAATTTTTCACTATTTTGTTACCTTTATCTCTATATACTTGTTTACCCATCCTAATGGATATGGGCTTGGATGATCACAAAATTCCAATTCCAAGTTGTTGACTATCTCTACTGAAATGATATTTTCTTATGATCTTGAGTAGAGAATCAATAATTTTCCTTTTAACCTATTTCTTTATATGGAAGAGCATGGTATTTTTATTCTCTTCCTGTTGTCAAACACTACTCAAATTCACCTTCTAAACTGATGTAAAGACGATGTCCTCATTCACTTCTAAGATTATTTCAACCTAGTTGTTTGAATCAATGGCCATGATATTATTCTTCTTATTATATCTTCTCTTCTTTTTGTTAAGCTCTCGATGCAACTTCTAACACTTATCCCTTATATGACCATAAATATTATAATGGTTTTTGGGATATTTACACTTTTGTGCTATGGTTTTCATTTTTTTATCTTCCCCCCTTTCCACTTCTTCTTCCCCTCCTTAGATTCATCCTAGTGCTGCTCCTTATGCTTTGATCCACTTGATTTCCCTTTCTTCAGATCTATGTTCTCGAGGAATTGTGCTTGTAGACAAGTCAGGTCCATAGATCTAGGCTTGAGCAACATCACTTGAATCCACAAATGGCTATGTAGAGCCCATAGATACTTTAGGAGTAAATTTGGGTTCTTGGGCGATACCCAACATTATGACCATATTTATAAATCCTATGGTGTACTCTTGTACACTATGCTTAAGAAATGCTAATAAAATCTCAAATAAAATTAATTAATCCTCTACCCTGGTCCAAAAATAACTCCTAAATGACTTGCTTTCAAGAATTTAGCTCATAGTCCATCTATTTTTCCATAAATTTACATTAGGTGAAGTGGGACACAAAAAGGGAAAATGCTTGAACTAGCGAAAGACAAGGGTGACACCTCTCTGAAATAGAAGCACTATGGGAAGTAAAATACAAATAAAATAATCTTAGGGACAAAGCTCTTGATGCGAATACTAGAACAAAAGTAAACCCAATTTGGGACTATTACCATAGAGAAAATTACAATGGATGATGATGAATCAAAGATAGAAAAAAATATACTAGACAAGGATACTAATGTGGTAAAAGAGAAGAAAAATTCTCTAGAGCCTTCTCAACAACAAGAAGTATCATAACTGTATATCCCAATGATTAATCTGGTATAGGGTCCCATAATTCTACAAAATTTTATCTCCTCTATCCCTCTGATTGCTAAGAAAATATGTGCAACACCTCCTTTGGATCATCATAGAGATATTTAATATGAATTAATCATCCTAAGAAACTACTATTACAATAAGTTCATGAAGGTGGTAATTTGTAGCATCTCAGAGATGTGAAATATTAGAATTGATGGAGAAGAGGATGCTACTTTAGAAAGTCCATAACAAAGGATTATCTAGAGTGTTGTTGGGAAAATAAATCAACATACCACTATAAATACAACCTCAATTCTTAGAGCCATGGAAACTACTAACAAAGCCACTATTCAGAGCCTATTCTCAAATATGGAGAAATTGAGTTAGATAGTAAGGTTGTTGTAACTACAATTAAATGAAAAAAAAAACTTTTCAAAGCTAAAAATAGAAATGAATTATAAAAACAACACATACCGCTATCTAAGTCCCTCAAAGCTGAGTCTGAGGAATAGAAATCAGAGCTAAGGGAAGCTCGTCTTAATGAGTTAAATAAGATAAGGGAGGACTAAAAACTAGAGATCAATGTTAGGATCAACTAGATGTCAAAGACATGAATTGATGTTCACATGTTGAAAGCTCGGGCTATAAGAGTAAATAACAACATGCAAAGAGAACATGTCTCCATTGTATAAAAGCTATAGTTGATCCAACAATGCTTTTTCTAGCTTGAATAAACATGACAGGAAGTGGATATTGAAGGTCAATATTATAAAAATTACAACGCAACCCTCGGTGAGATACATAAATGGAAAAATGAACACATGGATACACCCAATTCATTTACCAAATAAAGTAAGAAATAGAAGAGAAAATACAATTCATTGATAAATGTATGGAGATTAGAACATGAAGAAGATAAAGTGGTGACAACTAGAGATCTCAAGTTGACCAAGAATATGTGGGATGTGGTGAAATAAATGTTATAATAATGGGGATTAGGGACTATAGGGGTCTTATCTAACTTTGATTCTAGTAGAATAATAGTTGATGAGATCACTAAAGTTCAAGCTGCAATAGTCCCTAGGATTGATTGAATGCAAAGGGTGGATGAAGATTCAATGGAAAAAAGATACCATCACACCCACTAGGGAGGAAGCTAAACTCCATTATTATACCACAAAAATTAAGACCAAAATACTGGAACTCACAAACCAAAATTTAAGAACCAAGTGAAAATTACATATTAAGGCTAAATACCCTTGTATTTCTAATATATTGAGCATACATGCCGCTTGGAAGACGCATTGAAAACGAGTCGCATTGGATAATTCAAAACATCTTCATGGAACCTAAGTCGTTATTGGTTGGGGGTAGTTTTTTTAACCTCATTGTACATATATATAGGGAAATGTTTTTCGAAAAATAAGAGAGGGGAGGAGGAAAATTGAAGGCTACTGTAAATATTGAATGTCTTTCAGAAGGCCCAACACTACAATATTTTTTAAATGGAGGCCTTAGTCTTGCTAATAAATACAATTTTCTTTTCCAAGAGATATGTGAATCATCATTTTTTAGTGCATTGCATGGATTATATTTCTTGAGTCTTGTATTTTTTAAATATATGTATGTGAGTATCCATTACTTCATAAGTTTTATTAATCAATAATATTTCTCTATGTTTGTGACACTTAAGTCAATATTTCAACAACTCTACAATCATGTTTTTCTTAGCTTATATTTAAGTGAATAATTTGATTTATTAGGTTTAAACCTCATTCAATCCAACACATGTTTTTTATCTTAGTATCAGAGCCCATATGAGCCTGGAACTCGGCCCCTCTTGGGCTAAGGGAAACGAGAGAAATGAAAGAGTATATCAATATTGTTTTAAGTTTTTTTAGTCTATCCATTCGATTTGAACGCCACAGAAATTCGATGTTCGTTGTGTGTGCAGAGGCTAGAGAGACCTGCGTGGATTGACAAGCGAGCGTAGCGTGGATCGGTGTTGTAACCAAGCTGGTGCCTGTGTTGATTGTTAGTGATTATATGCATGGAGGAGAGTCGATCTCCATTATTGTGATGGGTTGTGTAGGTTCGAGTTTAACTTGCTGAATTTAAGAGACCATGCCCTCAAATCTCTTGATTGATTCCCATGAGTTGAATCCTCCATGATCTGAATCAGTTTGGATGTGCGCAGTGAGGTGAGGGCCTGTGTGTGAAGGATTTTTGAAACATATTGATCTGCATAGATCTCAATTTGCAACAATCATGGATAGCTTTGAATCATTGTGTGTTGTTTGAGTGAGGAATTACCACAGTCGACCTCTCTGCTCAGATCGGTTTCAAGCTATCGTGGGCTTTGTTGTTGAAGAAATACATGAAGAAACATAAGATCTCGCACAGGGCTGACGATTCCAGCTTGCAAGGTGCAGTGATAACGGTGAAGAGAGCGTTCTCCATGCAGAAGGGTGGACCTCCACCAGTGGGAGGCAGAATATGCAGGAAATCCCAACCATTGAAATTAATGGGCGTCCATATTGGATACTGGTGCGAATAGAGACGATGTGTGTTGAGTATGTCTGCGGTCTATGGACCTGTTTGCAGACTGAGGAGATTTTTGACCGTGTTGAATCTTTGATTTTTTTATTTGCATAGTGCCAATCCGACCAATGACTGGTGCACTTTGGACACTGTCTATTTTGTGTTTTAAGAGCGACTAGTTTGGAGAGTCGCTAGTGTTTTTGGAGAGCACATACCTTGATATCTCTTTCGGGTGATTGGATGCGGGATAGCTACGAACCCATTCAGACTGAGCATGGAGTAATTGGCTATCCACAGCTACAATGGCACTATGTTTGTAGCGCTTTGGAGTCATTGTTGTGGCATTTAAATGTTGTGAAATCTCCACCAATGTCTCTATGTGTTGTAGATCGTGGTGAATTTTCATCTTCTTTCACTGTGGCGTAGTCGATTCGATTCCATATGTTGCAGAGGTCAAAGAACCGAACCGACATGTTGAAGGGATACATGTTGAGAGAGGCCTGAATTGTGCCTTCCTCTGATTGTTGTGGATCTGCTGATGAATTGAGGTGGCATAGCATGGTGGTTGATGTTTACAGGTTAATCGGGCCACGGTTTCCTGGATAGTGGAGATGATGAGTCGAGTTGCCTATAGTGCTACCGTTGGCCATGAGATAAGCTGTCTATAAGCTTGCTTTGTTGGAGAGATGGTGGCTGCATAATCGGGGTTGAAGGAAATAGAGGTGTGTGAGAAAGCATACATTGGAGGTGCGACAATGACTCCTAGTCAATAAAATTTCTACCGAGTGTTGCAGTGGACCAGTAATAAGAGGGATTGATTAAGTAACTTGTTCCTACTGTCGTAGGTTGACCTTGATCTAGACTTGAGTGCAGCCTCCTTCCTGGTGTCAACATCTTCTCTTATTTTTTTAGCGTGGAGGACTTACGTTGTGAAAATTGTTGCGTCAAATTCAGCATTATGGAGACCAACGTGAGACTTGTTCATGGAGGCATCGTGATTAGTTGCGTGAGGAAGCAATGTGAGCATTGTGGAAAGCCAGCAAGATGAACTGACCTAACCTAGTCCTCACACATAGAACTGCGTTTCGAGAACATCATCTTTCCCGTGACCTAATTTTGATAAAACGATCATCTTGACTCAATGACTTAATTCAAAGGCTTCCAAGATCAGTTTCTCTTAATCCCACAGATATCCAACACACCGCTGTACAAGCGGCCCTTGTAATCTGCCAACAATATGACTCTGAAATACCCCACCATTACTCTACTACACTCAGTAACATTGGTGAATCAATGGAAGCTGGAGGACTTGCTAGTGCTGATGAAATTAAGGAATTGACCTAAATGAATATTAATGTCGAAGAAGCCGATGATGGGTTACCTAATTTTTGTTATTGCAGGTACGAGATTAATGAAAATGAAGGTTCTTCAGTCAATTTGTGAATCAGGACGGGTCGTGATCAATGTTCATGCTTGATCGGTGAAGAGTTACAAGAATTAGATTCCCCAAATTTGGTAATGAATATGGTAGAGGCTCTCCTCCTCACGCCTCCTTGTCTAGATGATCAACTTGAAATGGATGATTATTATGGTTTGGACAATAGTGATCATAGATTATAACCAATTGTGCTAGGATTGATTCATCAATGTGAAGTGTGGTACAACATATCTGTTGTAGTGACTGAGGGTAGTGCGGTGAGCTACCTAGATGTGTCTTTGTTCGTATACCAAAACGACCTCTGGTAAGCTGCAGTAGAAGCATGGTGAGTTCTAGCTAGGGAGACAAGGTGAAGATGAAACCAAAACTTACAACATATTTTCTTTGATGAAACAAATTGTCTTCATGAATTATTTTCTTCTAATCAACTTAAAATGTAAATGCATTCATGTAAATCTGGTTAAAAGAATTAGATGTTGTATTGTTGCGACATTTATTTTGACCAACTATTGTCACAATTATGAGTGTGCGTTGGAACTGGTCATTCCAAAAATACAAAAATTTACAGGGAAATTATTAACTACCACATGTGATGAAGACATGAGAGTGAAAATGGCATCAAAGGTATGCTTGGAAGCAATCACTAGCCTTGATATTGTGAACATGGGAAGTTGCGTTATGCTGTGATGCCAGGGGAATTGGATACTGAAACAAGAACTTTTGTGTTTAAAATCGTTGAATTTTATGCATGTTGACAGTGAATTTGTGGACGATGGAGGATCAGACCGTGGAGTCCTGGATTCTTGTTTTGAGAGGGACAATTTGTTTCTCTTCCTGTGGCTGTGAGTGCCTGTCTGGATCATTTGTGCTGGAATGCACTGCAATGAGACCAGTTGAAAAGTCGTCAATCCGTTTCTTTATCAGTGGACCCCTCAGAGGTATCGTTGGAGAAAAATGGCTGTTGTTATGTTTGGGAAATAGTCATCTTTGGGAAAGAGAGAGAAATTTGATGTTCTTGTTAATCTGAAAAGTTTTTTTTTTTTTTTTTTTGGAATCATGTTTAAAATTATTGAGCCTTATTGAGCCTAGCTAGCTCAATGTAGGTAAAGTTACTTTGTTAGAATTTGAGACTCTAACAAATGACAGGTTAAGCATGGAGTTCCATGATTTAATTGGCAAAGAAAAAGATGCCCGAGATGTGAACATTTCAAAATATGATGTAAAGGAGCAGTGACAACATTTAAAGGATGATGGACAACGACAGTGAAAGTTTGTTTTGTGTGAGTTTCTTGGAATAGACTCAATAGCATGTTGTATAATGAGTCACACAATTGAATGGTAAGCAAGTCTAGGATGGTTTTGTACTGGTCATTGTATGTACCTGGTAACTCCAAGAGTTGGAGTATATAAGCCTTGTAAAGGCATGTGTATCCACGTAAAGTTTGTGGTAATCTCAAAACCACTTTTTAATTATAGGTTGGTGGTTAGCGAGAAAACATTTTACAGTATCCATTTGTGGTCAGCCAGAAACCACATGTAATAGTGAAGTGGACTGGAAACAAGTCTATGCCAGTGTTTACCCACTGATAAAGAGATCTGATGCAAGGTCTCCGATGAAGAAATCCGATGCAAGGTCGCCGATGAAGAAATCCAATGAAAGGTAGTTGATGAAGAGATCCGGTGAAAGGTTGTCGATGAAGGGATTCGGTAAAAGTTTTCTGAAGAGATCTAAGACATATCTATTGCCGGTGAGAGTTCACCGATGAAGGGAGAGAATTATGCAGAAGACAGACTCTCCTGGTTCAGACTCTTTTTCGTAGAGCTGACTAGTGGGATTTATATTAATCCATTCAAACATCTTTTTTAACATGGTTACGGGTCATCCGATAAAACCCACGTTGGAGGGGGATGTGTAGATACAGGTACATGTATGCAGTGATAATGGTTGATAAAACCATGTATGCGAAGGACATCCTACGAGACTAGCGGTTGGAGCGGTTGGTACCCATGAATTTCGGTGGATGGTTGCTCCTTTAAATGGATGTTGCCATATATTTTTCTTATGTTTGACCACAACTAGACTTTGTAGACTAGCATGCCAAAGTAAAAAATGAAGATGCCAAAGACTCAAAGTACAAAGCCAAAGTAGTGGTGTGTTCTAGCATATGAATGATGTAGTCAAAGTTTGTTTATGTTTGTAGAATAGACTCATGACCATGGTAGAGTATGAGTCACAATTTGTAATTAGAGCAAATCTACATGTCATTTATTGTTTGTACATGTTGTAAGACCCAGAGAGGCATGCATAACCCTTTGTTATATGTTCCCTTTGTCACGGAGTTTTAACACCTTGGAAGAGTGTGTCATGCGGGATGGATACATTTGGGTGGGCCGTATTGGTTTTAGACTCCATGAGGTGAAATTTTATATCTAGGGGGAGTTCATCAAGGGGTTGGATGAACCATGTATGTGAAGGACTTCTTAGTAGACTGGTGATTGCAGCGGTTGGGAATCCATGCATTTCGGTAGATGGTTGTTCCTTTATATGGACATCGACAATAGCATTAACAAGATACAAAATAGGACTAGATGTAGATTTTGCAGATGGATATTGAGACAAGTAGTCATTAAAGGGGTGTGTTGGAAGACGAGCCTTATTTCAGCTGCCATAGGCCCATTAATGCGCCCAGGCAAGAAATGCTCGCTGCACGATGATCTACAGCTTTAATCCAACGGCGGACATTTCCTACCTGGGCGCATTAATGGGCCTATGGCAGCGGAAATAAGGCTCGTCGTGTTGGAATATGTAATTCCTACTTGTCTCTAGTTGTGACTTTCTATGTATAAAGTCTGTTCCTATTCCATAGGAGTTAGCTAAATCTAAGTTTCTAGTTTGGTGTGAGGTTGAAATATTCTTTCAACCAACTTATTGTGCGTCCAAGATAGCTTCCCTATCTTGATACTATACTTCATGTATATATCTATGTGTAATCTCTGATGTTAATAATATAGTGTGTATCTCAGTTTTTATCTGTGAAGTCATTAGTTGCCAATGATTAGCTTGCCATTGTTGCCTTTGCCTTCGAAAGATAGATCCCTAATGTGAGGTCATTGGTTGCCAATGATTATTACGAATGCAATGTTGAATCTCCAGTGTAAACTGGTCATATTTTTCTATTGGGAAATAATAGAAATTCAGGTATGATTTTGAAAAAAGTTGGCTGAAATTTTTGAAAATCTGGGTTATAGCTTATAACAATCAAGATGGATTTTGGGTGTTTCAGGAGCTGTGCTGAAACCATTTCCAAAATGGCTATTTCGAGAGAGAAGTTATGAACGAAATGAATCAGGTAGTTCGTTTTCTTGACGGGAAAGAAGCTCCGCTGCTCCGTGCTTCTAGGTCGTTCTTTGGAGTGATGGAGCAACAAAGGATGATTTGACATTTTGATATGTGGATGAATTGAAAGAGGAGTTGGCGCAGGTGATATGTGGATGAATTCCGTGATCTTCTTTCGTTGTTTTGTTAAAAATTTCTGAGAATGGTAAGTTGAATTCTAATTACGGGGCAGTCATGGTAGACGCAGAGAGCAACAGGTGCGAGACGTTATTGGCATTCTACAAGAAATCAATGAAAGGTGGCAGCCGTCCAGTTTGGGTTCTCGGGGACAGATACGCTTTCAAAAAATCTCTAGTTACTCAACAAATATCTCGACTCATGTGTGTATGTGTACTCTCTATTTCATTCACATATATTTTGGACAGTTGAGACGAATGAAAACGCATATTGAAATTCTATCAGAGTAATTTATATTTTTTTCGTTTACTCCTGGAATATTTCAGGAAAATTTCCACAATTTTCACGAATTTTTAGTTGTTTTGTGATTTTGTAATGCATATGGAAATGGAGTTGTTTACTGAGATGGCCAAATAGATTTTATTTTTTTTAAATCTTACAATAACACAGTGTTTGAATCAAATAGAAATATTTGAATCAAATAGCAATGTTTGAATCAAAATTTATTAATGATGAAAACCACCTCCTCCTTAATCCTCCAGTATTTTATTGGTAATGCCTATACGAATTACCGGGGGATTATCCATTTCAGAATATCCATTTGGGATTTCGTATGAATGTTTCATTTCGTATAGGGTTTCTTAATTTTGTATGAATTTTTTGTTTCGTATAGGATTTGAGTTATAATTTTCAACAAATTAGGCAACCTTCTTCTGTTGCACATTATTACGCATATTGCCCTGTTTCATGAAAGGGAATGTAGCTCATATGCGATTCCCCGCGTCTCCAAATTTTTTTTTCTGGATATCTTGGGTTTTGATATCTCTGTTCTATCTGCGTTGTTTGGTTGCTTCATACAAATACTTTAGAATGTAGGCAGTTTTGTGGTCGGTTACAGTGAAATTGTTGCAGGACAAAAGGTAGGTTGCTTTTTTACCGTTATTTCTCTTCCATCTCCGCCTTTCGAGCCTAATGAGCACGTATCCACTTCATACTTTTGTTATTAAACATGAAATAAAGGGGTTACACATATTCATTTTTGGCTTTTATTTCACCCAGAAGTTCAAATCTAGGTTTGTAATCTCTGTTTTTGGTAATTTTTTATCTTGTGCATCCAAATATCGACTAACATTCGTTCTTGAACGTATGTTGCCTTCTATTTTCTATTCTTCCCTGCTAGAGATTCGAGCTATGCGCAAAAGGTACATGGTTTAGGGTTCATCGGGATTATGCACACATTGAAAACTTTGGAACACCTCAGTTATATGGTGTTTATGAAATGGAGAATCCGATTTTTAGAATTATGTGACTAAATTCATTTCCTTCTACCAACAGAAAAAGGATTTATAGTCATTTGTTCTTCGCTCATAGGTATCTGGCATAGTTTTTCGATTCAACTTGCTTCCTCTGAGCTCTGCATCATATCTTGCTTGTGCCCAAATTGGTCCTGCTATAACAAAAACCAACTACATTAAAATATTTTATGGTTGGAAGCCTAGTAACCATATCAAGATATTTCCACAAAAATCAATCGAAATTAACTCCAAAAGTTTAATAGGTGGCAAGGATGAATGTTGAATACGGGCCTTATGCTTTCACCATTTTCACCCTTTTAATATTTCTAGGTTTATTTAATGTTCACGTTTGGCCCAGGTGTACATCATCGAACAAAACGTACATAGAAAAAATGCAGTATTATGTAAGGCCCATTTTCCCATGCCCAAATTTGATGTTTAAACATAAGGTGCCAGCTGATTATAATGTGCTGAATTTTGGTACGTTCACGTTCAATGGTAACTTCTCATTACCATGCTTCTTCCTTAGCTTAGTGATTCCCACTTGAAAGGATGAGCAATTGGGGCCATAAGGTATTGATAACATTATTATTCACAGATTATGTCACTATGGGCTAATGCGAGTAGTGCTTATAGAACCTTTTGAGAAAAGGAGACAGTGATTAAGCTAGATAAGTTGACCTAGTTATTTTTATCCTCGTATGGTAGCTTGAGCTTGAATTATTCATTATTATTATTAGGAGGGCACGTCTATCTCTGGCAAGAGATAGTAATCATGAGTGAATGGTGGGAAACTTCCAAAGATAATAGAAATTAGGGTGCACATGAGTTACAGGGGAGCTCCTTTCACATGCAAGGGCCAACTTTCTATTTATTCTACATGCGCAGCAGCCATGGTTTTTTTGTCTCTGAGTCAGTGCCGAACTTACTTTTACCATGATTATGCACATATATATATGATATTTGCTATGCTTTCTTTAGTGGAGGAGTCATTTTAACGGTAATCCCCTGATCCATATGAGACACCAAATTTGATACCTTTCCCTTGGACAGATCAACATGGACCCCAAAACTTATCCCACCAAAATCCAATCTAAGAAGAGGTTACCGATTGTGAGACAGATATTCATGCACCTATGTTAATTAAAGATCGCCTATCTTAGTCGGATAATAGAAGGGATCTAAATGAAATATATCCATTTCCATCTCTAGTCATTCAATGAGAACCAATAAAGAAATCATCTCGAATGAATAATTGATTGATCTAAATCCGATAATTCCATTGAACCCATTCTGGGCTATCGGGATGGAAAAATCTATGAATGAGGAGTTATTCTATGACTACGAGGATCTATAAATTGGATTGGACCCGACCCAACTAGCTATTCTATCTACAAATTGATTCCCCAGTTGTAATTCATCATGTGATAGTTTGGATCCATCGTGTGCCTATCTCAGTCAGATAATAGGTTTTTTCCCCACCTTGTGTGGTTGGGACCCTTGTCATGGCCACATTGTGTCTTCCTAGGCTCGCCTTTAGGATTCTAGTTTGGTACTTAGATCCTCCTAACCCTACACCTACTCCTCACTTAGTTCTAACTCCTGTTTAACCGTCGAGTATTTCACCTTCGGATACCCTTGGGGTAAATTAAGGATGCGCAAGCAGGCTCGACTAACAGGAGAGGAATGAAGTACTAGACCAAAATGGAGAGGAACCCATCATCTCGATATAAACCTAAGAAAGGAAGGAAAAATAGGAGAAAGGCAAACAGTATTGAAGGCACCTGTACACCTCGGCCAACCATGGCCTCCCAGACCCTCACACCCACTCAGGTCATACCACCTTATGCTCTTTATGAAATCATGGGCCATTCCACCAATAATTTCCCTATGTTCCTAGAGGTATGAGATAACATTTCTCCAAGAAAGGATAGTTCAAAGGCTTCTAGCCCAATCCCAGTTGTTTAAGATACTCTTCCTAAGTCAACCAAGAAACGTAAGAATTCATTGCGCATAGATCATCCTTGTGCGACACATTCAACCACTATTATCATCATTGTCCGGAAATCCTGTAGTTTTGGGATACGCTTACGAATCTTTTCCAAATTGACTCTACGCCACTAGTAGTACCTCCATCCATTTTGGAGGTAGTGGATTCATTATCCATCTATCTATTTTATTTTCACTTTGGTTGGTTTTTTGTATAGTGATAGCTATTCGTTTGAATTACATGTTCACATGAGCACCCCATTTCATGCTTATGTAACTTTGACCTTATTGTTGGTGGAGCTCTCTACATGCTCAATCTATTAATCCATGGGGTTTCCTACATGAGTCATACTTCGTGAGCCTATGGTGTTGATCAATGTTTAAGATTCAGCAATGTTTCCTCTTCAACTACCTCAATGGTCGAACCTGATATCCCTAACTCTAGTGGCATAGTTCTTCATTCGAATGCAGATATTCTAAAATATTCGAATGATCCCATCTACCCGTGGAATGACATGCATCATCATTCTTACTTTTGGCCTAAGGATACATTCAATCCCAAGAATACTACAGATCAATATTCCATGGAGAGTAAGGATTTCATTCCTTTGGGACATGTGGGTTGGTTTAAGAACTGAATTCTTGCCCCATATGCCTTTGAGAAAGGAAAAATTTCTAATATTATCCCACTATCAAGGTAGACATCTACATAACCATAGACATTACCGTAAACATGAATCTTGGGGCTTCCTATTCCCCTGATGAGGTTGGTTCTTACAAATCCCCTTTCCAATATTGAGTTACATGCTTGCATGGTCCTATTTAGAGATGTCTAGTCTTGATCCAACCATTGTTGAACATCACATTGATACATGGACAAATTCTCCCCCTGTTCTGCAAAAAAATTCCTATCCATTTGGATAAGGTTGTGGTCGTTAAGGCAGAAATTGACAAGCTGAAAAAAGGTGGTGTCATTTTCCAAATGATTATACTTCCTGGGTCTCTAATCCCATCCTCATTAGTAACAGGCAAGGCATCATCAATTTTTGTACTGAATTTCAAGATCTTAATCATACTTGTCCCAAATAATATTATAGTACTCCTTGGTTTACTTATTTTGTGGTCCCTCTAAATAAATCACCCTCCAAAGCAAGAATTTCTGAAAAAATATCTTCCATTCTAGGGAATCCCTAGTAGCTAAGTGTGTGTGGAGACATATATAAAGGAGGGTCTATGGAATCAGATTCTCATCCAAAAATATATTGAGCCCAATTAAGTGGAAGATTGGGCTAGAAACCCTATCAAGTCCATCATTAATGTATCCATTATATGGAAATAAATGATAATAACATTTCCCATGATAGGAGAATCGTTGTCATGGAAGGTTGGTAATGGGACTATAGTGAGGATTGGAATTGAATTATATTGAAATGCAGATTGAAATGGAGGTGTATATATGTATTCTAATGTTCCAGCATTTCTAGCTAACTAGATTCCCCATGACACTATTAGAGGGAGGTCTTGTCAATATTTGAGTCCTGTGTTTTGATGCCAGTTTTTAAGGCACTCTTCAATTGAATCTTCTTTCCAACACTGCTTTGTTGCTGTCATGACATCCATATTTCTAACTAGACTTCTCGAGTAAGAGTAGGATATCAGTAAGTGACCTATGGTTTCTTCTTCCCCTTTACACAATACACATATACTAGGTCTTGATCTACTCTTTCTCTGGATAACTTCCCAAGTAAGGTTCTATTATTGATTGCTAGGCCACATGAAAATTGTTTTCTTTAAGGGGGATCCGATATTCCATATTGTATTCTACCACCAAAGAGAGTATTCTAGGCTATCTAAGGTATACATTGCTTTATATCCAAGCTTTGGAGTTTCTATCCCCAATGCTAGTTTTTTTAACCATTTTAAGTTAATCATCGGAGTATTGAATGCGGACATGATAGAATTCTAATTTGTTTATATAAGTATCCCAGAGAATCTTGTCCTGAACTTCAAGCACTTTATGTTATACCTTCTTCGAATCCTGCTTCCAAATGGTGTAGGCTTCTAAGGTAGTTTCCTAGGCCAGATTGGAGGTACCTTCCCTGTTTAGTTCATTTAGAACTACTGGAAATTTACACTTTTCCCCACTATCTACCCATGGGTCAATTCCCGTCCTCTTATCGACCATCCTCTCTCCCAACCATCTTATCCTACATATTCTTAACTCCCAAGCCAAAAAATTTTTATAGACCCATATTATTATCTTCCCTCAATTCGATTGCGTAGCCTCGACTATGGCCTACCTAGGGAGATAATACTTGATGTAGGCCAATGCCTTTTAGAAAGAGAATAAGGCCGGGATTCGATGGAGAATAAATCTCGTATAATATACATCCCTTTCGATATAGAATTATCTGATATTATATATTATGCACCCTTTCAAATTTATCTAGTGATTGGCATGTGATTTAGATATCGTTTTCATTCATTAATTTCACTTGTTATCGTATGTTAATGAGCTTCTAACTCCCTGCTGAGGAATTATGATAGATATAAATATATGATACATATAATTGATTTATTTGTGGTAGAAGCTTTAGTAGTTGTTGTGGAACTTGTTGATAGATGTTTGATATCATATGGTCTTTCTCATAAAGAATAGCTCCTCTCCGTGGTAGGTCTAGTTAATTAACACTACTTTATTTATCCCTCATCAGTGATAGGAAGTGATATCATGAATGAAATGGTGTAAGGTGAGTTGTGTCATATTTTTCAAGTGTTTATCTCCTCAGGCTTACATCTATAGAATTAACATCAGTGTTGGATATTGATTGAGTAAAGGGCAGTCTCACTCCTCTTCTTTAAGCGCAATGAAAGAATTTCTTCAAGGGCTAGTAAATCAAAGTATGTTGGTTAGCCTTTGTCCTATGGTCGATCAAGTCAGTAAGAGAAGTGCTTCTAACATCACTCTAAATCCAAGAAAATACATATCTAGGATATTATAAGTAGGTTACTATAGGGCTATCAGTTATCATCTATAGGTCTTATGAATAGGGCTTATTATCAGTCAATTATCATCTATAGGGCTATCAGTTATCATCAAAAGGTTGGTTATAAATCGTTATTATGAATTCTGAGCTGACTTACGAGCTAATCATCTATGCGTACTTTTGAGCTGACTTATACACCTAGTATGAGTACACCTACGAGTATACCTACATTATTCATGAAGGGGAGAGTGCCTAAGACATATAGATACGCCACCAATAAGATAGATGGACATGTCTAATGATGGACACTTAAGATAGAAGGATGTAGCCAAGGATGTAGCCTAGGAGCTAAGGTAGCTAAGGATGTCACCAAGGAAATAATATAACTTTTCACTAAAGGAGAGATGAAATAATAGAACTAAATAGCTCTATTGATCACCCTATAACTGTTCAATTTACTCAACCAAATTCACCTTTAGGAGACCTATGGGTTATTTGGATTATATAGGTTAGAATCCCAGGTTAAGTACCTTAGGTATGGGGGAATGTATGGATATATTTCCTTATGATTTGCGCCCATATTACCGGTAGGGGCCTTAATCGGTATGATCATCAGTGGCCTTAACAGTGCTAAAGGAATGCTAATATATGAATTCTCACAAATGAGTTCCCAATGAAAGGAAGGCGAAGTCACACCTCCTTTCTCTGATTTACCCACCTCAATAAGGTATCCCACATACTCTAAGGGGAAGGTACTCAGAAAGGAACTGCAGTACCCAACTCCACAACTTCGCAAGGCATAGTTATCGAGGGCTATGTGACAAGAAAATACATTCTCATGGATATAATTCTCCACTCTTACATATCTGCTCCAACATCTAAAGGCATACTTTTGATCTCATTAACTATGTACCTTTTGTACATGGAAGGAAGGAAAAGAGGTACATCCATTAATTTAGAAAGCTACCTTTAGTCCTTCATCACTAGGATAGATTGATCTAACTGGTTGGTTAGCATAATTTCATATGCTCTTTTAAAAGGATAAGGGTCAAATAGTCTTTATCACTGGCTTCAAGGACAACTCCTATTAGGCAGGGTTTATTATCTAAACCTTCCTAAAAAAGGGTCAGGTATAAATGGAAGTGTTATAACATATAAGAACTAACTAAATTGATGCATGAATCCACCCACCACAATAGTGTATTGTGATTTGTTGTGGAATGCCAGTAAGTTGTTCTGACAACAATAAAAAGGGTTTGTAGAGAGGCTACCTTGAAGGCTATTCAACGAAGTATGTAACTCTCTGCATACAAGAATTCATTTGTGTCTTTATGGGTTAATGCACGTATATAGAGCATCATAAACCGGTTTGACTATAAGCACTGGGCCTTTCTTTGTCTTGGGTTGCTTAACAGGGTATTTAGCTTCATATATGGAAAGTTCCTTTCCAACGTTCTAGTTAGATCAGCAAGATGTTCTTTTGATTTTATCTGTTCCTTAACAAGTCAAATTCCCTGACGTTCCTTCATGGGTATTGGGCTATGGTGGGTTTGTTGATTTCTTATACCCAATCCCTGCTGGAAGTAGTTAAGAAATCCTCTAGGGTTGACCAGGGCCTGTAGGTTCATAACTATCATAAGTAAGTAAATATGTATGATCTTTCTTGTGAAACTAGAAACCAGTGTGTGTTATATCGTAAGTAATAGGGCACACAATTATGGTCCTTTCTTTCAAAGTGTATATTTTAAGCTTAGGTGGTATAGGTTTCTGAATTCGGTAGATGGTGCTTTGTCTGGGGTTCGGTAGGTAAGGTACTATTTCTCAAGTTGGGCAGGGAATTTTTCATATGAAATATCCTCTAAGTCTGGACAACACTCACATCACTGTATCCCCCCACTAACCAGCTATCTCTCTCAAAAAGTAATATCGTTCCCATTGCTCCATCCCTCAATCCATACATCCATGTAGCTAGCTATAAATTCAAGTAAGAGGCATGCAACATCCCTCCCATTTGGCTATCACTAAATGAAAAGTAAGAGTATCCCATCCATCAATGGATCAATAAATAAATCAAGGCATTGAAAGATCCATCCAACATTATATCTTGTTATATCTGGTGCTGGTTCCTGTGGTTCTTCAAGGCGCCAATTCAAGTTCATAGGGTTGTAAGGATCCCCTCCACCAAAACCACTATGAATACATGATCCCAATCAGAATTACGAAATCCAATAGATCAGGATAAGAAAATTGCAATTACGGAAAACTGATGCATCTTGATCTTTCCTAAAGAGTGGTCTCTGGCTCCAAGCGCTTGGTATCACGTTCACACCAAGAGCTTACAAAAGCATTTAGTCATCAATTAGCGGTTCAATTATCTATTGATTCTTGGACCAATCAACTAAATATTGAAATGTAATATGTGTATTGCATCTCCAAGCTATGGGGTTATCCTATATATTATGATGCATCTCACATCTTTTAGTACCTTACTATTGGAGCAAGCAGGATTCGAACCTAAAACTCTTAGATGATACCACAACAGCTCATAAAATTGAATTTCCTATAATTATTCAATTGTGTCAAAAGAACCAATTATTAGAATAGGAGCAGAAACATGCATAATCCATACATAAGTGTCAAGTATCCCGATCCCATAACTAATAATATTCACAGCGTCCTCCATAATCTGAAAGCCATCAACCCAAGTCAAAGCATTAGCATCTATAATAAGAATTAATATGGTAGTATGACAGATATCGACCTCGGCAAGAGTTAGCGCCATTACTGTGTGAGTAATAGTGTGTGTGGTGGGAGATAGCGATAATCATAAAGTCATCCTCCTACCTGGTGATTCCTGCCGAGCCCATGAGCCCAGCAGAGAAGAGTATCCCAAGTAGAGTAGCCCAGTAGAGTGGCCAAGTAGAGAGTATCCAAGCTGAGTATCCTCACCCAGTTATGACTTGCATCGATTCTTAGCAGCATTGACTCTTTTCATTAAGTACTGACATCAGCACCTAGACTAAATAACGCCTATAAGAAATGATCTTCTGTTGACATTTCTCATGGCTATGAGACTGACAATGATTGACTATTGGATGACCCTATGGCAATGAGCACTGGCTATGATTGTTTGGCTATATGACTGGCTATCGATGGATTGGTTATGATTCTTGTCTATACCGACTGGCACTGACCTTCTAACAATGAGTAGAGCTTGCAGCGACTGTTTTACTACGACCATTGACTGCAAGCATTGACTACAACCATTGGGAATGAGAAGTTATTGGATACCTTGGCTATGAATCACTCACATGGCCCTCGTATTGTACTGTGTTGGATAAGAAATGTTGTGATAGTGATTCAAGTATGCATTAAAGGTGATTCCGAGTCAGTGATGAACTTACTTTTACCATGATTATGCACATATATATATTATATTTGCTATGCTTTCTTTAGTGGAGGATTCATTCCAACGGTAATCCCCCGATCTATATGAGACACCAAATTTGATACCTTTCCCTTGGAAATATCGTCATGGTCCCCAAAACTTATCCCACCAAAATCCAATCTAAGAAGAGGTTACCGATTGTGAGACAGATATTCATGCACCTATGTTAATTAAAGATTTCTTGTCTTAGATAGATAATAGAAGGGATCTAAATGAAATATATCCATTTCCATCTCTAGTCATTCAATGACAACCAATAAAGAAATCATCTCAAATGAATAATCAATTGATCTAAATCCGATAATTCCATTGAACCCATTATGGGCTATTGGGATGGAAAATTATATGAATGAGGAGTTATTCTATGACTACGAGGATCTATAAATTGGATTGGACCCGACTGAACTAGCTATTCTATCTACAAATTGATTCCCCAGTTGTAATTCATCATGTGATAGTTTGGATCCATCATGTGCCTATCTCAGTCAGATAATAGGGTTTTTTTCCCCACCTTGTGTGGTTGGGACCCCTGTCATGGCCACATTGTGTCTTCCTAGTCTCACCTTTAGGATTCTAGTTTTGTGCTTAGATCCTCCTAACCCTACACCATCCTTGACACATACTCCTCACTTAGTTCTAACTCCTGTTTAACTGTCGAGTATTTCACCTTCGGATACCCTTGGGGTAAATCAAGGATGCGCAAGAAGGCTTGACTAACAGGAGAGGAATGAAGTACTCGACAAAAAGGGAGAGGAACCCATAATCTCGATATAAACCTAAGAAGGGAAGGAAAAATAGGAGAAAGGCCAACAATATTGAAGGCACCTATACACCTCAGCCAACCATGGCCTCCCAGACCCTCACACCCACTCAGGTCGTACCACCTTATGCTCTTTATGAAATCATATGCCATTCCACCAATAGGTTCCCTATGTTCCTAGAGGTATGAGATAACATTTCTCCAAGAAAGGATATTTCAAAGGCTTATATCCCAATCCCAGTTGTTAAAGGTACTCTTCCTAAGTTAACCAAGAAACGTAAGAATTCATTACGCACAGACCATCCTTGTGCGACACATTCAACCACTATTATCATCATTTTCCTAAAATCCTGTAGTTTTGGGCTACCCTTACGGATCTTTGCCAAATTGACTCTATGCTACTAGTAGTACCTCCATCCATATTGGAGGTAGTGGATTCATTATCCATCTATCTATTTTCTTTTCACTTCGGTTGGTTCTTTGTATAGTGATAGCTATTCGTTTGAATTAGGTGTTCACATGAGCACCCCATTTCATGCTTATGTAGCTTTGACCTTATTGTTGGTGGAGCTCTCCTCTACATGCTCAATCTCTTAATCCAGGATGTTTCCTACATGAGTCATACTTCGTGAACCTATGGTGTTGATCAATGTTTAAGATTCAACAATGTTTCCTCTTCAACTACCTCAATGGTCGAACCTGATATCCCTAACTCTAGTGGCCTAGTGCTTCATTCAAATGAAGATATTCTAAAATATTTGAATGATCCCAACTACCTGTGGAATGACATGCATCATCGTTCCTACTTTTTTCCTAAGGATACATTCAATCCCAAGAATACTACAGACCAATATTCCATGGAGAGTAAGGATTTCATTCCATTGGGACATGTGGGTTGGTTTAAGAACTGAATTCTTGCCCCATATGCCTTTGAGAAAGGAAAATTTTCTAATATTATCCCACTTTCAAGGTATACATCTCTGTAACCCCATAAATTACCATAAACATGAATCTTGGGGCTTCCCGTTCCCCTGACAAGGTTGGTTCTTACAAATCCCCTTTCCAATAATTGAATTACATGTTTGCATGGTCCTATTTAGAGATGTCTAGTCTTGATCCAATCATTGTTGAACATCACATTGATACATGGAAAAATTCTCCCCCTGTTCTGCAGAAAAAAATTCTTATCCATCTGGATAAGGTTGTGGTCGTTAAGGCAGAAATTGACAAGATGAAAAAAGGTGGTGTCATTTTCCAAATGATTATACTTCCTGGGTCTCTAATCCCATCCTCGTTAGTAACAAGCATGGCATCATCAGTTTTTTTACTAAATTTCAAGATCTTAATCATACTTGTCCCAAATAATATTATACTACTCCTTGGTTTACTTATTTTGTGGCCCCTCTAAATAAGTCACCCCCCAAAGCAAGAGTTTCCTAAAAAATATCTTCCATTCTAGGGAATCCCTAATAGCTAAGTGTGTGTGGAGACATATATAAAGGAGGGTCTATGGAATTAGATTCTCATCCAAAAATATATTGCGCCCAATTAAGTAGAATATTGGGCTAGAAACCTTATCAAGCCCATCATTAATGTATCCATTATATGGAAATAAATGATAATAACATTTCTTATGATAGGAAAATCATTGTCATGAAAGGTTGTTAATGGGACTATAGTGAGGATTGGAATTGAATTATCTTGAAATGCCGATTGAAATGGAGGTATATATATGTATTCTAATATTCCAGCATTTCTAGCTAGCTAGATTCCCCATGATACTATTAGAGGGAGGTCTTGTCAATATTTGAGTCATGTGTTTTGATGCCAGTTTTTAAGGCACTCTTAAATTGAATCTCCTTTCCAACACTAGGATATCAGTAAGTGACCTATGGTTTCTTCCTCCCCTTTACACAATACACATATACTAGGCCCCGATCTATTATTTCTCTGGATAACTTCCCAAGTAAGGTTCTATTATTGATTGCTAGGACACATGAAAATTGTTTTCTTAAAGGGGGATCCGATATTCCATATTATATTCTACCACCAAAAAGAGTATTCTAGGCTATCTAAGGTATACATTGCTTTATATCCAAGCTTTGGATTTTCTATCCCCAATGCTGGTTTTTTTTACCATATTAAGTTAATCATCAGAGTACTGAATGCAGACATGATAGAATTCTAATTTTTTTTATATAAGTATCCTAGAGAATCTTGTCCTGAACTTCAAGAAATTTATGTTATACCTTCTTCGAATCCTGCTTCCAAATGGTGTAGGCTTCTAGGGTAGTTTCCTAGGCCAGATTGGAGATACCTTCCCTGTTTAGTTCATTTAGAACTACTCGAAATTTATATTTTTTCCCACTACCTACCCATGGGTCAATTCCCATCCTCTTATCTACCATCCTCTCTCCCAACCATATTATCCTACATATTATTAAATCCCAAGCCAAAAACTTCTTATAGACCCATATTATTATCTTCCCTCAATTCGATCGCATAGCCTCGACTATGGCCTGCCTGGGGAGATAATACTTGATGTAGGCCAATGCCTTTTAGAAAGAGAATAAGGCTAGGATTCGATGGAGAATAAATCTCGTAGAATATACATCCCTTTATATATAGAAGTATCCGATATTATATATTATGCACCTTTTCCAATTTATCTAGTGATTGGCATGTGATTTACATATCGTTTTCATTCGTTAATTTCACTTGTTATCATCTGTTAATGAGCTTGTAACTCCCTATAAGAATTATGATAGCTATAAATATGTGATACATCTAATTGATTTATTTTTGGTAGAAAAATTAGTAGTGGTTGTTGAACTTGTTGATAGATGTTTGGTTTCATATGTTCTTGTTCATAAAGAATAGCTCCTCTCCGTGGCAGGTCTAGTTAATTAATACTACTTTCTTTATCCCTCATCAGTGATAGGAAGTGATATCATGAATGAAATGGTGTAAGGTGAGTTGTGTCATATTTTTCAAGTTTTTATCTCCTTAGGCTTACATCTATGGAATTAACATTAGTGTTAGATATTGATTGAGTAAAGGCCAGTCTCGCCCCTCTTCTTCGAGTGCAATGAAAGAAGTTCTTCAAGGGCTAGTAAATGAAAGTATGTTGATTAGACTTTGTCTTGTGGTTGATCAAGTCAGTAAGAGCAATGCTTCTAACATTAGTCTAAGTCCAAGAAAATACATATCTAGGATATTATAAGTAGGTTACTATAGGGCTATCAGTTATCATCTATAGGTCCTATGAATAGGACTTATTATCAATTAGTTATCATATATAGGGTTATCAGTTATCATCAAAAGGTTGGTTATAAACCGTTATTATTACTTATGAGATGACTTATGAGCTAATCATCTATGCGTACTTTTGAGCTAACTTATACACCTAGTATGAGTACACCTATGAGTATACCTACATTATTCATGATGGGGAGAACACCTAACACATATGGATACACCACCAATAAGATAGATGGACATGTCTAAAGATGGAAACTTAAGATAGAAGGATGTAGCCTTGGAGATAAGGTAGCTAAGGATGTCACCAAGGAAAGAATATAACTTTTCACTAAAGGAAAGATGAAATAATAGAACTAAATAGCTCTAGTGACCCCCTTATAATTGTTCAATTTACTCGACCAAATTCACCTTTAGGATACCTATGGGTTATTTGGATTCTATAGGTTAGAATCCCAGGTCAAGTACTTTAGGTATAGGGGAATGTATGGATATATTTCCTTATGACTTGCGCCCATATTACCGGTAGGGGCCTTAATGGGTATGATCATCAGTGGCCTTAACAGTGCTAAAGGAATGCTAACAGATGAATTCTCACAAATGAGTTCCCAATGGAAGGAAGGCGAAGTCACACCTCCTTTCTCTGATTTACCCACCTCAAGAGGGTATCCCACATATTCTAAGGGGAAGGTACTCAGAAAGGAACTGTGGTACCCAACTCTGCAACTTCGCAAGGCATAGTTACCGAGGGCTATGTGACAATAAAAGACATTCTCGTGGATACAATTCTCCACTCTGACATATCAGCTCCGACATCTAAAGGCATACTTTTGATCTGATTAACTATGTACCTTTTGTACATGGAAGGAAGGCAAAGAGGTACATCCATTAATTTAGAAAGATACCTTTAGTCCTTCATCACTGGGATAGATTGATCTAACTGGTTGACTAGCATAATTTCATATGCTCTTTTATAAGGATAAGGGTCAAATGGTCTTTATCACTGGCATCAAGGAAAACTCCTATTAGGTAGGGTTTATTATCTGAACCTTCCTAAAAAAGGGTTAGGTATAAATGGAAGCATTATAACTTATAAGAACTAACTAAATTGATGCATGAATCCACCCACCACAATAGTGTATTGTGATTTGTTGTGGAATGCCAGTAAATTGTTCTGACAAAAATAAAAAGGGTTTGTAGAGAGGCTCCCTCGAAGGCTATTCAACGAAGTATGTAACCCTCTGCATAAAAGAATTCATTTGTGCCTTTATGGGTTAATGCATGTATATAAAGCATTCATAAACCGGTTTGACTATAAGCACTGGGCCTTTCTTTGTCTTCGATTGCTTAGCAGGGTATTTAGCTTCTTATATGGAAATTTCCTTTCCAACGTTCTAGTTAGATCAACAACTTTTTCTTTTGATTTTATCTGTTCCCTAACAAGTCAAAGTCCCTGACGTTCCTTCATGGGTATTGGGCTATGGTGGGTTCGTTGATTTCTTATACCCAATCCCTGCTGGAATTAGTTAAGAAATCCTGTAGGGTTGACCAGGGCTTGTAGTTTCATAACTATCATAAGTCAATATGCATGATCTTTCCTGTGAAACTAGAAACCGGTGTGTGTTATATCGTAAGTAATAGGGCATGCACTTATGGTCCTTTCTTTCAAAGTGTATATGTTAAGCTTAGGTGGTATAGGTTTCTGAGTTTGGTAGAGGGTGCTTTGTCTGGGGTTCGGTAGGTAAGGCACTATTTCTCAAGTTGGGTAGGGAATTTTTCATATGAAATATCCTCTAAATCTAAACAACACTCACATCACTGTATCCCCCCACTAACCAACTATCTCTCTCAAAATTTAATATCGTTCCCATGGCTCCATCCCTCAATCCATACATCCATGTAGCCAGCTGTAAATTCAAGTAAGAGGCATGCAACATCCCTCCCATTTTGTGATCAATAAATGAAAGGTAAGTGTATCCCATCCATCAATGGATCAATCAATCAATCAAGGCATTGAAATATCCATCCAACATTATATCTTGTTATATCTGGTGCCAGTTCCTATGGTTCTTCAACGTGCCAATTCAAGTTCGTAGGGTTGTAAGGATCCCCTCCACCAAAACCACTATGAATACATGATCCCACTCAGAATTATGAAATCTAGTAGATCAGGATAAGAAAATGGCAATTACAGAAAACTGATGCATCTCTATCTTTCCTAAAGAGTGGTCTCCAGCTCCAAGTGCTTGGTATCACGTTCACACCGAGAGCTTACACAAGCATTCAGTCATCAATTATCCGTTCAGTTATCTATTGATTCTTCGACCAATCAACTAAATATTGAAATGTAATACGTGTAATGCATCTCTAAGCTATGGGGTTATTGATCAGGAGCTCAGGACCAAGTGTCGTAAAATGGTCAAAAAAATGAAGGTGCTCAGAACTAGTTTGAACCTGAACGACCGGATAGAGCTCGTCTTCCTGATTCCAGCGCCGCGAACGGTTCGAAAAACGGTCTCCGTATGCAAAAGTTATTCAAGTTCAAAGTTTTGTCAATTTTATTAAAAAAATGGCAAATTTGAATTTGGGAAAATTTTATTAAAAAAATAATATTCCACAGAATATTCTGGGAATATTCCGTGGAATATTCCGCAAAATATTCTGGGGAATATTCCATTTGGCAGCCAATGGAAGGGCGCCACGTGGCTAGCCCGGAGGCCGCCACGTGGCCCCAAGACCGAATTTGAAATGGCGCATTTGCAAAAATTTTGTTATGGCTCGGACGGATTCGAACCCCTGACCGCATGTATGTTAACCAATGGACTTTACCGCCAGACCAAAGTGTATTTCTTGTTATATGGCGTGAATGGACTTCTATTTATGGCGCGTATTTGTTTGGGCGGGGCCCGAAAGGGGGCCAGCCCCTAAGGGCCAGCCCCCTTCCCATGAAACCACAGGCGGGAACCATGTGGTCCCGGACTTGGCGCGCTCTGCAAGATTGGCGGTTACAACTTTGTTACGTGTTATATATTATATGGTGTTGTTGTTATATATTATATGATGGTTCATTAATATATAACGTTGGTTTTTAATACAACCGTTATCACAACTCCGACCCATATGAACACGTTAACTATAAATTTAATGCCAACGTAAACCGTGCGGACTAAGTTGGTGGACTCAACCATTTTTGGCGCCATCTGCTTATTTGGCAGTCTTATCTCCAGTCTTTCCACAATTAGTGGAGTTTTTCAAGGGGAAAACAGGCAGTTTAGTAAAGAGGCCATAACTTCCTTAGAGGCCTTTGAAGACGAATTTTTTTTTTGATTTTGGGTGTAGAGAGTATTCTGGAGTCGTTGGAGGTATACCGCAGCCACGGTGGACACCTATCCGTGAATTTTACAAGAAAGGACATGATCCACGTATTAAGGGGAAGATCCAGCCGCATTGGGCTACCTTCCTCCACGGAGGAATTTGTTGTCTATTTATACTGATTTGGATTTTCCGAGTCTGTTTTAGCAAATATTTTCTCATTAGAGGAGTTTATACCGATGTAATCTCATTTGAAAGCCTTTAATCAAAAAAAGAAGGATCGAGCCTAATTAGAGGCTTTTGGACCACGTGAGGTAGCCCAAGAGAGGGGTGAACCGGCTTTAACAAGCGATGGTCATCTGTGTAAAATGGTCAGCATTTCTAGATTTTGATAGTTTAAACAGTAAAATTTCATAAGCATGCTTTCCAAAAACAAGTTTATACAGGAATCAAAACTTGTTGTTTTAACATCAAACCTCTACACTCCAATTGCAGAACATATACTCTTGCTTATTCACACTCAAAACATATCAATGAACACTTTTAATTTAAAAACAAAAGACTTTCATTGATCTTGTTATTTGTGTTTATATATTATTTCCTTAGACAGAGTCTGTAGAGGGCCAGGTAGCCTCTGGAACTCATCCTCTCTTTAGAGGTGACATGTCCAGTGATTGCCCCTACAGTCCATCTCTGTATGGGAAATAGTTTATTCTCACATTATCAAGAGGTCACTTGGAGTTATAGCTCAATTTAAAATTATGAGTATTTGCACTCATTTTCTTAAATGAAAATGGATACCTTGCACCCGGCACAAGTACATTCCATTCTCAGATCAGATGGTATCAGAGCCAGGTTTGCTTGACTGAAGAGCAGGTTGCAAAGTTGGTTTGCTTGACTGACATCACTAGCTTCATTGTGTAGCTTGAAAGGTGTTTTAAGCAGTGTTGAAGATTGACTGCTTTATTATTCTACAAACTACTTGTTGTTTGAGTTTGCTGAAGCTCTTTTGTTCATTATTATAATGACAACTTTCATAAGTGAGTTCTCAAAATCGTCCTCCTTCACAAGATTTTTTGATGAAGGTTTGAAGCAAGAATTTTTCATCATGATGAATATGGTGAAAGAAATGTATGAGGATGAAAGAAAGAGCTCTAGACTTCAAGAGCAGTTGAATTCTATGAGGGAAGAGAAGCAGTTGCTTTCTGACCAATTGCAGGAAATGGAAGGCCAACTTCGTATTGCAAACATGAAGCTGGGAAAGATGCATGAGTTGGAGACACAACTCTTTGTTTCCAAAGAAGCCTTAGCCAAGTATCAGCTTGAAGAAGAGGTAAACAATTCTAGTTTGTCTTCAAATTCTTATAAGAATGTTTATGAACTTGGTTCTTTTGAGAAACATACCAAAGGCATAGGGTCCAAGATGATGTCCAAAATGGGATATGAAGGAAAAGGACTGGGAAAACATGCACAGGGTATAGTTGAGCCAATAATGGTTGAGGTAAGGCCTAAGAATTTGGGTCTTGGCTATGGACAATCTTATGGAGAAAGTTCCAAAGCATCCATGAAGGAAGAAGGTGTGCATCAGCATGCATTTGAACAAGGGAGTGGTGAAATCTCTAAAACCATTGATGGGATTGATAGTGTTCCAAAGGGAGCTTCTTCTTCTTTTGATTCACCTCCTCATGAAGGTAATGAAGGTGAAAGAGAAAGGTATAAATCTGATTTCAATCATATTTCCTTTGATCATGTAAAGCATGGAAAATTTCCACACAAGCATGGGAAAAGAAATGCATGTTCTTTTTGTGGTTTGTTTAACCATAGTGTTTCTAGATGTTGGAAAAGAATGGCAACATACAAGAAACTTTTGAAGGAAAGGAGGCAAGAAGCCAAAGTTCCAATGAACAATGCAAATCATGCGGTCAAAAAGATGAACATGTGTTGCACTTATTGCCATAAGCAAGGACATCCTGTTGAAAGGTGTTGGACTCTGAATCCAACAATGCTTCCACAAAAGTTGAAGAAGTGGGAGAAAGAGTATGGCAAGAATGGAAAGGAAGTTTCCATCATTGATATGTGTCAGGATGATACACATGCTGATATCGATGTGCAGTTAAAGGAATCACCTTTGAAATGGATTGGTAAGAAATGGTTAGAATTCTTATCCAATTAAAGTTGCATGTCTTTCGATTGAATGCATTTTCTTTGTTAAGGGAATGCAAGTTGCAGGATGGAAAAGCTGAGTATGAGACTCACTCTTTCGTAGCAAAAGTTATATTCATTTCAGCTTTGAAAGTACATGTACATGTGATTGAGGATCTTGTACTTATGATTGTACTTAAGAGAAAGTTGAAGGATAAACCGCATGCATGAGAATGAGATGCATGAGCACAGGGATCATGATGATTTCCTTGTATTTTAAACATGTATGTGTGATTAACTTGAAGGGTTGATTACTTTGTTTTTAACCATGCATGTAATGTAATATTGACTTGGAAAAAGTTAATTTGATCTCCAAGATTGTAAACAGGAGAAATGATGAAGTGTTTCATCTTTGTAAAAGCCTTTTCATTTGGGAGGCAGTTCTTCTTCTGGAATGGAGGTGCCTTGGATGGGCATCGTGACAGTTGGCAAGTCCACATGTTCAGGGGAATATTTCAGCTCATATATCAGCAAGTTTCATTGCTGGTTCCTGCAATTTCAGATTTGTCTGGCGAAAGAACTTGGTCGGGATTCGACAAGTACTTGGCGTATGCAGCAAAAAGTCGCCATGACGACAGTTAGCAAGGCAGGACATTTTTGGCATCAGTATGCTCTTTTGGCTGACTGAAAGATGATATTTCTATTCCTCATTTGCTGTACTACAGTTCAGCTCAGCATTTCAGTAAGCTTTTGGGGACCAAAAGCCTTCTCATTTGGGAGGTGTGATCAGGAGCTCAAGACCAAGTGTCGTAAAATGGTCAAAAAAATGAAGGTGCTCAGAACTAGTTTGAACCTGAATGACCAGATAGAGCTCGTCTTCCTGATTCCGGCGCCGCGAACGGTTCGAAAAACGGTCTCTGTATGCAAAAGTTATTCAAGTTCAAAGTTTTGTCAATTTTATTAAAAAAATGGCAAATTTGACTTTGGGAAAATTTTATTAAAAAAAGAATATTCCACAGAATATTCTGGGAATATTCCGTGGAATATTCCACATAATATTCTGGGGAATATTCCATTTGGCAGCCAATGGAAGGGCGCCACGTGGCTAGCCCGGAGGCCGCCACATGGCCCCAAGACCGAATTTGAAATGGCGCATTTGCAAAAATTTTGTTATGGCTCGGACGGATTCGAACCCCCGACCGCATGTATGTTAACCAACGGACTTTACCACCAGACCAAAGTGTATTTCTTGTTATATGGCGTGAATGGACTTCTATTTATGGCGCGTATTTGTTTGGGCGGGGCCCGAAAGGGGGCCAGCCCCCTTCCCATGAAACCACAGGCGGGAACCATGTGGTACCGAACTTGGCGCGCTCTGCAAGATTGGCGGTTACAACTTTGTTACGTGTTATATATTATATGGTGTTGTTGTTATATATTATATGGTGGTTCATTAATATATAACGTTGGTTTTTAATACAACCGTTATCACAACTCCGACCCATATGAACAAGTTAACTATAACTTTAATGCCAACGTAAACCGCACGGACTAAGTTGGCGGACTCAACCATTTTTGGCGCCATCTGCTTATTTGGCAGTCTTATCTCCAGTCTTTCCACAATTAGTGGAGTTTTTCAAGGGGAAAACAGGCAGTTTAGTAAAGAGGCCATAACTTCTACTAGGAGAGGCCTTTGAAGACGAATTTTTTTTTGATTTTGGGTGTAGAGAGAATTCTGGAGCTGTTGGAGGTGTCTGCAGAGCCATCAGGGCATTCTATCTGCGAATTTTACAGCGCTTTTGACAGTGACTCCATCAGAGCTAAGGGGAAAGATTGCTGCATTGGGCTACCTTCCTCCAATGGAGGTGAATTTGTAGTCTATTTATACTGATTTGGATCTTTTGAGTCTGTTTTAGCAGTCTATTTTCTCATTAGAGGAGTTTATACATATGTAATCTCATTTGAAGCCTTTAATCAAAAGAGGACTGAGCCTAATTAGAGGCTTTTGGACCAGCGGAGGTAGCCCAAGAGAGGGGTGAACCACTTTAACAAATATCTATTGTTCATCTGTGTATTATGGCTGTTTATTTCTAGATTTTGATAGTTTAAACAGTAAAATTTCATAAGCATGCTTTCCAAAAACAAGTTTATACAGGAATCAAAACTTGTTGTTTTAACATCAAACCTCTACACTCCAATTGCAGAACATATACTCTTGCTTATTCACACTCAAAACAGATCAATGAACACTTTGAATTTAAAAACAAAAGACTTTCATTGATCTTGTTATTTGTGTTTATATATTATTTCTTTAGACAGAGTCTGTAGAGGGCCAGGTAGCCTCTGGAACTCATCCTCTCTTTAGAGGTGACATGTCCAGTGAATGCCCCTACAGTCCATCTCTGTATGGGAAATAGTTTATTCTCACATTATCAAGAGGTCACTTGGAGTTAAAGCTCAATTTAAAATTATGAGTATTTGCACTCATTTTCTTAAATGAAAATGGATACCTTGCACCCGGCACAAGTACATTCCATTTTCAGATCAGTTATCCTATATATTACGATGCATCTCACATCTTTTAGTACCTTACTGTTGGAGCAAGCATGATTTAAACCTAAAACTCTTAGATGATACCACTACAGCTCATAAAATTGAATTACCTATAATTATTCAATTACGTCAAAATAACCAATTATTAGAATAGGAGCAGAAACATGCATAATCCATACCTAAGTGTCAATTATCCTGATCCCATAACTAATAATATTCACAGCGTCCTCCATAATCTGAAAGCCATCAACCCAAGTCAAAGCATTAGCATCTATAATAAGAATTAATATGGTAGTATGACAGATATCGACCTCGGCAAGAGTTAGCACCATTGCTGTGGGAGTAATAGTGTATGTGGCGGGAGATAGCGATAATCATAAAGTCATCCTCCTACCTGGTGATTCCAGCCGAGCCCATGAGCCCACTAGAGAAGAGTATCCCAAGTAGAGTAGCCCAGTAGAGTGGCCAAGTAGAGAGTATCCAAGCTGAGTATCTCTGCCCAGTTATGACTTGCATCGATTCTTAGCAGCATCGACTCTTTTCATTGAGTATCGACATCAACACCTAGAATAAATAGAGCCTATAAGAAATGATCTTCTGTTGACCTCCCTCATGGCTATGTGACTGAAAATGATTGACTATTGGATGACCCTATGGAAATGAGCACTAGCTATGATTGGTTGGCTATATGACCAGCTATTAATGGATTGGTTATGATTCTTGTCTTTACCGACTGGCACTAACCTTCTAGAAATGAGTAGAGCTTGCAATGAATGTTTTACTACGACCATTGACTGCAAGCACTAACTACGACCATTGGGAATGAGCAGCTATTGGATACCTCGGCTATGAATCACTCACTTGGCCCCTGTATCGTACTGTATTGGATAAGGCATGTTGTGATAGTGATTCAGGTATGCATTAAAGGTGATTTCGATATGTGGGAATATGGGCAACTCACATGCCATAACAACGAACATAGAGGCAAATAACAGAAGGCATTCGTTAGTTCCTAATTGCATGAAGGAATCCATCCATCCGTTCACTTGCATACAAGAATCCATCAAATAACTGCTTGCATGAATCCATGTAACAAAAATCTTGTAACAACCTGCACGAAATCTATAAAGAAAATGGATGCACATAGATGCCTACGATGGTTAATAGCACTCCCATCCGGGGGTATGTTTCTCTCTCGTTTATGTATTGAATGATATATGAATTGAATGGTTACATCTCTCTTATATGTTGGAAACATGGCTCAACCTCGTCACTTATGTTGTTAACATGGGGGACATCTCTTTCCTCTCGTCATCTGGTGGGAACTTGGAATGGGTGGAGGTGTTAGGGGAATGGGTTCTTGCTAAGTATAACATCCCCTTGGTCACTCAGATACATCCAACACTTCCATTTATCTATCTGTGCCGACTTTGGTGAATTCACTCTCTCTCTCTTTCGGTGGCAACTTGGAATGTATTTGAAGGTATCTCTCACATAGTTATGGCACCACATATTCATTTGTAGTACCTCGTAGCACCACCTCTTTATAGCACCTCATCGTAGCACATATGCATTCATTGCATATAGCCCCTTTCTAGGAATGGTTGTAGCCCCTGATGTAGGTTAGTTATAGTTCCATAGGTGTTGTTGTACTTGTTGATATAGTTCCAGGCCTATGGGTTCTAATTCATGTAGCCCTTGGTGTAGGCATATGATCCTCAAATGTTGAATCGACGTATATAAGAGTGATGTAATAAATTGTTAAGGTTGTGATGTTATTGTTAGTGGTTACTCATCAAAGTCTAGATCATTTGGCCACGTACCATAACCATATGTATCGGGTTAATTCCGTCAACCTTTCTCCTTTCCCATGGTAGAAACTCATTGTTCACTGCACATAGTCAATTTTTCATGCCTATCTAGTTTGTTCTTTTCTGGGATTTACCCAGGTCAAGGGGTTTTCTTTCCCCAGGTTAGGTGTGTTCCTTCCTGGGATTTCCCTAGGTCAAGGGGTTTGGGTTCCCAAAGATAGCCTCTCTCTTCTCTTCTGGTGTGAAATGGGTAAATGAATCTCACATATGGTGTTTTGATGAATGCTAGTGATGTTGTTACTCACAACAGGTAGGTGTGATTCACACGATTAGTTTGTTCTGTGTTGGGCCAATCATGGTGTTAGATGGTTTTTTTATCCATTGGGTATAGGTTAGATCAGTTCTAGCATGTTGTAATTGTTTTACTTGTTGGGCTTGGTGGATTGTTAGTTATAGGTTAACGGGGATTGATTTTTTGTATATCCACTCAATTTATGTTTCTTATGATCTTCAAATGAAAAATAAGCATAAGTAACAACATGTATTATATTTACTTGCTAAAATATAATGGCTTTTGGTGGACTTGGTGATGAAGGTTGATGGTCAAAGGTTGCTAGTGGAAGGTTGATTCCTTTTTCTGTGGGACTTGGTGATGAAGGTATAAGTTGAAGGGGTAAGAAGGAATCTATGGGACTTGGTGGATATGATCGACAATGCTTAACTCTGTCAATGGACCTTCTAGAAATGATCAGAAATGATTTTTTATCGGCTATGCCCCTCCCTCTGGAACTGACTGGAAATGCCCTCATGGCTGCTGTTTATCTTGCCCTATCCCTGTCCCTGTCCCTTCTTGATAACATGTTAGTCTACCCCTGCCTCTTCCTTGTCCGTGTCCGTGTCCCTGTCCCTGTCCCTATCCCTTCCCAATAACATGTTAGTCTTCCCCTACCTCTGCATCCATCAGGGTTCAATCAATCAATAGATAAATCTCAAAATAAATTGGTGAAGGCTTCTGTCAAAAGAGAGAAAGGTAGGGTAAAGGCTTAATTTTACTGATTGCATGGAGGCATCTGTCTAAAAATGCCCTCGGTTAAAGGCTTCTTCAGCCATAAAGGTTCAAGGCTTTTGTTCCTTGGCTCCTTCCTATCTCTTCTCGCCCCTCCCCATCCCGGTTACATGTCTGTTTTTCCCTTATATCCTTTGAGGTTTTATTTTCCTTTCTCTTTGGGCTCCATCCATTGGACACACACTCTAATAATACTCTCCATAAATTGAATAACTTAAGAAATCTCCTCGGAGGGCTTGGTTGGCTAAATATGAGAGGCCCTTCCTTGGCGAAATAAGGCCAAATTTGAAAGGAAAAAGTTTGAGGGCTGAATGTTATAGGTTCAACAAGAAGGTTGAAGGCCCTTATTCCCTTGTTTATAGGAAGGCTCTCGCTCGGTGAAAGGATTTTTCTTTAAAAAGGGAATGGCAAGAGGTTAAGTTCCTTGTTTAAAAGTTACATGTGAAAGGAAAAGATTGAAAGGATTTCGTTTCACTTCTTGATTCTGGGGATGAAGGCTCAAGGTGAAAGGCTTATGGTTCCTAGTGATTCCCTCATGGAAGATTGACTCTGTTATATTGACTCATCATCCTCCTCCCTCCACCTCTCAATCCCCCATCCAATAGAACTTATGTTCATTGTCCCCCAACACCTCCTTGAAAAGAGATAAAGTAATTAAAGGTGGTAAATAAGGTCAGTCCTGCCCTTATAACGATAATTAAGGTCCTGAAAGGTCTTGAGTGTGCTTCTATTTCTATTCTATATGATTTCTTCCCCTAAAAAAGTCGATTATATTTGCCATAATTACGTAAACCAATAATTACATATATAAATAATATCCCGCCCACCCCCACCCAGGCAGTAAAATTGTCCTGATCAACCATTTCTTATCTAACTTACTTATAGATACCTGAACGAATAGCCTTCGAGCAAGAATGAATAAGGTTCTGAAAGGAATGTAGGTCCAGCTCCTGAAAGGTTAATCCAGTCATGTCCCAACTTCTACTTATAATAAAGAGTGGCTTCGAAATACTTGTCCTGATAGAAGGTTTTGAAAGGCTTAAAATAAGGGCCAGTCAAGTCCCGATCAACCCTTTTGACACGTGCCAAGGATTGATTGATTGGTCCTTTCAATTGTGTTGTGCATGCTCTTATTATCCTTGGAATTAACCTTCTCCTTATCATTATTCTTCATATAAAGGCCTATTATACATCATTTCCATGTCCCTTATATATCTATGCAATACTTCCTTCGCTAAGTAAGGGGCAACATCAATCAAATTAATAAAAACTACTAAAAGTCCTTCTTGGTTAATTTTAGGGGAAGAAATAAAAAAATATAAAGTAACTAATATCGAAGAGAGATGACTGAAAGGACTTCTAGGTTAGGTCCTAAAAGGTTTTCCTTTGTTCTTCACTCATGGATGGAAGGATTGGGAAAGGTTCTGAGCTATATTCCTGTCAACCTTGATAAGGGAGGGAAAAGGCCTTATCGGTGAGCGGTCAAGTAAGGGACTGGGTTGGTACTACTATAAGGAAGGGGCCTAAAGTATTGAGAGCATAGTTCAGGTCCTGAAAGGTCCTCGAAAAACTTGTCCTAATTAATCCTCCCTTCTTGCATTTTTTGGTTTTTCCACTTAATCTTTATTTAAAGGTAAATCCATACGGGAGGGAAGGATCCAACTAAGGTCATGCCTTCTTAAATCCCACCGATCCATTTACCTCACATCCAACATTCATTTGTTGGTTCCGCCCGACCTAGATAAACAAGATGAAAATCTTGGGGATAAACCATATAAATCATAATAACATATATAACTAAGAATCATAAACAAGATGAAAAGATAGGTGGTTCATAAGATTCACAAATGGGTGATTCAACAAATTAAGGTGATAAACCAGATTCAGGAGATGAATAGATGGGTGGAAGATTTGATGATGAATTATATGTAGACGAAAATATTAATATCAACATAAGTAGATGAGGAATGAAGTAAGTAATGAAGTTAAGGTGTTTGGGTAAGCTAAGAATACACAAATAGTGGGCGTGGGAAATGTAGGTAAGCCCAGTGAGTCAGTAGTATTGAAAGAGTAAGAATAGATAGGTAAGAAATATACAATCTGCGGTTTCCATACATAAGCCATACAACCCAGGTAACAAGCCATAGTAAACCAGCCATACATTTCTAATAAGACAACCCAGGTAATAAGCCATGGTAAAAAAACAAGCATCCATACATAAGTAATGACTCATCGAACCCATGCCCATGGCGCAATAAAACTATTTACTCATTCATTCATAAATAAAATAAGAAACTAAAAGTCCTTTGATGGAGCACTTCATGCATGCATATAGATAGTAAGAGGTCAGCCAATATTTCAAATCCAGATCCTTGTGTGATTGTTCTAGGGATGAGTTGAAGTTCCTTCAGGATGTATTGAACATTGTTCGAAACGTAAAGCAAGTTGTAATTTGAATAAAAATAATAAGGTGAGTAAAGAAGATCTGTAAACCCACTAAATGTGGATGGGTATGGATGGCTTAACATGGTCTTCTCTCAAGAGGTGGGTTCTCTGAGATACCCAACTGGATTGCAATCAATCGACCTCCATAAATAGGGTTTTGGTCCCCACAAACCATCTAGAATTTATTTGTGGCATGAATTTTCTAAAATGCAATAACTACTCTGACGTTGGGCTAGTTGGGCAGGTATCTGTGTCCCCTTCGACTGTCTCTATCATTCATCGTAAGAAATACAACATCAATTTATCTTTCGTGAACCTTCAACTTTGTGATCACTATGCATTAATCGTACGACAAGTGGGATCGGTTGTTCATTAAAGAGGTGGGTTCTGCAATATTCCCAACTGTCTTGCAATTGACCGACCAACTAAGGGTTTGGTCCCCAGGAAAAAAAGGTTAATTTGATGTGATGGACCCTGGTAAATAAAGTTTGTCCCCCGGTCCCCCGATCTATGTGGACCCTCATCCAATCCTACAATAAATTACCCGTCTAGGTTAAAGGAAGAGGACTAACTACTGGCAGCGATGCCATAAAGAAATAAGTAAGAGTCCAAGCCATTCCCTCCTTGTCAAGCAAGAATTAAGACTCCCAACCATGCAATAAAGAAATCAATAATGAATAGCTTGGGGTTATGGTTCGATCAACGCCAAACCAATAACTCGACTAGGTTGAAAAAAAACTGGGGCAATGTTGTTCGCATGTGTAATTTGATGGCCCATAGGTTCCAACGTGAGTGTCCCTACACTTAAGGTTGAATGTTTTTCCCGCTGAGCAACCATATAACTAAGTGTCAAAATTAACAGTATAATCATCTCGTAAAAGGTAACGAAATAAATGGCTTAAGGGAATCCCTAAAATTCTGAAAATGCAGTTGCATGGGATGATGTCCTTTAGGACCTAATATAAAGAAGCTCCTGGGATTAAGGGGGTCCCTGTCTCCTGGGTTGAAGGATATACAAAAATTATTTTGGGATTCCCTATTCTAATAATCGGTAGGGTGTCCAGCGATAGGGAAAACATCTTTATTTCATTCAAGCGGGTGGTTATTTAGCGATGGTAGCAGTAAATGGGATGTCTCAACTTGATTTCCTCTCCAAGTTAGGCTTTGTGTATTCATTTTGATAGTTATTAGCCACCCTCTATGCCAAGATCTATTATGATAATCGTAGCCATATGTTCAATAGGAGCGGTGGTAGCATCAACATTCATCTACAATGAAAACATCATAGACAATTTCTCACTATGATTTGTGTTTGTTTTAGTGAGTGTTGGAGATTATACTCTTAGTGGTGATGTCACCAGTTGTTTTTCTAGGCTTCTGATTGCAGCAGCCCTAACATATCATCTTGAACATCCTTATGCATATCCATTGATTGGGGCAGGTTTAATTTTTGAAATGGTTAGCTTGTATCTTGGAGCGCACTAGCGACAAAGTTGGGCATAAAGGGTTTAAGAAGATGGGTATAGGGTGATCAAAACTGGTCTGGGTGAAATGGGAAATGATCAAAGACCCTCCACTTGCCTTTAATGTGTCATGTGATGCTTAAGTACTTTCTTTCTTCCTCTCAGAGTTATTTAGAGAAAATTTCCCTAGCAAGTAGCTTACCAAATTCACTTTCTTTCCTTAGCGTTATGGAATTTTCCCCTCTCTTTACGGAAAATTTCCCTCTATGTTTACGAAAGTTGTAGAAATATGAAAGATGTCAAAAGACACCAAATATTTTTATTATACTTACTGTAAACGTGGCATGATGAAACACTTTCCTTCCTTTTTTTTCAAAAGAATGTTCTCACAAGTCTTGTTGTTGGTTACAACATGTTGTGCGAAAAGCATCAAAATTTCCTAGAACTAACTTTGAGAGAAACACGAATGGAGAAGAGTTGCGAGAAAATTACCAATATTGCTTGCAAAATGCCACAAGTCACTACAAGTAAACAATTGATCTCCTCAAGTATTTACTTTTACTTATTTCTATACCTCTTAAATCTTTATTATTTAGTTTTTAATCTTAGAAACAAATATCTTTTTACTATAATAAAATTATTATAAATGTATACCTTGTTTTCTATTATTTCTTATATTATTAATTCTAAGGTTTTTATAGTTTTTAAATATATATTTTTAATTTATTATATATATATATATATATATATATATATATATATATATATATATATATATATATATATATATATATATATATATATGAAAAAGATAATAATGCTTATCGTTATTTAAATTAAACATATTAATTGAATTTTTCATTTTATGAAAAAGCATGTATACAAAATGAATTTATTCTTCTCATATATATTTATTGATTTTTTTGATGAATGATTTAGAAATTACACATATATAAGAGTGTTGAATGCATTTATACATTAAAAAAAACATTTTAAACAATAAAAAAATCACAATCTTTCCAAATATTATATTCTTAAATTTCAGTAAAAAAACCAAAATATCTAATAGTTTGACTGAATTTTTTTTTAAGTCTAATAATGTTTTGAATATGTAATAATTTTATTATTAACAATTTGAATTTAACAAATTAAAACATTGTTTTGATGTTTTAGGTTAATTCCATTCAATTTCAAAATTAATAATGAAAATTTTGTTAATTTTAAAGATAGACATATAATATATATTCTATTACATTATGTTTTTTGTTTCTCATAATGATATTCCTTATTATTTGTTGAGTAGTTATTATTTTTAAGTGTACACTTCTTCTTTTAGGAATACATATATTTAACCTTTTGTATGTGATTCTAAACGTTCAATATTAATAAGATGAAATAGAAATGTAAATGCCTTTTAATTTGCTTAAGGCAAATTAAAAAAAAAAATCCTCAATACTTGAGGTTCCTTAGATCTTTTTATTGTGAACATTAATTTTTATGGTGGAATCTATAATATTAATTATAAGGAAATATAAGAAAACAATCATTGAAAATATGCACTTCAAGGGCCAAAGATTCATAGCTCAATGTCTCCCACATCATAGATCATATTGAGAAAATAATTTATAACAATTGATTTATTACAATCCTGAATCCAACCCTTTATTTCCTTCTTAGCTCATTAGATATGGTGAGGGAACAATGAAGTAAGGTAGGAATCATTTTTTCTTCTCATAGCCAAAAACAACTATTGTTGACAAAACAAAGGAAAACCAACGTCTATTTCAATTTCCTCAAGGTATTATCTCTAGTGATATTTATGATAAGAGTTGAATCCATAACCCAACCTCTATTTATATTACCTGAATGTCTTCTCTATATGGGTCTAAATGATAAATGTTGAATCGATAGCCTTAATTGATCTTTTTTTTCACCGCATGCTCTTGGTAAGTCATGTTTGCATGTAAACAAATTTCCTACTATGGTCAACCTCACTTAGTAAATTTGCTAACCTTTCATGATAAATCAATGTAGCAAACAACCTTAGAAACTATTCGTTAACATGAAAAACATAGGTCTCGTTTTTAAATATGCAATGCACAATATTTCGACAATAAAGTTACACTTGATATTATAACATAATGAAGATACAAGTAAATATCATTAGCTCATCACTAGTTGGTACAACATGCCCTATCTTCTTAGCACAAGCTCGTACACTACAATTGCATCCAAAACTTAGCTAGGATATCCAAAACTTACATAGGCTCCAAGCACTCTTCAAGGCAACCATTACACCAAGATCTAAGACTTCTCTACTCCTGAAATAATTTTCCATGCAACAGATAAGTACAATAATCACAGATAATGTATTCTCTAGGTTTTTATCACAAGCCGTAGTGCGACATCTCTTCCATTAAAAAAAGAGTCAAGGTTCCTCCAAAATAATACAAAGGATTAATGATAACGAGTCAAGCATGCATTAAAGTCTTTATCTCCTCTAAAAATCAAGTTCCTCTCTAGGATAAGCACAAACCCTAGTTTCCTCTTGGATTGCAAAATAAATTACTCCAATAACACATTCAAGAACTAAAAACTATCTTTGTGTATCTTCACAAAGCTCTAGTATCTATCTTCCCATATTTTCTATAGTTTACATCACAAAACCTAGGTTTTAATTGCTATAAGACTTCTCCAAGACAATTATAAAGATATAACTATGAGTACATCAATAGTAAGTAATGAAAAAGGTTCCATTTTCCATGTTTCATAATGAATGGGTGAGGGAGGAAAACAATAAACATGGAATAGGTCCCAAAAAGGAACCTTAGGCTTAAGTCAATAAGGGAACTACAAGGAATGTTTTACGATACAAGGATGACAAATGTCAAAGTAGGATCTCACCTTACCCCAAGGTGTTGTGCCTTTCTATAATAATTTAAAATGAGAGAGAAAATAATTAACAACAATAACTAGCAATGTGCACACATAAATCACACGTGATTTATCCTAGAAAACCCAAAGTAAAAAAACCAACCAATAGCTCTATTTTTCCCTTGCCCAAACTTGAGCAAGCCAAACAAGTGAACCTTCACTACTCACCTATAGGCACATAACAATAGAGTATCTTCAAGCCTTTTAAAGACTTCACTACATGTAATCGATAGGTAACAAAACCCATGGGGTTGAACCCCACCATTTTTTATCTAACTCTTTGACTCTTTCACTGAGTCAAGTTTAGACAAAAAATTCCCCCCCTTTAAACTTGAATTGTGGTTTTCCTTTACCAAATCGAGCTAAGCCATCCAAGTGAGCCTTCACTACTCACTTCTATGCCCTGCCTCCACTAAAGTCTATAGTCAAGGTATTCAGGAATTTGGCATATCCTCCGATTTCACTCAAGTCTACCTCCAAAATTTATTGGTACTTTACCAGGGATATGCATATATAACTAGGTCTTACAGTCACATGTCCATTTGAATGCAATAAATATATGTATATATCATGATACTAACAAATTCCACCATCATTTTTCCTTTGTGATAAGGCATCAATTCTTCTGATTGATTCTCATATAAGTATGAGACCCCTATGCTCAGATCTGTTGTTATGATCTGTATATTACTTATTTGTGACATGTTTGACAAAATTCCTATCATTTTTAGTAGGGGTCGGATCAATTACTTGATCCAACATTTGAATTAGTAACCTTGTTTCAATGTTATTTGTCATTTCTAGGAGTTTCATGAAGTTCTAGGCAATCCTATGAGACTTAGACCTAGAAAAGTGGCTTAGAATCCAAGTTTGTTGGGTTAGAAATGTCTGGAACAGTCCATAGTCATTGCCATGGCTTGTTGTGGGAGCAACTGGAAGGCCTCAGTTGCATGCATGGATTTTCATGGGAGTGACTGAGGGCCCGCATCAGTAAAATGTCAAGTTGTCTAAGAAGTTGGTCACCTGGAAGGGTTGGTTGGGTCCTTAAGCTTTTGTAGCTTCTATGAAAGGTCAGACTGTTTGTCATGTCAGTTCTACTTCCTTAACTATACTTGGGAAGTTGAATCATATCATAGTAACCCTTTGTCACATGTTTACCTCGGTGGACCAGTTTGATTGGGTAAATGTGGGAGGAGGCCGTGTAGGGATCCAAAGAGAGGTGGCAGACAAAAGGGGAGAGAGGGTGAAGGGTGCGAGAGAGTAAGAGGCATAAAGAGAAAAAGTGAGAGAGAGGAGAGGGGGAAGAAATAGAGAGAGGGAGGTAGAGATAAGGGTTAGGACATAGGGAGAGAATGGAAAAATGGAGGGGGATTTAAAGAGAGAATGAGAAAGGAGGTGGCCTTAGGGAGAGAAGGAGAAAGGAGGGGGAAATTAGAGATAGAATTAGATAGGAGGGGGAAGATATAGGGAGGGAAGAAGAGAGAGGGATATGGATATATAGAGAGAAAGATAGATGAGTGGGTTAGGGAGAGAGAGAGAGAGGAGGAGGTGGGGAATGGGAGAGAGAGGGAGGAACGGAGGGATAAAGGGGAATAGGGAGAGGGGGTGAGGGAGGGAGGGAGAGAGAAAGGAAGTGGGGAGTGGGAGAGAGAGTGTGTTCCTAAGCGGTGGAGAGTAAGAGGGGTTAGAGAGAGAGGGATGGAGGCATAGAGAGAGATAAAGAGGGAAAGGAGGGGTAATGGTGAAGGGAGAGAGGAAGTGGTGGATAGAGAGAGGAAGAGGAAGATAGATCAAGAGAGAATGATGGGGCAATAAATATATCAAGAGGGAGAGGGGATAAAATTAGAAAGAGGTAAAGAGTAGGTGACAAAGAGGGAAGAGAGAAAGATGAGAAATGAGATAAGGGAAGATGGAGAGAGGGAGGGAGTGATGGGAATGAGAGAGAGAGAGAGAGAGAGAGAGAGAGAGAGAGGGAGATAGCCATGAGGTTGTTATGAAGGAGGGATTGAGGGAGGGAGGGATAGATAAATAAAGATAGGGAGGGAGAGGGAGGAAGATGTATAAGGGGGAAGAGAGGTGGGGAAGATGTAGGTTTTAACTGTGTATAGTTAATTTCTATAAACATATTCTAAACAAAAATATGTATATATATAATGGAACAAACATAAATACATTTAACATAGATATTTTACCCTAAAAATCCACCACAGAGAAAACCATAATTTTTTTCCAATATTCCATTATCTTTACAATGTTACGAAACAATATGTATATAACATAAAATCCATATACCCTAATCCATTAACCATGAATTAGAATATAACCATTGTTCCTAAATTAAAATTACAAAGTCATGGGATGAACCACCATGCACCCCAAAAATATTGAAAGTGAAAATCATATGTTGAAAAAAGTTAGCTAGAAATAGATGTAGAAAAATTCCCAAAATGTTTCTCTCAAGAAAATGGGACTTCTTCCCCCCTCCTTCCCCCCCAACTACACTAGGTTCATATGAATCACATGTGGGGATAATCATGCAAATAATATAACGCATACCCAACACACTCCCACTTCAATGTTTTTTCTTTGCATAAAGGAGATGAGAAGAGTGGATGATCAAAAATCCAATCCAATAATGCCCATTGATTCTCTATAGCAAGAGATTCTTAGTGATCGTAGATTTTGCTAATGAATTTGAAACATTCCTCAAAGTTCCCACCTATGCCAGTAGGATCTTCTTGTATTCACTCTTATCTCTCATGGATTGATATTAAACATGCATACACTTTATCTTAGAATGGTAAGTTGGGTTCTTTGTTGGGAGTATTACACTCTAACTATCAAAATATATCCTTATATATTGTTGTACCAACCCAATACTTGAAAAAAATATTTATAACCATATCAATTCCTTGCTATCATGAGTGTTTGTGATGTATTCAACTTGTCTAGTAACTGAGAGTGCCACTATATACTTTTTCTTGTTCATCTAACTAATTAATCTTCCAAATATGTCAAACAAATACCCACTTGTACATATTGTGTTATATAGATCTCCACCCCATTCTACATACAAAAATCCATGTATGTCCAATACTCTTGCTAATCCTAGTCATCCTTGGTAGCACAATACATAACCATTATTACCATGTGTAAATACCTTTTTTTTCCCAAGGAAAATTTGTAATTTTATTAAAAAACAAAATTACATGTTGTATATGATCCAAGAGCATTCAATCATTACCATTGAAAACTAGTGCACATAAAAAATAGTATCATAGAGCAGTAATATAAAATTAAAAAAACAACTTTTGGACTAAGTAAATATAATTAGTTACCCTTTTCTTCCTTTTTTTTCCGCTTTCCACCAACTTCTTAAATTTGGAGTGGCATTAACAATCCCTAGCTAGTTTTCTTATACTATCATCATATTTTCCTTATCTCAGTCTGAGCTCTCATATACATTAGTTCACTTGTAACCTCCCATCTCCTTTCTAATAGGTAACGTCTCCTTCAAAACTAGGATTGAAATTCCTGCAACTTCTGGACCTGTCAGACTTGGAACCATTATTCCTTCTTATTTCCCCCCTCCATATAATATTATTTCTTGTGGATTCTGATTGACTGGAGGTGTGGGATTACATCCTTTTCCTTCATCCTCTTCTTCTAAGTGTTGTTGCTCTAGAAATTGTCATCCCTTAGGATTATTTTTCTCATTTATTTTTCCTACTTAATTCTTTCTTTTCTTAGGGGAAATATTCTGTCACAATGACATGTTTCTAGACAAATTTGACATCTAAATATTGTACTTTCAAAATTTTAAAAATGGGTCCAACACTTTTTATCATGTAACATATGAATGTGATTTGCTAAACCTTTACTAAGGTCTACCTCCACACTAATTATGAGAAAAGTAAATATTTATTCTTCGGTTTTTTGTGTATCTATCTTTATGTACATACTCAAATTATTTCCAATTCCTTCTAGTACTTTATGATGCCAAAAATGAAGAGGGAGATTATGCAGTCTAACCCACACCAACATTTTAGATTCCACCATTGTATTGGCATCCAAATCAGAAACCATGGGGTTATAAAAATAATCATAGAACCCCAAAACCATGGACCCTCTCTCAAGACCAAATATCTATCATTCTATGTTTGAAATTTAATAATGAAAAAAACCTAGGAACATAGTTGAATATCACAATTTACTGTCCAAGTATGAAAAACCCACTGAAAAAGATCCGTCAATTTTGGCTAGAATTCATTAAATCTGTGTATAATTTATTTAGATTGGAAAGTTGAACTAATAAAATTTATCTCTAAAAGATATGTTGCCATTTTCAGGACCTAATTGAGTTGGTCCAAATTGTAGGGGCCAAGAATATTAAGATTATGATCTAATTTAACTAGAATTTAAGTCTTCCCTTTAAGGGCATCCTTAAAATATGTGGACCCATTAATTTTCTTAGGAAAAAATCCACATAACCACAAATCGATAATGATAGAGTAGTTCTGTTCCGTGCCATAGTTGTGTAGCATAAAGTCATCCTGCAGAGATCTACCCGCGAAGATCAAGATTTCAACCCCCGTTGGAATACATGATCTCTTTTGAATCTCCCTCTTCATATGCTACACCTAAAGGTCCCCGAAAGCCTCAATGAGGATCGATCTTCCTTCTAGAGTTTATGCAAAATTTTGGAAATACTCCCCCTCCCCTAACATAATGGATTTTCTATCTTCGACGTATTCTGCCATAATTGGTTTACAGAGCCCAAATCTGATCTTGTGAAGTGTCTTTCTCCCACATTTGTCCATGGATAAAGTAGAACTGCTAAAATTAAGGATAGATCCATCCTACCAAGGGAATTTTTGCTATATCTAAGAATAGGGTTCTCATATCTATGAAAAAATTTGTTTTTTTTTGCTAGAGACCACCATGAACACCATGAACATCAATATATTCCAGGAAATAAATTACATATTTGAGAAAGATGGTTGGCATGTATGAAATAATTTCAGGGAGTTCTCCATAGATTCCATATCCTCTTCATGCATGGGAAGAAAATGTAGATGTAATATTCCTTGCTCACCTTTTGCACTTGCAGCATTGGTTTGAGCCTCACTTTTTCAAAAATCTTGTGCCTTCACTCTAGTCCCTACAAAGGGAAGCCATCCATCCATGTGCATAAACAGAGTCTAGATCAATTTTTTGTTTTTCACTAAGAATAAAACTTGTCATAACCTATTTCTCCCCTCCTCCAGGACTTTCTAACAAATGAAATGGTTGTACTTTTCTTAGATCACCTCCCTCTCTCGCGATCTTAAATAAAATGACGACATAGAATCCTAACACATTAATCCTAACATAGACATGCATTTCCCCTCTCCCCAAAATAATTTCTAGATCAACTTACCATCTAAAAACACCCAAAAACCCTTTTTACTATTTTTCAATGCTCCTTGCCTAGTTTTGACATGTAGCTACTTAATATAAGCATTTCATGTGTAATTTCATGTCTACTAGAAATAATTACATGTATCAAATTTCCAAGTGCACTAGCATATGGAATATAAGATATGTCTTTTTCCTCTTCATATTTCTCAAGACATTTATCTAGAAATAAATTTACATCTACATGAATAGGGAGCTTTACTTGTTTATATTCCTACATATTTAACCTTTTCAAAGTATTGTATCAATGAAACTCCTTTGATTTAACAAGAGTTTCATATTTTCTTGATCCTTTTTAATTTCCATGGCCAACATAAAATTTGCAGCACTGAAGGTCTTTCATGTAAAATTTAGACAATAATTGAGTCTTAAAATATTCAATTATTTCCTTCTTGTTTTAAATAAACAACATATCATTCACATATAATACCAAATAAATAATATGATCACAAACCAATTTAAAATATACACAATGATCCACGTTTCTCCTTGTGAATATAAGTCCCAATATATAAGTGTCAAAGTTTTGATACTACATCCTTGGTGTTTTCTTTAACAAAAAAAACAACATTTTCAACTTGCATACCAACTCTTTCTTTTTGTTCACTTAAAATCCTCCTGGACACTTCATGCATATCTCTTCTTCAAGATCCCCATGTAGGAAAATTTTCTTCACATTGATATGTCATAATTCATAATAAAAATAAATATAATATAATCTAACTTGGAAAAATGAGAAAAAATCTCACCTAAGCCAATTCCTTATTCCTAGGAATAACCTTGTAGTTGTTATTAATCTTTGTATTTTCTCAAGTTTTCCCTCCACATTCAACTTCATATTAAACACTACTAGATCCCAAGCCTTGTTCTTCTCCAAGGTTTCCATTTCTTCAACTATGACCTTTTTCCATATTTTTCTATTCTCTAAATCCACTTCCTCCCTAAGAGTTCTAGGATCATCATCAGTAATAAACAAAGAAAAATTAGAATGTAAATTAGGTGGAGTATACCTTTCTAGATTCCTTCTTTCCTAAACCTATCTCCTCAATACTGGAGTACATGGTTCCTCTCCTTTTGATTCATTTTCTTTTGTAGAGTCCAATTCATCATTTTCCAATTTAAAATATATATTTTATAGTTCTTTTCCCCTCGATTGAACTTATTTTTTGACAATATATTTGAATTCTATAAATACCACATCTAAACTATACACAACCTTCTCTTTTTTAGGTTCCAAATCTTATAACCAATTAGACCATCTTTATTATACTATAGATAAACTTCTCATTTTTCTTATATAACATACTCATATTTCCTTTGGAGCATGTATGTACAAGTATCATAGAAAAAAACCTTAATTTAAGACATGGATTCTTACCATTCCATACCTCGTGAAGAATCCTATCATCCAAAACTAATTAGGGTGGTTGATTTACAATTAATATGCAATATCCATTTCCTTTACCTAGATTTCCTATCTTGATTCCTAACCCAATACCATTGAGCATGATCCTTTTTTTCACCAACATCTTGTTCATCCTTTCTGTAACTTTGTTCTACTAAGGTGTGTATGGAGTAGTCTTTTACCATGAAATATTTCACTTTTTATATAATTTATGAAACTCATTCTCACAAAGTTCACCACCATTGTTTGTCATTAACACCTTGATTTTCTTCTCTACCTGATTTACCACAAGATCCTTAAAGTATTTAAATTTGTCGAGGAATTAAAATTTCTTCCTAAGGAAATATATCCATGTTTTCCTCAAGAAGTCATATATAAATGAAACATATTATGGAGACATACCCAATGACGGAATTGACAAAAGTCCAAACACATCATTATGCACTAGTTATAACATTTTTTTAGCCCTTTTAGCACTAAATGAGAATCTAACCTGATTCTACCTTCCATATACATAATTTTGATAGAAATAAACATATATAGAGAAATTATGCATGACTTCTACCATACTTTAACCAGGTATTAATTCATGGCCCTTGTCTCTATATGTACAAATATTTGATGCTAGAATATAGTCTTTGCTCTAGACCATATAAGTTTTTATTTTTAAAATATAGTCTTAGGAACAATGGAAATGTTGAAGAAGCCACTACTCATGATTCCATTATATTTATAATTACCAAACCAGAAGTATTTTTTTCTCTGTGATCCTTTCCTAGGGATCACCAAAAAAATGTGTGTAATATGTGTGCGATTAGTGTACAACAAATTCAAATACAATCTCTATATCATTCTAAACCTAATATAACATGCAAGAGGAGGATTAAAGGTCATATATTTTAAATGTTGACCCAACATTCAGTTGATGTAGATATCTTGGAGGATGCCTCACCTCTTAGTCTCTAAGCCCTTGCACATGTGATACCAACATACAAGCATCCAAAATCCTTCCTACAAGATCCAGTTAGCATGAAGACCATTCATAAACAACATGAACGTCATGTATATTATGAATACCATTAGCATAAGAGAAGGGGGATCAATATCAAATTATAATAAAATGGAATATACAAGTGATATACCCCAAATGGCATGAGAGTGACCTCTCCTTCAACTTATCGTTTAGGTCTCCTCTAGCCTCTCATAAGAGCAACACTTGCTGACTATGACAAGGACACTAGATCCTAGATTCTAAATCCTATGAATCTTTGAGATGAAAAGTATACATAGGCCTTTATACCTCACCAAGAGAATACATTTGAATGCTTAGGTAAAATAGAAGTTAAGAAACACCCATAATAATTCTCCCATATTTGAGTCAAAAAAGTATCTCATCGATCTAATCTCCTTAGAAAAGGTTGAGTCTAGAAGGCCCAACATCTGCATTGGCTTCAAAGGGAACAACAACGTAAATTAATAAGTTTATGTATTGAGGCTCACAGAAATTACACAAGCTACATAAGGCTCACCATTTTAAATTCTATAATTAGGTCAAAATGAATTGTCAAAGCTATGCATAATGGTCAACAATATAAAGGCAAATGTAAATAGTTCATGTGTGGGAAAATAGGCCAATAATAAATTCCTAGTAGCTTATACTTAGTGTTTATCTGAACTTCTTTAGAAATATCATTATTCCTTAAACAATCCTTCATGTTTCCTTTTCAAACATTGTTCTTACACCTATATCACTCATATCTCTTATGGAAATCAAATTTATGCCCAATTATGGGATGTGTCGAAAACCAGGGATTGTTGTAATATTTCCATTCATATGCTTCAACTTGACTTTTCCTTGTCCTATGATTTTGGATATTGTTTCATTTCCTAGGAAAATATCACCACCATCATACCTTTCACAACAGCAAAGAAATTCCCTGTAAGGAGTCATATAAAAAAATGCACCTAAGTCTACCAACCATGCCTCACGGTATAAATGTGTGCTTAAAGAAGCAAAGTATACAACCCCTCCTTTTTTTAAGGAGGTTTTTTCTTATGTAGAAGGATCATCATCATATCCTTTTCCTTTCTCAACACTTTTGGATTTACAATGTTTCTTCTAATGCCCTTCATTTCCACATCTCCAACATACCTTCGAGAATATTTTTGTAGATTTATATCTTTCTCATGATTTATATCTCCCACTTGAGAAATTATTTTTATTTCTATCCCAAGAGCTTCCTCTTACAAGTAAATTTTCTCCAAATGTTTTAATTTCCATGTTTTTCCATTTCATCTCCTCTATCAACAAGGATGAGACTATTTCATGAAAAATTAATGTAGTTGCGTTACTACTTATGGAGACCACTAGACTATCCAAAAAGTATGGTAAGTAATACAATAAATTATTACACGTATTTCCATATAAAAAATTAATAGTAATATATATTGGCTAGATTATCATATCATTGAAGGAGTTTAGATGTTTTTTCATGGAATCTCGATCCTTCATCCTTAGGTTAAACAAATTTTTCCATAGGAACATTTTGTTCAATATGTGTTTAGAATAATGGAAATACCCTTGTAGCTTCTCCTAAAGCATCAATTAATATTTATTTTGAGAGACACAAAGTTATTATGCTATTTTCCTTCTAATCCAACTTTATTTGTCTTCTACTGACATCCCCATTGGCGTACTATCAAAATACATAATGATGCACTGATCTTTGTTCAAAAAAATATCATTCATTTTAAACTTCCAACTCTCAAAATATTATACTTTGAATTTCTAAAACTCTATCTTTTAAATTCTCACCAATTAATTTCACCACAAGAATTGATACCATAAATCTCCCACTATAACAATGTTTTCCACAAGCTTAAGCCAAAACCCTTAGCCACAAAGGAATCCTCTTGAATCTAAGTTAGTCAATACCAAATGTAGGTTTTAACCATGTACATTTAAATGTTTTAAATTCATTATTAATAAAAAAAATATAAAATATACAACATCATGCATGAACACATACATTTAGCAAACATATTTACCTTGGAAACCCAAAACACGGAAACCAAAAATATTTTTCAATATATTATCATATTTACATTGTTACAATATAATACATTGCAACAGTCGTTGGATTATCCACAGTATCGAAAAACATTAGTCGATGTTTCGAATCCCAACGGGGATCCATCTTCAGGACGAGAATGAAGAGTGAAAGAAGGACGCACAGGTTAAGGTTATAAATAGTGAAAGATGAAAAATGACAAAGGCTGACAGGAACTAAAATTATTAATCAATTTAATCTAAGTATTAATAAATTAAATTTATAAATTAAATTTAATAGTACATAATATTATTATTAATTTTTAATGTCTACTATTAATAATACTACTAAATTCATTTTATTTTATTTTATTTTTAATTTTTATAAAATAGTTTAAATAAATTGTTAATCTATTTAATCTAACAAAATTTTAATCTATTTGATAAAAAAAAATTAATGAATTAATTTTAATTTTTAATATTAATATAATTTTAATAGTATATAATATTATAATTTAATTTAATTCAATTTTAATTTTAATAATTAAATATTTATTTAATTTTTTTTTTAATTTTTGTATTTTGATAAACCTAAATGTTACTAAATTTTATTTCTGTATAATTTAAAAAATAAAAATAAAAATTCTTAGCCTAATTAAACTAAAATCTAAGGGAAAATTTATTTAAAGTAATAAAACCCTAGATGGTAACTAATAAAGGTTTATAATTATTCCTAATTAATAAAATTAATAATTAATAAAATATAAATTATACATAATAAATCAAACACTCTTTTAATTAAGTGTTAAAAATGTTGGATTATAATTATTTAATAAATCTAGTAATGAAATGGATTATTTCATATTTAATATTATTTCATTTTTAATATTTATTCCTATTTTTTATTAATTTCTACTTTTTTCCAATAATAATTATTAATTAATTAATTTTTATTAATAGAGACTAATAAAAATTAATCACGATAATTATTATGAGGACTCAATTAGGTTTTCGAAGTGACCAGGCCCTAAAAATATTTCCTATATGGGAGAGAAAGAAGAAAACCTGCAATACTATACCTGGGATGAGGACGAACCTACGAAGCACATTTGTCGAATTAGAGGTCACCAATTGTTACTAATTTCGTATCCCCTGTCTCTGTTAATGTTATGCAGGTGTTTTAAAATCTCAAAGAGTGTCGTGACTACAACCTTATCCTTGTCTTCATTTGCATTAAACCTATCCTCCACCTTCGAAGTTATCATAGATATTTTCTAAAGCTTAGTTTTAGCATAATACGTGGTGAGATCAAGCGCACCCACGTTGCGTTAGATAAAATAGGACAATCATCTCTTTCCTTGCATTTAAGGCTAGCTAATTCCATTAATCCTGATCTCTGGAGAACGACTGATGCAAAAGCTGCTCTCAGAGCTGAAAAGGAAGGACAGCTGGCCCGAGAGTGGCATTCTAGGAAACTGGTGAAACTTAAGAGATTAGCTCTCATCGAAACTCGGGAATCGGGTAATGAAGGGTTCCTGCATTCTAATGAAGACCGACGGTCATCCATAAGCCATAGGCTGGTAGGCCTCGCTCTTAATGCAGGTTCTGTTTTCAATTCCGGTTCGTATTCTCAAAAAGATGGGGTTGGAATGGATGTTCGTAGCATGTTTAGTATGATGTGTACCGATGAAAACTCCAATGTCTTAGTTGCGACCTCTGATTTTGAAGAATCTGTCCTAAATATCATAAAACTAGAAATGGACACTTTAAACGATGAAGGTGGTGGTTTGACAAATCAGCGGGTCGTGGTTTGTTCTGATGATGTACTTGTGAATGGTTCTATTAATAGAATTGTCTGTCCTTCAGGAAGGACTTCGCTCTCGTACAAAGTCAATGAACTGCTAGAGATCAGAAACTCTATCACCCGACGATGTTTTCAACGTCTTTTCCATTGATCCTTAGTAAAACCAGAGGTATAGAGGTATCGATCCCATCATCTTCAGCGTTGAATGGTACCCGTGTCTCTCAAGTGGATTTGGAAGATGTGTTCGATCTTGGCTCAACCTCTCTAATTCCAAGTCATCCAGTTAAGATGGTGTCCTTTAATCTTGGAGAGGATACAGCTGAACCAGATGATGTGGTTAGTACTGATAGCAATTCAGAATGTGTAATGGTTGGTTGTAAGAATGCAAGACCTCACTTCAACACCGCAGGCTATATTTCCAATGCTCACGGTGAGGGAACTTGTGGGTGTCAAGTTGACTTGCAGGATAGCTTGCAAGTTAATACCAGAAACGGATCTCGTCACTCCCAAATTAACTCACATGTTAACTCGCAGGTTAGGTCAGAGTTTGACTCGAATTCTCCAATCCCGAGTCATATGGTTAGGTCGATGCCCCTAAAACTTGTTATGGTTTTATCTGATTGTAGTGCAGAATTTTTAAACGGTCGAGGTAAGGACCAAAACCTTCCTTGCAAACCTGCCAGCAGTAAACCCATTTTTCTGTGTAAAAACCGTGATTATAGCGGTGAACTTGGTCAACGATTGACTGTAGGTTCAAGTAATGATGTTAATTTTGGTCATGATCCTTTACATGGTCATGGTGTATATAGTGATATTGGGCCACATAAGAGGCACAATAATGCGCACTCCAAAGTTAATCTAAATCATGAAGTGGATCGTGACCTCTTTAGTTCCTTGATTAGTAATTTACCAAGCATAGCCAATAATAATCTTAGGAACATGGAGAATAATTGTATTATAAGGAAGCTCGTTAAGGATGATGCTAGGGAAACCATTAAAAAAAAGGTTGTTAACCTATCCTCGGTAGAATTAAGTTCTGACACCCTTACGGTTCTTAGCAAAGGTTTAGGATTTGTAGTTATGGCTAAGAGTATTCCAAAAGAGAGAATTTTGTGCAGCATTGAGGAAGGTATTTGATTTTTACCCTTTGGATGACAAAGAAGCTCTTAGACAAGAATTCTCCCTGATTCTAAGGAAAGCCAGAGCCCCTAAGTGTAACCTTACCAAGGAAGAGATGGGTGCTCTTAGAGCCCTTCGTAATAACAAAGAAATTGTTGTCCTCAAGGCAGATAAGGGAGGAGTTGCAGTCATTTTAGATAAGGTTGATTATATTAGAAAAATTAATGAGAATCTTGATTGTAGCAGCTATAATAAGTTGAAGTCCAACCCCTTACCAAAGCTTTTAAGAGAATTCAAGAAAGCAATCTCGAACTCTCATCTAGATGACAAGTTAAAGAAGAAATTGACACCCTTTTGTGAGGTCATTCCGAGAATTTATGGGCTTCCTAAGATTCATACAGAAGGGGTGCCCCTTAGACCGATTGTCAATACCATTGGTTCCCCCACCTATTAATTGGTGAAATACATTGCTAAAATCCTTAAACCTCTTGTTGGAAACACTGAGTCCTTCATTAAGGACTCGAATGATTTCGTCAAGCTTATTAAGGAGGAAAGGGTGGAGGATAGCGAAATATTAGTAATATTTGATGTGGTTTCACTATTTACCAAAATCCCATTAGATGAAGCGATGTAGGTTATTAATGAGGTGACGGATCCTGAAACGGCTAAGCTTGTTGAGATCTATTTACGATCCACCTTCTTTAGCTTCCAAGGAAAATTATATGAACATGTATTTGATGTCACAATGGGATCACCACTCTCCCCTATTGTCGCCAACTTATTTATGGAACACTTCAAAAAGAAAGCCCTTTCTTCCTTTCCACTAAGTCTAGCATGGTGGAAAATATTTGTAGACAACACTAACATAAAGTGGACGCATGGTAGGGAGAATCTTGAGAAATTTCTTAATCAACTCAATGCAATTTCCTCAGAAATTAAGTTTACCATGGAGATGGAAGAGAATAGGAGAATTCCTTTCTTGGATGTCCTGGTCACCATAAAATAGGATGGGACATTGGGGCATCAGGTGTTCAGGAATAAAACCCATATTGACAGTTACCTTCATGCTGAGTCTTAACATCATCCTACTCAGAAATTTGGTGTGCTTAATAATCTTGCTGTAAGAGCCCCGAGGATATCCGATGAGGAACACCTGAAAGAGGAGATCAGTCAATTGACATCTGTTTTCTTGGGTTTAGGATATAAAGAGAGAGAAATAAAAAAATCCATAAAAAGAGCTGAAGGTGTGATCATATCCAAGAATTGACAGGGTACTCAAGAAAGTGGTGGTAGGGTTTTTCTACCATACATTAAGGGTGTTCTTGATAAGATCGCTAAGGTGTTGGGAAGGAATGACATTTTCGTGCAATTTTCAGCAGCAAGTACCATGAGACAAAACATGCAGTCAGTTAAAGATAGTATTAGTCATGAGCAGCTTAAAGGTGTTTACAAGATTGACTACTCTTGTGGGAAGAGTTACATTGGTGAAACCAAGTGCTCCCTTCAAAAACGTCTTAAAGAGCATGGTGCCGATATTAAACATGAGCGATCTAGCACCTTGGCTCTTGCTAATCACTCCTCGAAAACTAAACACCACTTATGCCTGGAGGATGCTAAGATCATTGCAAGAGAGGAACACTATGAAAGACATAAGATTAGAGAGGCACTGGAGATTTTAAAACACCTGCATAACATTAAGAGAGACGGGGGATACGAAATTAGTTATAGTTTGCAACCTCTAATTTGACAAATGTGCTCCATAAGTTCGTCCTCATCCTAGGTATAGTATTGCAGGTTTTTTTCTTTCTCTCCCATATAGGAAATATTTTTAGGGTCTAGTCACTTCGAAAACCTAATTGAATCATTCCTCATAATAATTATCATGATTAATTTTTATTATTCTCTATTAATAAAAATTAATTAATTAATAATTATTATTGGAAAAAAGTAGAAATTAATAAAGAATAAGATGAAATATTAAAAATAAAATAATCCATTTCATTACTAAATTTATTAAATTATAATGTAATATTTTTAAAAACTTAATTAAAAGAGTGTTTGATTTATTATGTATAATTTATATTTTATTAATTAGGAATAATTATAAACCTTTATTAGTTACCATCTAGGTTTTATTTCTTTAAATAAATTTGTCCCTATATTTTAGTTTAATTAGGCTATTTTAATAAAAATTTAGAGAAACAAGAATTTATAAAAAAAATAAAAAATAAATAAAAAAAGGAAAAAAAGAAAGAAAGTAACATTTAGGTTTATCAAAATACAAAAATTAAAAAAGATATTAAATAAATATTTAATTATTAAAATTAAAATTGAATTAAATTGAATTATAATATTATATACTATTAAAATTATATTAATATTAAAAATTAAAATTAATTCATTATTTTTTTTAGATCAAATAGATTAAAAAATTGTTAGATTAAATAGATTAACAATTTCTTTAAACTATATATATATATATATATATATATATATATATATATATATATATAAAAAATGAATTTAGTAGTATTATTAATAGGTGACATTAAAAATTAATATTAATATTATGTACTATTAAATTTAATTTATTAAAATTTAGATTAAATAGATTAATAATTTTAGTTCTTGTCGGCCCTTGTCATTTTTCATCTTTCACTATTTGTAACTTTAACCTGTGCATCCTTCATTCACTCTTCATTCTCACTTTGTCCTGAAGATGGATCCCTGTTGGGATTCAAAATGTCGACCAATTTTTTTCAATACTGTGGATAATCCGGAGACTGTTGCAATGAATGATAACCACAGAAGCCTAAAAACCATACAATATAATATTTAGATGTCATAGAACCCATAAACCCGAAATACAGTAAAAATGGATTAGACTATAATTATAGTTTGTTAACCTGAATTACCAAACCATGATTGAACCACCATGCACCCTAAAATCAATAAACATGATAAACATGTGATGAAAATAGGAAAAAATGGATAAGAAAATCCACACAAATATTTATTTTCACGGTTGTTGCCTTCGAATCCCAACGTAAGGGGAATCCCAATGCCTACATACCCCATTGAAATGGGGCCTTTTCCCTCTTTCAATCTCCTTAAAAAATAGGGAATTCCACTCACTCATTGCACATGGTGCATACGAATATTGTGCGGGGATAGTCAGTCAAATAATATAACACATGCCCAATAGAAGAGAGAGAGAGAGAGAGAGAGAGAGAGAGAGAGAGAGAGGGAGTGAAGGACAAAGGGGTAGCTATACACACATAGAGAGAGATGAAAACATGAAAGGGGGGGGGGGGGAAGAGAGAGAGATGGTTGAATTGGGAGCATGGAAGAGGTGTAGAGGTAAGAGAGAGAGAGAGAGAGAGAGAGAGAGGTGGGGAGCGAAGGGAGTGTAGGAGAGAGACAGGAGGGCGTGAATTGGGGGAAGAGAGAGAAGGATTAAGGGGGAGAGATAAAGGTATATTGTTAGTGTATTTTTTTTTTTACAAGTGAGTGAAAATCCCTTAAGTTATGGGTAACTTATAACCCTAACCAAAAATGATGGTTGCTTCTATGCTTCATATCTGCAATAAAACATGAGAGAAAACCCTGCAACAAAATATATCATGCAAATAGAAACATATAATATAAAAAAAGTGTAATAGAAAAATTCAAGAGTTAATCAAATGATAATTTTATTAAAACACCTAGTGAGGAGAAATTACAACATGGGTTTGTTGTTCCCCCTCTATGGGATGTGTCCTTTTCTTGTCCTTGTGATTCAGTTGTGTGCTTCTCTCTCGACTTGCAATGGGAAAACAACTAAAACATGACTTGAACTCCAATGAGAGCTCAAATGTAATGAGATGATAGTGATGATGATGAAAATGGTCATTGTGAAGAATGTATAGAAAAAACTCTCTTTATAACAAAATATTGAGCTAAATTAGGAATTATAAAATAAGAAAATATTATTGACTAAATCAAAATCTAGCCATTGTTAATACTTTATTATATTTTTGAGGTGGAAAATATATTCAAAATGGTAAAATATGTTTATTTAGAAAGTGGTTAGAGTAATTAACAATATAAACTACCTATTAATCAATTTTTGAGAATTAAAGAAAATATGAATTTGAAATAGTTATTAAATAATGATCTAACAATTATCTCAAAAGGAAAATACGGAATAAGTAAGGAATAATGAATAAATGATGATTTATTTAATTATTTCAAGGTGATTAAGTCAAAAGTGATTAGAAAAAATTATCAAATAATTATTTTTAGAGAATATTGAATAAATAATGATTTATTTAATCATTCTCATAGGGTTTTTGAATTTCAATGAGAAATAATTTATGAAGAGATGTTTACTAAATTATTGCCTATGGTGAAAGTGTGCTTACCATGGTAAAATTAATCCTACATGGTGTATTTCGATCAACTAGTAAGAAATGGATAAATGATCATTTTTTGGGTGATAGCATATATAGTGAATAAGGGAGATATAAGGGTAGGTGAGAGAGAGGCAGAGAAAGTGATGGAGGAATTATGGAAATTTTGAGGTCTAAAATGGGCATCCTAAGGAAATCATAAAATAATAGTGGAAATAATAAAATAAGATTAGATTACATCATCAAATTTTAAAGGGAAAAAAGAAAGAACTATTTTTTTTTAACTTGTATTTTCAACTTATCGCCTTATGGGTTTACTCAAATTTCAATTGGAAACAATAATTGGATGCATAATGTGATTCCTCATCCAAGTAGTACCCATGTTCCATAGTTTCAATGGACTCTGTTATATGAAAAATTAGAAATACATGAAAAACGTTATTGAAATCAAGTTTTTTCATGTATTTCTATTTTTTCGTGTAGCAAGGTTCATCGAAAGTATGCAACATGGGTAATCCTTGGATGATGAACTAATTTTTTCATCCAACGTGTATGTCCACCCAATTTGAGTAAAACCTTAGTGAGATAAGTTAAAAATACAAGTTGAAAAAGTAGTTTTATTATTTTATTATTTTTTAATCTTTTTACTTTTTTACTCCAAAAATGGTGGATCATCCCCCATGGTTGACATCATCATATTGAATCCTATTGGTTTTTATAAAGTTTACTTTGGTTGTACATTTTTCTTAGGAGGCCCATTTTATGCCTCACAATTCCCTTAATGGTAGGGAGGGAGTTGGAGAGAAATATAGTGAGGGAATAGAAGTGAGGTTTAAGGAGAGGTGGAGAGAGTAGGATAAAATAGAGGGGAAGATATGAAGAGAGAGATATATAATTGGGGGAGAGAGAAAAATAGAGATACGGAGGGTGAGGGAGAGAAAGAGTAAGATAGATAAATGGTGGTAGAGATGAGAATATATGGAGGGAGGGGGGAGATACAAGTGGAGAGTGGGTGAGGGAGGGTGAGAGAGAGAGAGAGAGAGAGGGGTTGGGGGGGGGGGGAGGATCGGAGAAGGGGGAAAATTTAGAGAGAAGGAGAGGGGAAGATAAGGATGGAAGTGGAGAGAGAGAGGAGGAGAGAGATATAAGATAGGAATAGAGGGGGATATGGCGAGAGAGGGAGTAAGGAGGAGGTAGAGAGGGATGGATGGGATCGGGAGCAAAGGGGATATAAGGGGAGAGGATACAAAGAGAGAGTGGTAGAGAGAAATACGAAAAAGTGTGAAATGGAGGGAAATATAAGGAAGGGAGGTGGAGAGTTAGAGAGAGAGGGATAGTGATGGAGGGAGTGAAATATATGGGGGGAGAGGAAGGAATGTAAATAAATAATGGGAGAGATGAGGGGGAAGAGAGAAGGGGGAATAGAGAGGGAGAGTGGTGGGAGAAAAAAGGGGAGAGAGAGGGTGAGATAGTGTTATGAAACCAGCTCCAAAAATAGAAGAAAAGAGAGACCAACACCTTAGAAATCAGCCACTTCGATGGGGAAACATCCTTTACATTACATAAATGAACAATTCTTGGATGATACAAATGGAAAAACCTCCTTTCTACATATAGGATTCTATGGGGTCACAATATAATCCTAGCCAACCTAACAATAATAATGTAAGGGCACAATAATAACAATATGGGGGCTATAGGGGTACAAAAATAACAATAAGGGGGATAAAATAACTAAAATAAGGGGATACACTAGTATTATATGTACCTAACATGCCCCTCTCATTCAAACAAGTGTTTCCCTCAATGCTTGATTATTTCTGGACGCTTCTGTATAATATTCTCATCCTCCCATGTGGAATCTTCAACGGATAAGTTCTTCCATTTGCATAGATACTTTGAAATTGTTTTATTTGGTAGTTATCAAGTTCTTGTTTCTGTGACTGCTTCAAAAATTCTTTTGTTGTGATGTTGATCTTCCTGTTGTTTCATTCGATTCTGCACCAAAGTTAGGTTATCCTTTGAGAGTTGGAGAACTTGTTGTTGATGGTCAATGTGATCTTCCACTACTTTATCATCCATATTATCTTTCATTTGATCCTTCAAACCTTCCAACTTAGCCTCCATTTTTTCTTTTAAACCATCTATGTAATCTTTGATTTCTCTTTGTGAGATCAAAATTTTTTGCGCTTGGTACCGTAGTTTTGATATCTCATACTACAATTCTTCCTCTTCATGCATCATAGTATATCTTTCTGATGGATTAATGGGTGTAGAATTATTTTTGGGAGGCATTATAGAACCCAATACTGATAAAAATGCTTCAATATGCCCTTGGAATCACTTCAAACTGCCTTTTCAAATAAATTTTATGCAATTTTAGAAAACAAATACACACATTTTTCTGGCTTTTTAGGATGTCGATATTAAACCTGAATTATCTTTGTGATTTCAGATCTTCAATATCTGAAATTTGGTCTTGTAGTAGCCCTCTGAATCTTGTTTCCAATGCCACAGGTTAGACCTGATTTGGATTCTTCAAGGCAAAGTTATACCCAATCTTCCACAATGACCTAATTATAGACTAGTTGAGTACAGCAAACTTGTATGGCATGCCACATGTCACGATTTCCTCCTTCGACTCTTAAATTGATACAGGAAACTAAATTCCATTTAATTTTAGCCACTTTTTACGTAATTATAACTTGATGCTCCAAGAGAGATTTATGACAATTTTCCCAAGGTCACCTCTTTGAGATGAAATTCGGGGGCCTGAAAAAACCCTAACTTCCACAGATCATATCTTGGAAAATATTGCGAACCAAGATCCGAAATTTTTACAGAAGTTCCTCAGAATTTCGGTTTCGTGTGGTAAACATTTTAGCTTCTAAACCTTTGTATAAAAAAAGTTGTAGGAAAATTCCAGGATGACCTATTTGGAGTAGCGAAACCCTAGAATCCAAAGCTATGACACCAAATTTTATGAACCCATCTCCAAAAAATAGAAGAAAAGAGACATCAACACCTTATAAATCAACCACTTTGAGGGGGAAACCTCCTTTACATTACATAAATGAAAAATTCTTGGATGATACAAATGAAAAAACCTCCTTTCTATATAGAGGAGTCCATGGGGTCACAATATAATCCTATTTGACTTAACAATAATAAAGTAAGGGCACAATAATAACAATATGGGGGCTATAGGGGTACAAAAATAACAATAAGGGGGCTACAATAACTACAATAAGGGGATACACTAGTATTATATGTACCTAACAGATAGAGAAAGAGAGAGGAAGGGAGAGAATGATATATTTATATAGAGGAAGGGAGGTAAAGAAAGATATGGGGATTATATAGAGAGTGAGAGGGTAGAAGAGAGGTGGATATGGATACGAATGGATAATAAGAGGGAGATGGAGGTAAACTGAAACAAAGAGTGATAGACATATAGAGGATGGGGATGAGAGAAATGGGGGAAAGAGAGAAGAGAGGTAGAGAGGGAGAGAATGGAGGGAGATAGACAAAGAAGGGAAGAAGAGAGAGTGGGGGAGAGGTGGAGAGTGAGATGGTGAGGGATCAAGTGAGATAAATGGTGTTAGAGAGAGAGATAAAGAGGGGGGAAGAGGGGAGAGATAAAGAGGGGGAAGGGAGGGAGGTGAATATCAAGAGAGAGAGATGGTGAGTTTTTTTGAAGGAAGAACTAATGGATGGAGGGATAAAGAGATACAAATGGGTGGTTTTTGTGAAGGAATCATTGAGGGAGGGAGGGATAGAGAAAGAGATGAAGGAAGAGGGAGGAAGGTATAGAAAGAGGGTGTGAGTTATGGGGAAGAGAGAGAGGGGAATATGTACACAAAGACATAGAGGGAGGGAGATAGGGAGAGATATTGGAAGCAAGGTGGAGGGTGAGAAGGAGAGAGATAAATAATTTAGAATTAGGAATGTTACTCGTAGAAGCATAGGCGAATGCATGAATATGGATTTCACTTATGGGCCAAATGTGGCAACGAAATTTAAAATTTTTACTCTTTTATCGAATTGAAGCCCTAAAAATTCATATAAGCATTATGAATTTTGATTCGGAGTAAAAATAAAAATTGTGGTTATTGTTTGGTCATATATTTCCCCTTTTGACTAACATTTTCTTCACATTCAAAACCATTTATAGAGGAAGCCAAGCCCACCTACCTGTGAATATCACCACAAAAAACCAGTATAATTCTAATTGGTATATTGGTTGGGTGATGTGCCTAGTTATTGTTACTGTGATCATTTGCAACCATAAGAAATAATTATAACTTAAAGGAGTGCCATCATTTTTAATGGTAGGATAGGTATTACAAACAATTAATCTCTCTAAAATAACTACAACACATTATCAGAAGGTATAAGCCACGAGAAAATGTAAGGAAGCATCACAATTATCATTGCATTTTTAATTATTAATTTAGAACCATAAATTCATTTACCTCAAATTTGATATTTAGAATCATAATGTATAATTATTACCACATCTTAATATGAATCTAGTAATATAATAACAACATCAAAAGCTAGTTGTTTAAATCTATATAATATCTTAAGTGCAACTATCATGAATTCTTAGATGAACTCAAAGTAAAGAGCTTGTTCAATATCCTATTGAGTTTACCATTCCAAAAAAAGGAAAAGTTGAAAACATCCATAATAGGAACAACCAAGTAATTTTGAATAAATTTATGTAGAATTTATATGTTCAAATTTCAAGTTGCACAATGTAAAGGCGATCTAAGTGAAGTAACTACTATATTGTCTGGAGGTGTATGAAACCCACCTTTTCCACCTACGAGTATTGTAGATTCTGCACCAAGTTATCCTCATTACTCATTCAAATGCACTCCAAAACTCACTCCTACAGATTCATAACCACCAATGTTAGAAATATCTCAATCACTACCCAGAAATATGGTTGGTCAAATATTCAGAAGAGCATCGTTAATACCAAGAGAAATGGTTTTACTAGGATAGAAACATGACTTACCAAAACATACATAATATTATTTATCAATATTTTATTTAGACAATAAAGGATCCCTAAAAGACCATGTAGGTAAATTTATGTTAGTAGTGAATTTTATTAACATTGAAAATGAAGGTTTATTCCATATATTATTTCCTCTTATATTTGACATCAAAGCATCAACATGGTACTTTTCTCTTCCTAGATAGGCAAATTTAAATTGAAATGATTTTCAGAATGATTTTATTAAAAATTTCTATGAAGAAAAAATACTTGCCACCTTAGTTTTATAGTTTTTAGAATCAAAGGGAAAAATTTAAAGACTTCAATCAATGATATTTAACATTAATAAATAAAATATAGAATAATTATAGGATTTCTGCAAATGTCCTCATAGAGTTTTAGACTACAACTCTAAAACTCTATAATGGGTTACTATACATTTTATTTGAGTTATGTCTTTCTTAAGGTGAGTGAGTGAAATTGATTAGAAGGGCTCACACCTCCAAGGTCAGGGAATTTTGGTATAGGGAAGAGAGAGACCATATTGTATAGGCATGTGTATTAACCCAAGTTGAAAGAAGAGGTACATAGGTCCATAATAGGATGCATGCTTTATTGCAACAACAAACCTAGTGATAGGAAATAGGATCTATATCATCCCTTATTTGTGCCCACTCATTATTGGGAAATAATTTTGATGAAATTTGTGGGAGTTTTACCAAAAGCTTGGAAGGTGCATGAATACATGTTCATGGTAGTTGAAAGGTTCAACAAGATGTGTGTTTTGATGCCTCGTAAAAAGGCCATCATTAGGAAAGAAGCAGTGAAATTGTTGTTTCGACAATTCTAGGTGCACTTTGGGATAACAAGAAGCATCCTTTTAGACATGGACAAAAGATTATCAATTTATTTTTTACTACATTGTGGGAGAATATGGACACAAATTTTAACACGTCTACAACATTGCATCCATAGATAGATGGGAAAAAAAAGTAATCAATAGCACTTTCGTGCAAATTTTTAGGGATTACAATTAGAAGCATCCAAAGACTCAAGATGAAAATATGGTATATATTGAACACTCTTATAACATAGCAGTCCAAAATTCTATTCGTAAGTCCACATTTAAAATTGGTTTTTCATATTTTCCAGCTTCACATTTAGACATTACATATCGTAAGAAAGAGTGAGGGAAATTTTTACATCTAATACCTTACATGTATAAAATTTTGTTAAGAAGATCAGGCTGATCCATCTTAAGGATATAAGAGACACTGTAGAATTCATAAGAAAAATATAAGGATGGGCATGATCAACAAAAAACAAAGAAATCATTCAAGGTGGAAGATATAGTATAGTCACAATTGAAAAGGGAGAGACTATAGGGTCCTTGTAATTAAATCAAAGTTATATGACATGGTCCCTTTGAGATACTAGATAAGGTGGGAGATAACACCTATAGTCTTAATCTACCCCCATATATGTGAATTTACTTAGTGGTGAATGTATAAAATTTGAAACTCTATGAGCCTTATATGTTGGATCACGAAGAGTAACAAGTATCACCTTCTATAGAAGATTTGGCACCAGAAACTTAGAAAAGTTTGTAAATTATATATTTTTGTAGAAGGGGTATAAAAATACAAGACAAGGACAACATGAATTTTGGAAGATTGGGTTGGAAAGAAAAATTCCAAGCAAGGCTAAATGGTACTCTAAGGAGAAGGTAGAGGAAAAATTTCCTTATCTCATTCAATAAAATATTTTGGGGACCTAAATCCTACCAAAATGGGGAGGTATGATCCAGATTGGATCATACATTATATTCATCCACCTTGATGCTTTGAGAGTGGAAAATTTGGAGGAATCAACTCATAGGACCTTTTTTAACGATAGGTCCCAATTGGGAATTGGGGCCTCAAACATTCTAGAAGAAGTTTGAGCAATCAAATGGAATTTCACCCCATAATCCTATTCTACATACGGATGCCTTTCGAATGAGACAAAAATTACCTAAATCATAGTTTGGATGAAATAATTATACCACCTATAATTTGACCTTGTTATTTTTACCACCATTATTCAAGAGGATGCAATGTTAGCCCCCATTATTCATGGAAAAGGGGCAAACCACATGATCATGATGAAGAAGAATCTAGAAGAGTCAGTATTATAGCCCTAGTTACAAGTTGAAGGAGTCAAACTTAATCATTAATAGGCTATGAGACAATGTAATAATCAAGCCACTGGGAGGAAAAGGGGATCCATTATATTTGATTTCATTTTGTTCCATATATGAGAAGAGTAGGTAAGAGTGAATGGACATAGACTAAAAAGAGAGGGTTTATGCATTGTAGTATACCACGGACTATATTTTTCACTTCTTTGTACTTGCATCCATTTCCATTCAAAGAAAGAGAGAGTAGAGAAACCTCACCTTCCAACTAGGTTTTATCCCATAAGGATTTGTCGGGTCACTTGTTATTATGGTTAAGTGTGATTGTATTTGTGTGTTTTCTCTATTTTTTGTATTTCATATGTTGCATGTATAAACATGACACAATAATTAACACATTCAAATATCTAAGGAAAAAATCATCCTCATAACATAGATTTCATATTTTCAAATATATTTTAGTAGATTTGTTGTGACGAACTATTTAGTGGACCAACAATTTTAGTTTATGGATTGAGATTCATTTTAAAAAATTTCAATATAATTTTGTATCATGTGTTTGAAGATATGTCATTTAGTCGTGATGGATGTAATTCTTAATTCAAAGAACGAATTTAAATAATGGTAAAGACTCCTTCTAGAGAGTCCTTACTTTGGGTGGTGAAATCTATTGATTTTGTAAGAATTATTAAGTAGAAAATTGAGCTATCACAAAATTCTCATGTCAATAGATGGCATTTGAATTTTTTAACTTGCAACTTTAGGCATCAATCCTTTTCTCGTCTACAACATAGTTATTGATTCAACTCTTCTATTGGTGTTGGGATTGTGGTGAGGTGCTAGGAGCACTAAGATGCCTTGAAGTTTAGGAATGTAATAAAAAATAAATATACAATTCCAATTCCAAATTCTTTAGAGGCTTCTTGTATTGGTAGTGTTTATATAATGGAGTATGTATTCCTAGTGTTTATATAGTGGAGTATGTTGAGTGGAAGAGATTTCAATACGGTAAATAACCCATTTACATTTATTTCTATAGATTTAATGGGTATTGTAATCTTACATTGTCTTTGCATAAGTGGGTCAGTATGACTTAAGAAACAAATGTGAAATATCCTTTTGTTCCAAATGTTTTGTTTTTTTCAAATCAATTCTATGGTGTCTGAAGGTTTCTTGTTTTGTGAAGCATCACACTTATACTTCTTGGTTTATGGTTTTGGGAAGCATGAGATTTTTCTTTGATTTTGACCCTATGCCAATTACCAGAATGTATGTTTGGGATTAGCTTACTTTGATGTCTATTAGTTTTTTTTTTATTATACATAGGATATTTTTTTTTGGAAAAGTCAAATATTAAAAGAGTTATAGTGGGATTGTGTACATATGGTTGTAATTATGTTGATATAGATATTAGTGAGGATGTAAACAAAATGATTTTCAAACTGAAAATTAGTCTTTAATTAGGACATGACAATGTTTTCACACCAAATATGTCAACTTTCAAAACATTTATGAACTACTTGTTTATCTCAACTTTATAATAATATGAAAAAATAAATCATTTACCAAAATCAAAAGGTTAATAACTGCATCATTTACCAAAATCGAGAGGTTGATAACCACATGTGCAAACAATGTTTCATACTTGAATCATAATCATTCAAAACATTTTCAATAGATTGGTTGTTATATTTAAGCCAACCCACAATCACGAAAATATATTTTAATACCTTCCCAAACTGTACAAAGTTCTTATCAATAAACAAAATGAGGTAAATCACCAATCTTAGGTACTAATTGAGGAAGACATGGATATATGGCATACATCTTTGAGGGAGGAAGTAATGCTCGAAAGAGCTTTGGATGTAACAAAGAAACTATATCAAACCAATACCTCTATAAATGTTAGTTAGGACGGCTTCTTGTAATTCATAAAACAGGCTTGAAATTTTCAACCATTAACAAACTTTTCACATTCAAATTGAATGCGATAAATCTCATAGAGATATAGATTTATTTCAGAAGTATTTAGGTTACATAAAATTTACACAAACAAAAATTTTGGAAGTCATTTTGACATCAAGAAATTCGGTTGGGATTCACTTTAGTACTCGTGAGCAATTTCACACTTGGTCATTATCTTCATCATCTCACGTGGATTCACCTGCAGGCTATGACAAAACTTGATGTCCAGATACTCCAGATTTTTGAGCTCTCCGATTTTAGAGGACAATGATTTTAACTTTGTACATCTGTTAAAATACAAAAACTTGAGGCTGCAGAGATTACCGATTCCTTCAGTAACTTCTTCAATTTTAGTTGAAGACAAATTGAGAAATGCAAGCTGTGTCAGTTCCCACAATGCTCCTGGCAATGATTCTATTTGTGTAGAAGATAAATCCAGCACCCTCAGAGAAGTGAGGTTAAGTAAAAATGCTTCTGGAACCTCTGTCAATCCCAGATTCTCAGTGAGGATTAGACTCACTAATTCTGGACATCTGAGTTCCCTTTTGGGCAAATATCTAATATCATTGTCATACAGTGAAATTCTTTTGCAATCCTTGTTAATATCTGTCTCTGGGAATTGTTGAAGCATTTGACCTGCCCTTAACAAACAATTCTCGTACCTTTCTCCAATATATATTACCATGTCCCTCACAACATCGTGACTTCTTAACTGAAATATTTTACAACGGGTACAGAGATCTACCTTGAACAAACAACGATCTTCAAGCAGCTTGATACAACTGTTCTCCCTGTCCTTTAAATATGCTGCCTCTCTGCTCTTAACAATTCCTTCTGCAACCCACATATTCTGCAAAAGTTGCCCATCAATGGTTGAATCTTCTGGAAACATGGAACAATACAGAAAGCAATTCTTTAATTTCGTAGGCAAACTATTATAACTCCATTTCATTCGGTCATACATCTCTCGATCAAGACGAGGATGAGCCGTTGAAAAATTGAAATCCAAAGTTGGGATGTGCATTGAATTAAAAGCATTATACCACTGTGAAGGGCTGCTTATACCAATCATTGCTGCGGCTATTAAAATTATTGTTAGTGGCAATCCTCTACAGTGGCCGGCAACTTGTCGGGCAATATCCTCTATTTCCTCTGGAACATGCCCCTCCTTGAAAGCTATTTTGCAAAATACGTCCCACGCTTCATTGGTGGAGAGGGGCTGTATTTGCAGTGACTCTTCTGGATTCATTTCTGCAATCAAATCTTCGTTGCACGTAGAAAATACTACTTTGCTACCTCTGTCAAAGTCCACCCCCAATTCTTTCAAATTGAGTCTGCTACACAGATCATCTAAAATGAGAAGAAATTTCTTTGTCTTGAGATGGGTAGACAACACAATCTCCTCCTCAGAATTGGAACTGCTTGCAACCTCTAACTTGATTTTCTGAACAATATCTTGAAACTCTAAAATAGGAAATTGAGTAACTGTCACCCAAATTACAACATCAAAGACGTTACTAACCTTGAAAGCATTGTAGATTTTTTGGAGCAATGTCGTTTTTCCAACCCCACACTTGCCATATATACCAATGACGTTGACGTGGGGAGTTTCAGTAAGCCACAAGTCTAGCTGCATGTGGGCAGAGGTAATCCCCGAACCCACGAACCCGAAGTCTGGTTCGTAACAGGTGTGGCTGCTCATGTGCCGAGGAGACACCACAATCTGTTCAGAATTGCAGAACGTTGAAAACTCTCTTTGAAGTTGGTGAAATAGGTCATCAAAACTTGTTCTCCACTTTTTGATTTGCTTGGAGAGTTTCGGCCGGCAGAGGAGGCAATCAAGACACGGTTGCGGCCGTTGCCATCTATCAAACAACAGCCTCGCCTCTTCAACTGCATCTTGTATCATTTCCAAACAATCCTTCATGGTGTCTGGCAGCCTGTTTTCCTGATCTTCTTGGAATTGATTCTCCATATCCCGTAAAAAGCTCTTCTTACGAGTTAAGTCCGCTTCTTTGAAAAGCTGACTGTTTCCATCCAAACGAATCACATCGTCTATGTGTTGGATTCGTGAAGCGATAATATTGCTTCTTATTTTATTGGCCATGGTTTTTGAACAGAGCTGAAGAAGAAACTGAATACCCAGCACAAAAATAAATGTAATCATATGATATCATTAGTTGCAGCATAAATATAATTGTATATTGTTGTTAACTTGCAGGGGCAAAGAATAAAATGTCAGGGAGGCAAAGAATAAAGTGTGAGGGTTAAGTATTCTCTCTTTTAACAATTATTTGTTTGGAATTGGTATAGACTTTGCAAATCAACAAAATCTGAAATACAAATGTATGGCTTCAAAACTTGACAAGGATTGATGTCACTGTCCAAAAATGCTTAATACTGAATGAGAATAAATCGCAATGTAAGAATTTGCATCAAGTCTTTGTGAGTATGATAGAGAATTTTTTTACAGTTAGAATAAAGTTCATTGTCAGGTTGTTCATTAATTATTGGGCGATGTCGGAGTGTTTAATTGGCGTTCGAGATGCGCGTGCCCATTTTGTACGCAAGAAATAGGGATAAAAATAAAAAGAGATTGATGTGCTAGAAACCGAGGTAACCAAAAAAAAAAAAAATGATGAGGGCACTCAGTTTCAGTAATTGCTTTCCAGGGAATATATCATTTACCTTTCATTAATGTCTAAATATATTATTTTCAAATTTTCGGTTATGAGTATAAAAGAATCTAACATAAGAAAAATATAGAACTTAGATTCAAATTTTTTCTTTTAATTCCTACTATGAAGGTTGGACTGCAGTAAGCTTTCAATAATTTAAAAAATTGTAAATATATATATATATATAGATAGATATAGATATGTTTTTTTATAACAAATATAAAGTTGTATTGCTGTTAAACTAGAAGAGTTATATTGCACTTAGACCGGAAATGTGAGAATTCCTTAAGAAAGTATGATATAACAAATGAGGGTATTCTTCACTATGATATGAAGTATGGGAACAATAGGTTAAATTATTTTAATATATCGCACTTAGACGGGAAGAATTGAGGATTTCTTAAAAAAGTATGATATAACAAAAGAGGGTATTATTCACTATGATATGATGTATTGGAACCATAGCTTAAATTATTTCAATATTTATATTAAAGGATTTTGAGTAGACGTGAAGCCAAAACATGGGATTTTCAGTTTCCGAATTTAAATAAGCAACTTATTTGAAAGATATGAATAGGTTCCTAAAAGGTGGAGAGTCACGAGGGAGAGAGTGTGAGGGGTAGAGAGAAGGAGGGAGGTAGAGAGAAAGATAAAGAGGGAAAGGGGTGGGGTAGGGAGAGAAGGAGCAAGGGAGAGTAGAGGAAGAGGAAAAGAAATAAAGAGAGAATGTTGGGGTAATAGAGATAAAAATAGGGAGAGGGGAGTAAGTTAGATAGAGGTAAAGAGAAAGAGTAGGTGAAAAAGAGGGTAGAGGAGAGAGAGGGGGGGTGATGGGAGGGAGATAGAGGTAGTGGGAGATAGAACCAGGGGTTGCTATGAATAAGGGATTGAGGGAGGGAGGGATGGATAAAGAAAGAGAGGAAGGGAGCGGAAAGAAGGTGGACAAGGGGGAAGAGTGATGAGGAAGATGTAGGTTTTAACCATGTACATTTAATTTCTATAAACATATTCTCAATAAAAATTAAAAAATACAATGGCTCACAGATATATATGTTTAACAGAGAGATTTTATGCTAAAAACCCATAACATAGAAAACCATAAATTCTTTTCAATATTTCATTATCTTTACAATATTACAAAACAATATGTATATACCATAGTATCCATAAACCCAAATCCATTAACCATCATTTAGAACACAATCATTGTTCCTAAATTAAAATTGCAAAGCCATGGGTTGAGCTACCATGCACCCAAAAATGGCTAAAAGTGAAAATTGTATGTTGAAAATAGTTAGTTAGAAATAGATGAAAAAAACTGCCAAAAAAATCATCTCAAGCAAACGGGACTTCTTCCCCGCTAACTGCACAAGGTGCACATGCATGGGGATAATCATGAAAAGAATATAACACATATTTAACACTCTCCCACTTATTGTTCCTTTGTATAAAGAATATGAGAAGAGTGCATGATCAAAAATCCAACACAATAACTCCCATTCATTCTCTATAGCAAGAGAGTGTCTTAGTGCTCGTATATTTTTTAACGAATTTTCAACATTCCTCAAATTTTCCACCTATGCTAATATAACATTATTGTATTCAATCATATTCCCCCGGGGTGATATGCAACATCAATATACTTTGTCTTAGAATGATAATATGTGTTATTTGTTGGGAATATTACACTTTGAATATGACAATATACCCTTATAGCTTGTTGTACCAACCCAATATTTGAACAAAATATCTATAACCATAAATCTTCCTTGCTTGGATGAGTGGTTGTCGTTGGAAATACTAAGAGGGGGGTGAATTAATATTTCACTTATTATTACAAATTTAAAGTTTTAGTTGTTTACTGATCATAAAGAATCATCAAAGGATAGTTCGAAATAAATCCATAAACATAATGTATATGAACATTGATATATTAGGTGAAAACCCATAATGGGAGAAAAGCACCATCCTTATTATCTTCTTGATATTCAATCATTTCTTACATATATTCGCTGTTACAAACAAATAAGAAGCACCTACTCCCTTGCAATATTTTATTGGAACCCACCATCAGGAATCACTCACTCCCTTGCAATGTTTTGTTGGAACCCACCATCAGGAATCACTCACTCCCTTGAAATGTTTTGTTAAGACCCACCAGCAGGAAGAACCCGCTCCATTTACAATGTTTTAGCAGGACACACCCACTCCCTTGAACTATTTCGCTAGCACCCACTAGAAGGAAGCTCCTACTCCCTGAGATTAGTTTATTGGCACTAACCAGTTGGAGGCATCGACCCAAAAAACACTTTGGACCCCCCTTTCCTCCATATTCAAATTGGATCCGCTCCCTTTAGCACAAACTTAAAAATCAACACAAAACCCTTTATAAAATTTCTTCACTATTCAACAACATAATCCCTCTATAATCAATAGAACATCATCAATATCAACAATATATCAACTCATATTATTGGCCGACAACCTAAACTATGAACAATAGGGAACTCAACAAAATATCAATCAACATCATATCAATAGTCAACAACTTCAATCCCAACAACAAATTAACTCTCACATTCAACATTCTTCAATAACAAACCTAGAATTCCAAACATTTCATCACCACAATAATTCTCAATAGCAGCCCTTAGCAAAATGCTCACTTTGTCACCCAACATACTTCATTAAGTCATTACTTTATGGAAAGTTATAGAATAAACTCACTAGACCTTTGCAACAATGAAAATCAAACCCTACTCAACATACATTCTAATATTTGCAACAACATTACTAATATTTCGTTAGAAACTTTGGATAACATATACAATCCATTTATATTGAGTCTCAGACAATCACACAACCCCGATATTGCAAATTATGATCTATAAGATAGCCTTCAAGAACAACCAACAATTCAATGCTACATGGAAAATAATAGCTCTAGTAATCCATTACCAATTCACAACAACATACTTTTATCAGGATAGAAAGTAGTCAAACTTAACTAGCTCAACACTTAATAAAAAAATTCCAACTCTTAGTAGCATACAATCATATCTTCAAGCATCAAATATAATTTTGTCCTCAATATACAAGGTTTGAAGACAAACACTGATTTGACTATATTAAGATCCTAGATCCATACAACACTTATTCATAAGCATACATAATACAATATGAGAAACTTCATCATACAAACACTAGTCAACACATCCCTGCATAAGCATGCAGCGGTAATATAAACTTCATCTCACAAAACCACTAAATCCAACACCTCATTACACGATGTCTGTCACCGTCCTACAGAACACATCTGCAATGGAGGGCCCATTTTGTGACCTATGGTGTTGTCATGCATGACATCATCTTCGTGCATTCCTCCCAATAAAGCATTTCCGACCCTTCCCCTCACGACACTCTCTGCAAAAATGTAGCTTCTCCCTCCTTTTAAGTAGGCAGACGGCAGGTTCATCACTCGGCAATCGAGAAAAATCCTAAAAGAGCGCGCCAAGCGCGGCGGCTACGTCCCGGAAACAGCGATCACGCTATTGGTAAAGTGTTTTAAATAAAGATGGCGGAAGTTGTGTTGCAACAAACTCAGAAACCATTGCCTATCTTGAGTTGGGAGGTTTGGCTGCGGGAGTTCTATGGAAGGGAAGTGGTTTTGCCACCTCCCATGGAACCTTCCTTGTTGATAGAGCCAATCCCACAATAATAGGGATCCCAACTCCCTCCTTCCCCATCTATAAAAGCCTGCTCAATTCCATTGCAAGCTAGTTTTGAAGTGCCTAAGCTTTGAATCTCCAAATTCCCAAGAGCCTTTGTGCTGTAAGAGCCCTCTTTCTTCCCTTAAGGCCGACTCGAGTAAGGAGACTATCGTCGAGGCTTGTCCCTTCCCGCCCTTTTCTTGATGAACACAAGACGTGAATAACTGAGACCATTCAGAAGGGGCTTGTGGCATTCGAACAGTAGTTTAACTCTCTTTCGATTGTTATTTAATGAATGATTATGGTTATGGTTCCACTCTGTTTTCACTTATGTTAATATGAGTTATATCCTTTCTGACTGATATATAGTTGCGCATTCTGGATTCTAGGCTTGTATTCGTGTTGTTTCTTGCATGTGCAGGTGTCCATCCGCGGAGATCGTGGAGGGATTGTGATCTGCCGAGGCTGAGGAACGGGAACGCTCTCTTCTACGGATCATAGCATTGGATTCAGGGTAGGCCTCCAACTCTTTGGTCTTTTGTAAGTAGCGGAACTACTTGGCTGCTGGCTGATGATTGTTGCTAGTTGGGCTGAGCGGATCGCCTCTGTCTGTGAGGGGGATTTACCTCTCCGACAATTTGGCGATTTTGGTGACTTCCATTTGGGCTGGGGATTCGTCCGGTTTTCCGCCCATCCTCGTTTGTTGTCTCGTGTTGATTGTTTCGTGATTTTCTCTTATGATTGGTTTTTTGGGTTGGCCCTTTTGTGTTTGGCTTTTGGTTCAACCCCAGAGGATCAGATCTGACCTCTGCTTTTCCGAATTTTCACCTTTTCATAGTTGGCTTGATTGGCGCGAGTTTAGCCCTGACAGTCGCGCCAGTTGGCGCAGTTTTCCAGTTCATCACTCGCGCCATTCCCTGTCTGGCGTGGATTACAGCCAGACAGTCGCGCCATTTCCTGTAGGTGCTAGGGTTTACCCTTGTTCGGAAGCTTCTTTTGGTTAGTACTTTGCTTCTGGGTTTGTTTTGGTCTGCTTGAAGTGGTGAGTAACAGTTTTAGTTTGGGAGAAATTCTTTGTTTTTTCATTTTCGGGCATTGGCGCTTTTATCGGTCATGGCCAACTAATTGTGTCAGCTAGTTGTCAATGGACAGTACCAATTAAGTGTATGAAAGTGAGATTTTTCCCTAAATCCTTCACCGAGTGTGTCTAAAACTTGGTCTTTCCTTGTAAGCATGATTATTGCTGCTGTTTTGAATCATCTCTTTCCATGTGTTCTTGATGTAAAAGGGAGAATGATGCCTTGTTTTGATCTCATTCTTGGAGATAGCTTTGTGTTTTGTCAAATTTTGAGTATTTCAATTACAAGTGTTTTTGGAAACGATTGCATTCTTAGTGTTTATTTACATCTCTTGCGTCTATCCTTCATTAGAAGCTTCAAGTTTCTGACTGGATTCCAGTCTCACGTGTCATTTTCGTTAAAATGCATTAGATCACATTGCATTGAAAATTACTTTTGAGATTTATCATTGAACTTAGATCACATTGTTTAATGATTGAAAGCTAAAAATCTCTTTGTGTGCATTCTCTTTCATTGAAAGCATGCATTAAGTAGATTCTCATTTCATCGAAAAATGCATTGAGTGCATTCTTATTATTTGAAAAGAAAAAGGAAATTGTGCATAGATTACAATTGCATAGTTTTCGGAAAAAGAATTTTTCATAGATTACATTGCATAATTCGCTTCGTTGAATGTTTTAGAATACTTTTGGATAGTGAAAGTCATCTAGTTTGGAAAAGTTTCGTTTTCAGTTTTGTTGTTTGTTGCATCATTGTTTGAAGCTCTTCCCTTAACTAGATAGCATTCATCGAATTGAAAAGTTTTCTTTTCTCATGTAGCTGCATACAGGAGATTGTCATATGACATACGGTAGGGCCTTGAAACCGAAACATAATTGAAGATCAACCATAAAATTTACTCAATTTACCTAAGGAAGCATTGAAACATTAACGAAACATTTAGAGGTCTAGGTTAGAGACATGTTTCGGCGTCGTTAAACCTAGTAGTTGTCGTTCGCCTCTTGGCTTTAGACAGCGCTAGTACGGACTTGTGCTCCCCGTACCGTCGCGTATATAAAGGGAGACCCTGCTAGGTTTCAATCCTTTATCCATAGGAAGCCGAGTCTACCGCCCTATACCCGTGATACACCGGACACAACATTCGGGGAGATTGCCTGCACGTATGTTAAGTCCTTGGTTGATTTCTCTTTCATTTTGAAACCAAGGTGTATATTGCAGTTCACGGTTATTTGGTACACCCTTTGCCTAGCATTCCCGAGCAGTCATTTTGATCTTTTCTGACTCTTTAAATTTGAAAAGGATCATCAAGCGCTTGTCCTTTCACGCTTGTTTCCAATCTGAAAGCGATAGAGTCACCTTTTTCCTATTTCTCGACTCTTAAAAGATGAAACGGTAGAGTTTTGTTTCAATGTTTTAAAAATTAACTGCCCACGAAATATTCCTGGTTAAAGTTAGTTTCCTTAGGGTGTTGTTCTGAAGATCGTTTCTGATGGCAACTTTTCCGGAGTTCACCAACCAAGGAATCCCCTCCGATGGGAATCCTGGTCCTTTTCCTCCTTTTGGAAATGTTGGTGCTCCTTATATGGCAATGTTGTCCCTTCCTGGGTTAACTGTTGGGTTGCCTGTTTGGTTGTTTTCAACCTCTGTGGTCCCGAATGTCTCGGCTACTGTTCAATCAGTTCCTTCGCCCGAACAACATCATGTTGATTCCAAGATGGACCTCTCCCCTTCTTCGCCTGTTTCTGCATCCTCATCTTCTACTTCGCCTGGTGAAAGTCTGGATTCGAGTAACCAGGTGGCTAAGAAGAAGAAGAAGAAGACAAAGAAGAAGAAGTCCGATAAAGGAGAGGCTAGCTCTGCGGCTATTGCGCCTAAGAAGTCTCCTCTTGATAAACCTTCCAACCCTCCGCGGAAAGTCAAGTTCCCTTGCATGTTGTGCACGGGAGACCATCTTCTTCGAGACTGCCCTAGCATTCCCAAGGTGCTTGAAGAATGGTCCAGCGGTCGTCCGCCGTTGCCTTTGGCTTCCGGGAGTCAGGTTTGGGGCACGTCTTCAGCTGGTGCTGGTAAGGCTCCTAAGAAGCAGGGTAAGATTTCTAATCCATGTAAGTTGTGTGGGGGGCACCATGCCATTCACCTTTGTCCATATATGGATGAAGCCAAGCGAGTTTTGGACAACTTAACCGGTTCTACACCATGCCTTCCAGTTGGTTATAATCGGATTTCTTTGAGTCCTCACCAGCTGATGCCACGATTGGTCAAGAGTCATCCTTGGTCGATCCCGCTCCCTCGGAAATTCAAATTCAAGAATCCATCCCCGACCAACCATTAGTCGTGGGATTGGTTGAACTGGCCCCGCCTATGGTGCACCAGGTCTTTTCCGTGGAGAGTGGATCTCACACCCCTCAGGTTCTTCTTGTTTCTTCAGATTCCTTGGACTTGGAGAAATATTCTCCTATCCCTATACCTCAAGAAGTTGCTCCTCCGCCTCTCGTGATGGAGGTCTTGGAGGATACTCCTCCCGCCTTCGAGATGGAAGTCGTGGAGGATGCTTCTTCTTCTTCCGTAACACCAGGGGAAGACCATCTCAGTTCAATGGTAGCCCCTCCAAGTAGTTTGGTCGCTTCCTTTGATTGGAATCGATTTATAGGATACCACCTTCAATCTTATGTGCCTTTCGAGATCACAGTACAGGCTTTTGGTCTGGTCGTACCCAACACCATTATATACGAAGGCGTGTATGTTAGTATTTTATCCTCGACTACTTGGCAAGCTTTTGGTTCGCCACCGCTTGCACCTGTTACGCAGAATCTGTTGGAATTTAACAGAAGAACGAGTCAACCCTTAGGGATCCTTCCAAGGTTACCTGTTACTTTTGGAGGTAAAACCATCCATATGAATGTGATGGTTGTTCCAAGCCCCTTGGATTTCAACCTGCTCTTGGGGCACAATTACACCTATGCCATGGGAGCGCTTGTCTCCTCCCTTTTTCGTGTGGTCTATTTTCCGCATGAAGGACGGATCGTGACCATTGATCAACTTTCGTTCTTTGGTCCCGATGTGGCAACTGGCCCACCATCATCCCTTCCTGGTTTTTATCCACCCGTTGTATCTACCCCACCGCAGGTCAACTATGTGGCTACCTACCCTGTGCCTGTACTCGGTGATGATGCCATCATGCATAGTGTGCTAGGGGCATTAGGTCCTAACTTCCAAGATGTTTTCCTTCCATCGAATGGGAAAATCTTGGAAGCCATGACTTCTTGTTCATTATGATGAGGTCTATTGGAGCATAGTTTGTTTTCTTGTGTAAAGCTCCTTAAAAAATAAAATGAGCAGCTCGTCGGAGCAGAGTTCCTTGTCTTGTGCCAAGCTCCTTAAACCATGAAACAAGGTGTCCTGAGGATAGTTCTTTTAATGTGTCAACCTCGTTAAAACAATGAAACATGTTCCCGTTCAATTCGAGTCTTTGATAAGTTCTCGTAAAATCCCAGTCGAGTCTTTCTCTTGATCTCGTAATTTGAACCTTCACTCCATCTGCCTTTCATATGGACTGAAGCTTGGGGGGCATGTACCTCGAATTGAGTCACCATGATGGGGGCATGCTTACTTTTTCAAGCATAGTTTGTTTCCGTTTCAAGCTTGTGTAAAAATGAAACCGGTTTCAAGCATAGTTTATCTTTGTTTCAAGCTTGTGTAAAAATGAAACCAACTTCAAGCAGAGTTTCCTGATTTCAAGCTTGTGTAAAAATGAAACCTTTCCCATTTTACCTTTCGTGATTGCCATTTTATTAGCCTATCTTTGCCAGATGAGCCTTGGTTTTCTCATTCCATCGTCATTATCTGCTTGGCCGATCATATGCCTTCACTTGGTTGTGTTACCCATTCCTGAGGAACCGCTGCGATGAGTGGTCTTGTTAGCCAGCCTCTTGACCTTTATTTGTTCTGAGCAGTTCCACCATTACCAGAACCAGTTGCTACCCTTTATACCACTCGTTCCTCCAGGAGGAGTCACCTTTTAAATCTTTTCTGACTCCCTAAATATGAAAATATTGCCGAGTCGCTTATCGTTTTGTTCTCGTTAAATTGGTTATGAAATGACATCTACCCGATATACGTTTACCCCTTTTTTGGGCTGGAATAGATTATTTACGAAAAAGGAATACCCTAGCCTATCGCGACTAGGAGGTTTTCTTGGATATTGTTTTCTACCTTTTCAGATCTGAGAAACTATTTACGAAAAGGGACCTTTGGAGTTTACTTTTCTGCTGTCTTTTCAAACTCTCTAAACATGAAAAGACGCCGAGTTCTTCCTTTGTCAGACTCGTTAAACCTAAATGACATCGGAAATTGTCAATCATGACGTTATTCGAGTTTCTCCTTCCTAGGGCTCGTTAAATGTACTAGGATGGATTCGCCCGAAGGGCGGACTTATATGACAAGCATATGGTATCCTCTTCAAGCTTGTGTAAAAATAAAGAGGTACTCACCGAAATGGTGGGGAAAATGGAACCATCATCGTTGTCGTCGGCAGTATGTCGCTCTTGAACATGGCACTTGTCTGCATTCGTGTCGGGTTGGGGACATCTCATCTCGTTGCTTCACTTTGCTTCCATGGGTTTGGGTAATCTCTTTTGACCTCTCATCTGTTCACTGCCTCGTCGCCATGACCTTTGATCCGTTGACGTCAAATACTGCCAAGTCCATTGTCGTGCCATTTATATGTTCAAGAGAAGTTGGCCTCTGCGAATATCAACCTTCCTCTGTTTCTCATATGATCCTGATTCACAACAAAACATTATGTTCCTCTGTCTCATGTCGATGATGTGGGAATCATTATGGCCCACCTTCGATCATGGTCACTTCCTGTCGACTTCAACTCATTATCCAGGAAGCTGGTCTAGAGACTCCTGATGGTACCTTGGAGCCTGCATGCCTCAATGGCAGGTTCGTCGCATTCGACATGAAGTTTACATCATTGACTTCCGATCGAATGATTCTGCGGGTGTTCGACGTCAACTCATTTATTCACACGCCGTAGATTGTACCTGTAGTACCTTGAGGACCATTGTCATTATTGGTGGTTTCTCTCGCGTCTGTTAACAGCTTTCATCATTGGCTGGTAATCGGACGATGTTCTTGCATGTTCGACTTCAGCTCACATATTCACATGCTTGAACTTGTACTTTGTTGGGTCGAGATGGAGCGCAAGACCCTGGATTGTGTCTGTTGTAATCCAGGCTGCGATTGTGGATTATTATCATTATGTACATGACTCACTGATTGGATGGCTGCGACCATACTTGAGTCTATTTGTTTGATCCTTGCTGGATGGCTGCGCCCATACCCTGGATCCGGATTATAGTGTACTCTGTTTTGGATGGCTGCGCCCATACCGCATATACATCATGTACTTGAGATATCAGTTGTATTTTTCTGCACAGGTTTTCCGACGGCGGGGCTTCAGTTGAACATGTTCTCGTAAAGCATTTCACCCCTCTCTCTCTCGGGCCTCATACTTTAGGGGGCATCTGTTACACAGTAATTTGTCACCGTCCCTACCATTCCTCGTCCCGCACAATGGAGGACCCATTTTGTGACATGTGAACATTGTCATGCCTTGAAATCATCATCAATGCATTCCTCTAAGCATGAGCTTCAATTGCCCTAAAGACATCTCCTTGCAAAAAATCATGAAAACATCTCCTTTTGCATTGGCGCGGGCAGACAGTTCATCACTCGCGCCAATGAGGAAAATCCTACAAAGAGGTCGCGCCAACTGGCGCATTGTTCCAAAGCAGTAGTCGCGCCAGCCAATTTAAGGAGTGTTTTTTAAATAAAGATGGTGGAAGTTGTGTTTCAACAAACTCAGAAACCATTGCCTATCTTGAGTTGGGAGGTTTGGCTGCGGGAGTTCCATGGAAGGGAAGTAGTTTTCCACCTCCCATGGAACCTTCCTTGTTGATAGGGCCAATCCCACAATAATAGGGATCCCAACTCCCTCCTTCCCCATCTATAAAAGCCTGCTCAATTCCATTGCAAGCTAGTCTTGAAGTACCTAAGCTTTGAATCTCCAAATTCCCAAGAGCCTTTGTGCTGTAAGAGCCCTCTTTCTTCCCTTAAGGCCGACTCAAGTAAGGAGACTATCGTCGAGAGACTCTAGAGAGGTTTTCCCTTTCCCTGGCGAGCTTTGCGAGACGTGAACGACTAGAGACCCATCCGAAGGAGACCGCGACGTCAGAACATTGGTTGTACTCTCTTTCGATTGTTATTTAATGAATGATTACGGTTATGGTTCCACTCTGTTTTCACTTATGTTAATATGAGTTATATCCTTTCTGACTGATATATAGTTGCGCATTCTAGATTTTATGCTTGTATTCGTGTTGTTTCTTGCATGTGTAGGTGTCCATCCACGGAGATCGTGGGAGGATCGTGATCTGCCGAGGCTGAGGAACGGGAACGCTCTCTTCTACGGATCATAGCATTGGATTCTAGGTAGGCCTCCATATTTGGTCTTTTATTCGTAACTAGGAATTTGCGCTGTAACATTTGATGATTGTTGCTAGACCCCTGCTGGGCTAGTAGGGATCGCCTCTGTCCGCAGAGGGGATTTACCTCCTAAAAAATATCCCCAAAGATGAAAAAATATAGATTCCACCTATGATCATAGATAAAACATCATCAAGATAAACATGCAATTAAAACCCCATAGTCCAACATGCATCAAGACAACAAGTAATCAACCTTCAATAAAAAAATAAGCTTTCTCATCATCCTTTTCAACAAGGCATCCTAGAAATTTTGACCATAAAATTCAACAACTTTAACTTCTTCACTCTCAATTGATTAGAAAATAAGTATTGATTAGATTGATCCTGAACATGGAAAATCTTAGGGGCTAATATTCACAATTGGGCTAATTTTACATGATTTTTACAAAAAAAAAAAATCGCCAATTTCCATTTTTTATAAAAATGATTCGCCCAAATTTTATAATAGAAAAGTATTTTATATTAAAAATTGCCAACACTATATAGAGAGTATATATAAAATCACTATAAATTTGAATAATTTTACAAATACATCAATAAACATTTTAAAGTTTGCATATTAGGGACTAGTGAGATTCACCATTTTTTTAAAGTTCAAGATAATTTTCCATCCTTAAAATCTTCCCTGATCCTGAAAAAATTCATTAATTGGGGATCAATGAAGAACATACTTTAAGACAATAAAGCTTGATTTTTTTTCCTACAATAAATAAATTACATTCCAACAAAACTCCCTTTCCCAAAGAAAACTTGTGTCCTAGCATAATCTCATAAGACCTTAGCCTTTCATGAACAAGAATTGAGCATAACCTAAAAACAATGATACACTTTTCAAGAGTAGCCAATTCAATTTTATTTCTTGCTCATTTTGAAAATGAATATCCATTACTCAGCATACCTTACAGTGTCATGGAATCATATGTTTTGACTATGAACTAGTTCACATTTTTTACTATCGTGATTTAAACTTGGAGCTTTATAATCAACCCGATTTAGTGGATGGGATCACCATTCAATCATAATGCATTGTACCATTGTACCAGATGCGCCAGCTCATACTCAGGTCGCTCATATTGCAAGGATGCACCTTGTTTGCAAGAGATAAGGTTAGAAATAACTTGCAATAGTTTAGCATAGCTTATAAACTAACCACTACAATTATTTTAGCAACTCCAACCATATTTGACAAAGCCTTAACACCTTCATAAATTAACATAGGGAAAATTATTTAACTACGTGATCACACACGAATGAGACATAACCTCGTACCCAGAACACATACATTGTGTGTCATATCACACTAGAACTCATACATGTGACCATTCACCAAATCAAACCATGCTTCACATTGGACTGGGAAAGGTTAATTTTCACTACAAATCATTACCATGAAAATCATATTGCACTAGATCAAATATAAATTTTATTAATATATCAAGTAAGAGGTGACACCATAAATAGATAAGATCGGAAATAACACCATTAACGCACTCGGTCGTATCATTCTTTGCACTAGATCATAGAGTATGTAACCAAATCAATTTACTCCATTCACAACACATAGAGTTTATATCATTAGCTCTTATCTTCCTTATGCCCAATTTACTCATAAAATCATACCAACATGTTGCATCATAGGGGTCCTTTCCTTTGATGGATTTATGACTACATTATTTTCACTAGGTCTGAGACATAAAACCAAAACATAGAATATTACAATGTAAGTCTTCATTGCACCAGAACAAAGAAAACACCTTCACGCTCCATCGCCTTGAATACCAGGTCGATACTTATCAAATTAATTTTATTATGTTATAGATCCATCACACTATGCCAATATTTATACATATTTGATATGATGAATAGATTGGGGCATATTTCAATACCATGGGTTTTACCATGGGTATACCCATTGTAAAAATGTTGGTGAAAAATGTATTATACTGATGGCTCAAACAAGGTACCACACAATATTGGGATTTTCAACCAAATCAAAGTAAACACCATAATTCCATGGGAAATTTGATGGATAATTCAATGGGAAAGGCACGATGGTATAATTTGTGCAAGATATAGGTAGGAAAGTTGTGTAATTTATGCAATGTGAAAACTATCACTCAACATCATTTACGTAGGCTAGAAGCAACTAGCTAGTGTAGATAATGATGTCAACCATAATTTGTGTGTATAATCATAAACCTCCTCCTTGAATCATTAATTATTTCTGGTATCACTTAGAATACTCTGCATAAAGATTCCACCAAAGAAGAATCACTAAATAGAACACCTACAAACTTCATTAAAGGAAAATATTAGATCCAAAACCAATATACATGCCATTGCTGACATCAATTCCAACAATCTCCCCCTTTAAAATCGATGGAAACCACCAACTACCCTATCAACTGCTAAAACCTGACTTGTGGGAGATGTCTCTCTCTCCCCCTCTAACATCAATATCAAAGGGAAACCTTACCTCTCTAGATACTAAGCTGATCATAATATACCTACAAACTAATCATTAGGAACCATAACTCTTGCAACTAACTATTGTGACTCCTAAAAAACAATTTGACACGAATGTCAAAAAATGTCAAACAATTGTCCTTGTATTTGTTGATCCTTTCTTTTGTAGGGTACATTTGATACTCTCTCCCTTGAACATATGCCATCTTTATTGACATATATTGACATCATGTGGTTTTCCATGATAGTTGACATATTCAAAGATGCTATCTCCATTGGTTGGGCTCCTCTTTCTCTGATAAATTCTTGACTGGTCTTTCCTTTCTCATATTGCAAATATAGAAAGGTGTTGCTACCTTCACCTCTTTCTTACTATCCTTCATAATTCTTGATATCTACCTTCATTACTTCCTTTTTAGAGCTATCAATGTGAACCTAACTAAAAATTTGGACCTTTGCACACACACCACTCTTTTGATGCAACTTTGTCTTCCTTGAGATGTTGTATTATGCTCAACCTAATACTATGTCATTCTTTATTCTCTATATCTTCTAGAGCGATATTTGTGTATATAACATGAACTAATGGACTGTAGATGACCACTTCTTACTTTATTCATAGTACAAAGAAGTTATTTCCTTCAACCTCTTATTTCTTCCTTTACTTCTCTTCAACACATATACCTTATTTGGAGTCTTGATTCCTTTTTCTATTACCTAAATACAATGTCTTCTTCTATAATATTTCATCCTCTTGAAGTGAATATGAATACATGTCCTCTATCAGTTATTTGAACCACACATAGGTTGTTGTGTTGTAGTCCTTCAAAAAATAGAACATTGAATCCATATATATTGTTGTAGTTAAGGCTGAATTTACCTTTTGATATCACGTTGGATGATGTATTGTCTCCTAGAACAAAATTTCCACTTGTAATTTTATTTAGAGAGAGGAAACTTCTCTTATCACTAGTCATATGATTAGAGCATTCGCTATATTTGTACCAAAATGTTTCTTCACACTACAACAAAATAAGCCATTAACACTATAAATAGCGCCAAATATCAGTGTATTTGAGCTTGCGAAATGGGTTAAATTGGTGGCACAAAATCTAGTGCTATAATGCATTTCATTTGGGCGTCAGAAATATGTCGTGTAACTAGCTCCAAAAATAGAAGAAAATAGATATCAACACCTTAGAAATAAGCCACTTCGAGGGGGGAACCTCCAATACATTACATAAATGAAAAATTCTTGGATGATACAATTTACAAAACCTCCTTTCTATATATAGGATTCCATGTGGCCATAATGTAATCCTAGTGGGCCACAATGTAATCCTAGCCGACCTAACAATAATAATTTAAGGGCACAATAATAACAAAATGGGGGTTACAAGGGTACAATAATAGCAATAAGGGGGTTAAACTAATAACAATAAGGGACTATACTAGTAATATAGGGACCTAACATGCCCCTCTCCTTCAAAAGAGTGTTGTCCTCAACACTTGAGTAGCTCTGGGTGCTTCTATATAAACTTCTCATCCTCCCATGTAGAATCTTCAGTGGGTAAGTTCTTCCACTTGATGAGATACTCTGAAATTGATCGATTTCGTAGCTGTCGAGTTCTTGTTTCCATGACCGCTTCAGGTTCCAATATGATTTTCCTTCCTCATCAAGTTCTGGCAATATTGTTTGAACTGGAAGATTTTCACCTATAACCTTCTTTAAGCATGAAACATGGAAAATTGGATGCACTCGTGAAGAAGCAGGAAGCTCCAATTTGTATGCCATAGTACCAATATTTTGCAACACCTTGTAAGGACCATAGTACTTTAGCGATAATTTATTATCCTTCTTTGCTTGCTTGAGGGACATTTGTTTGTATGGTTGTAGCCGTAAAAATACCCAATCTCCTACATCAAAACTTCTCTCGCTACGATGTTGATCTGCCTGTTGTTTCATTCGATTTTGTACCAAATTCAGGTTATCCTTTAAGAGTTGGAGAACTTCTTGCTGATGCTCGATGTGATCTTCCACTGCTTGAACCTTCGAATTTTCCCTTGAAGATGATGTGATGGATGGTGGATGATATCCATAAAGTGCCATAAATGGGGTCATTTTTGCTGCAGTATGGAAGGAAGTGTTATACCACCATTCGGCGAGAGGTAACCACTTGACCCATTGTGTTTGTTTATCAGATACAAAACAACGAAGATATCCTTCCAAACATTTATTTACTATCTCAGTTTGACCATCCTATTGAGGATGATAAGATGAGCTATGAGCTAATTGAGTACCCAAACAAGAAAATAACTCCGTCCAAAAATTTCCAGTAAAAATGGGATCTCTGTTGCTCATAATAACCCTTGGGCTTCCATGTAGCTTTTGAATTCTGTCCATAAATGTAGTAGCAACTATACTTTCTTTAAATGGATGAGATAATGCACAAAAGTGTGCATACTTGGTAAGTCTATCAACTACCACCATGATGACACTCTTTCCTTCGGACTTAGGTAAACCTGTGATAAAATCCATTGAAATCTCCTCCCAACGTTGACTTGGAATGTATAAAGGTTGTAGAAGACCTGAGGTCTTAATTGTCTCAACTTTATTCTGCTGGCAAACCAAACATTCCGCCACAAACTTTTGAATATCAGATTTAAGTCCATCGCAAATAAATTCTTTCACCCCGTGGTAAGTTCTTAAAAATCCAGAGTGTCCTCCTAAAGGAGAAGGTGCAATTCCAAAAGAATCTTTTGTTTTAGTTGGGAATTCTTACAAAGATATAAGCGATCTTTGTACCATAAGGAATCATTTTTCCAACTAAATGTATCAGATGTACTAGGATCTTGCTGCAACTTTTGAATGAGTGTCCACACTTCTTCGTCCTTCTTCCATTCATCCCTTGCTTCGGTTATCCAATCTAGTTGGATAATAGATAAGGCACAAAGCAATGCTTCCACCTCTTCATTCTTTCTTGAGAGTGCATCTGCAACAACATTTAGCTTCCCTTTTTTGTAGATTATTTCAAAGTCATAACCCAACATCTTTGTGACCCATTTTTGCTGCTCTTCTGAAGATAGTCTTTGTTCCAAAAAAAATTTAAGACTATCATGATCAGTTTTTACCTTGAAGTGTCTTCCCATTAGGTAAGTTCTCCATTTCTTTAGTGCATGCAGTATTGCTAACATTTCCTTCTCATAAATGGGTTTTTGTAAATACTTTCCTTTGATTGGACGACTTTCAAAAGCAATGGGTCTTCCTTCCTGCATTAAAACAACACCAATTCCATTTCCTGAGGCATCACATTCCACAATAAAGGTTTTTGTGAAGTCTGGCGTAGCTAAGACCGGTGCTAGGTACATTGCCTCTTTAAGATGTTCAAAGGCCTTAGTTGCTTCAGGAGTCCATGAAAATGCATCTTTCTTCAATAATGTTGTTAGAGGTGCTGCTATTCTCCAATAATTCTTAACAAACTTGCGATAATACCCTGTTAACCCGAGAAATCCTCGCAACTTCTTTATGGTTGTGGGGACTTTCCATTCCTTAATGGCTTTAATTTTGTTAGGTCTACCTTAACACCCTCGTGAGATACAATATGACCCAGATATTCCACCTCTTGTACTCCAAAGAAACATTTGGATGTTTTTGCATATAATTGTTTCTCCTGCAATAGTTTGAGCACCCTGTCAACATGTTCAACATGATCCTTCCAAGACTTGCTATAGATTATTATATCATCAAAAAATACTAGCACAAATTTTCTAAGGAAGGGTTTGAAAATGGAATTCATCAACCCTTGAAATGTAGAAGGTGCATTGGTATGGCCAAAAGGCATGACCAAAAATTCATAATGACCCTCATGAGTTCGAAATGCTGTTTTTGGAATATCTTCAGTCTTCATTCTAATTTGATGATATCCTGAACGAAGATCCAACTTGGTAAAATAAATTGCTCCATGTAATTCATCCAATAATTCATCAATCACAGAATGGGAAATTTATCTTTAATGGTGAGCTTATTGAGCTCCCTATAATCCGGACACATGCGCCATGATCCATCCTTCTTGTGTACCAATACTACAGGAGCAGAGAAAGAACTTTGACTAGGTTGAATTATACCCGCCTCTAACATTTCTGCAATCATACGTTCAATTTCGCTCTTTTGGAAGTAAGGATATCTATAAGGCTCGATGTTTGGAGGAACACTTCCTGGAATCAAATGAATAGCATGATCATGATCACGAATAGGTGGGAGTCCTTTGGGAGTTTCAAACACCTTGGAATGATTGTTCAAGACTTGTTGGAGATCTGTAGAAATAGATGATTTTGATGTTGGAACTTCTAGTGAGCATAATTGTGCAATTACGCCTCGTTGTTCTTTCTTTAGAAGCTTTGTCATGACATTAGATCTTATTATCTTTCCCGGCTTCCCTGCAATACCCCGTAATTCGACTTCCTTTCCTTCTGAAAAAAATTTCAAGAAAAGTTCTTGAAAATTAAAAGCTACCGTCCCCAAAGATTGTAACCATTGTACTCCTAGTACAACATCAGCATCTCCCATAGGAATGGAAAGAATTGGACTATTCAATACATATTCCCCCATGGTTAGCTTGATATTATGGCATTTTCCAGAGCAATTTATAGTTCCTCCATTTGCAACCATCACTTGACATTCTCGTGCTAGGTATAGGAAACAATTTAATTCCTTGGCTACCTTACAATGAATAAAATTATGGGTGCTACCTGAATCAATCAACACTATTACCTTTTCTTCTTGATATTTCCTTCTATCTTGAGAGTTTGAGGAGTGGTAATTCCTACCAGTGCATTACACAATATGGTCGGATTCATTTCTTCCTCTTCTAGGGCTGGTTCCTGGTGTATATCCTCTTCTTGCTCATTTTCTTCTTCCTCTTCACAATCTATGTAAAATAATTTCTTCTCAGCACACTTATGACCTTTAGTGTATTTTCTATCACAACTGTAGCAAAGCCCTTTTGCTCTTTTTTCTTCCAATTGTTGTTGTGTCAACCTTGTAGGTTGTGGAAATCTAGGCGTAGCAACACTTCCTTCTTTATAGAATTGAGTGGTAGGCTTCCTTGTCGCCATAATTTTACATTCAACTTTTCTTGCCAACCTGAATGCCTTCTCTAATGAATTAGGTTCCAAAATGCGAACTTCATGTTGGATGTTATCCTTTAAAGTGATTATGAAGAGATCAATCCTATGTTCCTCTGGAATATCAGTTACCCTTATATTCAATTTTTGGAAGTCCTCAATGTGCTGCCCCACTAAACCCTTTTGTTTGAGATTTATCAATTGGCTAAAGAAGGTGTTGCTCTTTGTATCCTCATAATGTGCTATCATTTCCTTCGTAAAAATTGACCAAGTGACAATTTTTTTATGGGAGTAAAGCCATCGATACCATACAAATGTATTTTTTTCTAAAGGTAAAGTTGCAATGCGTACCTTTTGTGTTTTTTGCACATTATGTAGATCAAAATATTGCTCCATCTGTAGTATCCATGTTACAGGATCCTTTCCATCAAACTTCCTCATATCCATTTTTGGAATATGGTGGTTCTTCCCACCAACATTAGAGTTTATGAAATCACGATTAACATTTATTTTGTTATTTTCATGAGTTTCCTCTACTATCTTTTAAACATTAGGAAACATTTCTTGTATCAACTTTGTCAAACCTTCTATGTCTGCTTTTAGATCATTCTTCATGTTTTCCATTTTAGCTTCCATGTCATCCATCTTAGATTCCATGCCATATATCTTAGATTCCACGTCTTTCTTCAAATGATCCATATTATTCTTCACACCATCCATCTTGGCTTCCATGCCTTTCTTCAAAACTTCCATTTCATTTTTTTCTGCTCTTTGCGAGAGAGAAATTTGGTGCACTTTCTCTTGTAATTTTGATAGATCATGTTGCAATTCTTCATATTCATGAGTCATAGTAGAGCCTTATGAAGGCTTAATGGGTGTTGAATTATTTTTACGAGGCATTTTTTAAAACCCAATACTGATATCTATTCTAGAATATGCCCTTGAAATCAATTCAAATTGATTTTTCAAACAAAACTTATGCAATTCGGAAAACAAATACACACCTTTTTCTTACTTTTGAGGAGCTCGATATTGAAATTGGATTATATCTATGATTACAGTTCTTAAATATCTGAAATTAAGTACTGAATTAGCCCTCTGAATTCTCTTTTGCATGCCACAGGTCTGACTTGATTTGGATTCTCCAAGACAAAGTTATGTCCAATCTCCCACAATAACCTAATTATGGACTGGTTCAATAGAGCGAACTTGTACGACCTGTCACGTGTCACTGTTTCATCCTTCACCTCTGAAATTTATAGCCAAGAAACTACAGTCTGTGTACTTGCAACCAATTTTTACGGCACTCCAATCCGATGCTCAGAGAGAGAGTTATTGAAATTTTCCAACGATCACCTCTTTGAGATGAAATTCGGGAGCCTGAAAAAACACTACCTTCCACAGATCATATCTCCAAAAAAATTGTGAACCAAGCTCTGAACGTTTTTGAAAAGTTTCCTTAGGATTTCAGCTTCACACCCTAAAAATTTCAGATTCTGAACTTCAGTAGAAAAAAATTTATAGCGCAAATTCCACGATGACCCGTTTAGGAGCCTGAAAATGACCTAACTTCCACAGATCATATCTCTGAAAATGTTGTGAACCAATCTCTGCAATTTTTAGACAATATTCTTCAGGATTTTGGCTTCACACCCTAAAAATTTCAGCTTCGGAAACTTCGTAGAAAAAAATTTATAGCGAAAATTCCATGATGACCTGTTTGTAGAAGCAAAACCCTAGAATCCAAAGCTCTGATACCAAATGTTGTGTAACCAGCTCCAAAAATAGAAGAAAAGAGATATCAACGCCTTAGAAATAAATCACTTCGAGGGGGAAACCTCCAATACATTACATAAATGAAAAATTCTTGGTTGATACAATTTACAAAACCTCTTTTCTATATATAGGAGTCCATGTGGCCATAATGTAATTCTAGTGGGCCATAATGTAATCCTAGCCGACCTAACAATAATAATTTAAGGGAAAAATAATAACAAAATGGGGGTTACAAGGGTACAATAATAACAATAAGGGGGTTACACTAATAACAATAAGGGACTATACTAGTAATATAGGGACCTAACAAAATAACACTGGGTTTAGCACCGAGAAATGTTTATTCCATTCTTGCTTCCATTGTTGCGTCCATTTGTGCTTCTAGTTTTGCTTCCAATTGTGCTTCTTGTTTTTCTTCTGGTATGGCATTGAAAATAAATTATTTTTTAGCTTCCTAAATTACGCCAAGCTATGTTTCCATTGTAATGTCATTTCTTGCTTTGAGTTTTTCTCCCAATATGGCATCACTTGTTGCATCTAGCTTTATTTCCATTATGGAATCTTCTTTAAATTCTAATATGGATTCCGTGATAGTGTCTTTTGTTGCTTCTAATATTTCTTGAGTTATTACTTCTTGGTTTTCTCCCTGAATGGATCCTTTGTTTTCTTCTTAAGGAACTCTAAGTTTGGATTCTAATATTTATTTCATTACTACTTCTTTTCTTGCTAATGTAACAACCCCAAGTTACATTTCCATGTGAATTAATAATGTATAGATATTATAAAATAAAACACCAAATGAAGGTCTTGGGACACGTATTCAAAGCTGAATGAGGGGGAAAAATTACATTGGGATCCACTTGTGGTTAATTATTTATTGGATATGGAAATTGGCATTGGCAACAGGAAAAAGGAAATAAATGGAAAATTAATTATTACAAGTCAACAAGGACATGAGGAAAAAATGAAAAATAAATAAAGGAAAATTAAATAAGTTCCACTTCAGCAGGTGTGGAAGAGGAAGAGACAAGAAAATGATAAAAATAGTTAAAGAATATGCATGCAATGGAAAAGGAAGGAAAATAAAATAAAATAAAACTAGAGAGAGAACATTCTAGCATTCTCTATGGGAAAAAGTGAGGAAAAAAATGGAAAAGAGAAAAGATACAAAACTTGGACACAAGCAAGAAAAGAAAGATACAAGGAAACCAAGAAGCACACAAGGAATTTGAGTGGTAGACAAGAAGAATGTTTGAACAACAACTAGAAAGGGCTGAAATAATAGAGGAAGAGAACCCAGCAAAAGGATTTTTGCAGGTAACAGTGTTCATGTTTGATTATCTTGTTGGGATTCGAATGCATGGCTCATGCATTATTTTGTTGGTCATTTTTGCATGTCATTGACATGTAGATTTTCCTAGATTGATAGTCATGTACAACCTTGGATTATTCCATTTTGTGGATATCCATGATGTAGTGGGTTCCTTGTTTGGTTGAGCTTTCGATTCCAATATATTTTGGATCCTAGTTGAGGTGGTCTTGGGAAAATCCCAAGGGTTGAGGGTGGATATTTTTTTCTCCGGGTGATCCCTTGACCTGTGGGTGGAGATAGGTAAAATCCTTTGGGTATGGTGAAGAAATTCTAAGGCATCCAAGATTGTATTGGTTTTGGTAATTTCTGGACATGGTGTTAGGTGAAATCATTGTGGCTTGTGGTTGGAGGTAGTTTTACCCTGGATTCCCTGTTTGGTTATGTTTTTTTTTATCCCATGTAATCATAAATTTAGGTTTGGAATATGGCATGGGGGTGATTGGGATGGAAGAAAGGATTGGTTCAACACAAGGTATGGTCGGGTGGAATGTGAAAGTCCCTAACTTGGTTGGTACTAGGATATGTTAATACGTGTTATTCTTTAATGAAGATCAATGAGCACAATTTTTGGTTTAATGTGTTGATTATGTGACTAGTTTTTCATGGCTCCATTGCTAGTTAAGAGTATGCTACATGCATAGTGTATTTCTTGTTATATGAAGTTCTCTTGTTATTGATTTGTTTCATGGTTTGAAAATATTTTGGATAATTTATATGGATGCATGAGATAATCTATGTTTTATTGCAGCTAGCATGAGAGGGAAACAAACATTCTTGATGAACATCTATCGAAACTAATGAAAATAGTGAAAAAACTATGCATTAAAGACGTACATGTACCATAGTCACAAAGTGTTTGTATAAATGAATAATATATGTCGAGAAAGCATGAGCCACAAAAAAGCCTAAGAACAAAGCATGGAGACATACATATTTTTGTCAGATTTCTGGAAAATTTTTGGAAGTTAGCTTGAATATCGGCCCTAAATTTATAGAACAAGTTATGTTGCTACATTGTCAAAAATAGGAGATCTCAAATAAAATATCACTTAGGATGGGTTATCCATGTAGCTGGAGGCATCTAGCTGCACTAAAAGGCATGTATCCGTGTGACTGAGAAGTAATCTAGGTCAATGATTGGTATAAGCTTACGGAAAAATGATCACCAAGGAAAGTTAGTCTAATAATAGTGTGATCATGTGTATTTAGGTGTTTTTAGTCAATTATGGATAAGTGGACCCCATTTCTGTAACTGCATCTTGGAATTTGGGTCATGCATAGTAACACTCATCTCATGTTTACCTTGGTAAGCATGTAAAAGAGGGTAAATGTGGGTTGAGGTGTTACAAAGTGATATCAGAGTAGGTTCACAACACTAGACCTTAGAGTAAATGTAAATTTTTATGTAGATCTATATGTTTATCATGTATGCATATTAGTTATTATTATTTTTAATTGTTGTTATATCCATGTACATGATGTTGTTACAGTTTTGGTGTCATTATCTTGAATCATATATGAACTAATATGATCTTGATATTATTATGTATCATGCTAATATTGATTGACCTATGTAGGTGCAACAGACTCACCAGAAATAAATTGAGGTAATGATTTTGATTATGAATTTTATTTTGTTTATCTAAAATTGTTATGCTGAAGGAAAATAGAAGACTAGAGATGAAGATAAGAGTGGTTGAGTAAAATTCATATGACTCCTCGTGTAGGTCATAAGAGAAATCAGTGAAATTGAAGAAGTTAGTTGAGCAACAAGGAGAGGGAGACTCTCTTGATCTATTGAACACAATAATAATTTTGAGGGTAGAGATCAAAATTTTTAAAGTTGATAATGATTGGACGTTGATTGAAGCCCAGGAAATGCATGCAAAATATCAAGAAAAGCAATTTGAGGTTAATGTGGTTATTCTTTAAATCATTTTAGATTTATAGAAACATGGATAGATGGGGACCATTAATCATGGAGACAGACAAGAAGAAAATACTAATGGGGAAGATCGAAGTCGGTCTTAGAATATGTATAGGATGGTCAATGATGATACAATAAAGGGTCACAAACCCTTGAGTACACCCGAGAAGAGGTCTAGTATGCATATATTTTACTTTAGTTCTACTTCTAAGAAACATCATCATCATCACCACCAACATCACCATCAGAGGAGTGGGTTGGAGTATTTTCCAGAGGAATTAAAGAAAGAAAATCCTCATAATTTTGATGGTGAGATGACCAAATCAAAATATGTGGAATCATGGCTGCATAGAATGAGAAAAATTTCAAGACTTCATGATTACTCAGAGAATATGAAAGCCAAGATAGCTACTTTCAATATCAAAGGAAAAGAAGATATCTGGTGGGAGTATGTCAAGAATATCAGGGGCATTAGAGAAGAGAAGCAGACTTCGGAATAATTTGCAATGCTCTCCAGAAGGAAGTACCTATCTGAGAGGTATTATGATGGAAATTCTAAGCAATTCTATGAGCTCAGGATGGGTTCCATGTTAGATGAAGAATATACAACCATATTTCTAGAGCTACTGAGATATGTGCCATATCTCAAGTATGATAAAGAAAAGATCCAAAGGTTCATCAATGGATTGGAATTATCATTCAAAGACCAGATTGAGTTTGATGAGCCTCATTCATTGGAGGAAGCCATCAAAAATTTGAATAATTTCTATGAACAATCAAAGCGTAAGCCCGAGTTCAAGCTTGTCTAGAAAGGTAGTGAGAAGACTAAAGGAAAATGGCCAAAGAAGTAACGAAGATCTCAGGATGTAGGTGAGAAGGAAAATATGGCTCCTCATAAGAATTTAAATGTAGCTTAGAAAGGATGTGAGTCTCAGCCTATGGCACATCAGAATAAAGACCATGGTAGAGAACCATCAAAGTGTTTGAATTTTGGTGGAGACCATCACAAGAGAGATTTTCCATCATATTAGGGTGTCAGGCCTCAGATCTACAATGATCAAGATGTGTGTAGACAGTTGGGGATGAATATTAGAGCATTATTCATATCTATGAAGAAATTGATAATAGGTAGATAGACCACCAGTCATCCATCATCGAAATGGAAACTAGCCTTTGTGATCAAGTTATTTATATTTTGATTGATCCAGGATCAAATTATAACTATATTAGTCCTAAAAAGTTGGATCAATTTTTTTTGGAAAAGGAAGTGCATGAAAAATATTGGTTGGTGAAGTTGGCTATAGTGATCTGAAAATGGAATGTACTTGTTTAAGGGTGCAAGGTATCCATTTCCCATAATTTCAAATGTAAGCTATACACTCCAAGTGACCTCTGAAAATGTGAAAACTTCTTATTTCTTATACAGAGATAGACTGTAGGGGCATTCACCGGAAATGTCACCTCTAAAGAGAGGATGAGTTCCAGAGGCTACCTGGCCCTCTACAGGCTCTGCCTAAAGAAATAATGAAGTAAACTTAGAAGTCTTTGACATACACATACTTGAAGTTTGATGTCTTGCGGAATAAGACAAATAACTTTCTGCAGCTGAGTAGGTGATTATGTGTGTATGCAAGTTATGTATATTTTTTGTTTAACACTTTATATCAGTTTTTTTTTAGCATATCATCTTCAGCAAATAAAGACATCAAAATGATAAAGCAGTTCACCCCCCCTCTGGGCTACATCTGCTGGACCAAGCCTCTCAAACTAGGCTTGTCCTCTTGTATTAAAAATGCTACAAAGGCTAATACAAGAATATGAGTGTCTCGAAAGACAGATCTGACTGTAAATACAGAATCAAAAGATAGGAATTAGCTAAACATGCTATTTCCCAAACACTAAACAGTGAAATTGTACCTTATACAGTACTTTCCCCAATTGGCCCTGGTGGCCCTTTAGACTTGCATGGAGAATTTCGAGGTGAAGATGACCTCAATTGGTTCTGAAATCTCTGCCATTAGACTCAGAAGGTCGAAAATAGAAGAAATAGGCTTTTGAATCACCAAAAATGGATGAACATAGCCCCCAAACAGCTCTAGCACTGAAATGGCCCTGGTGGCCCTGAAAGCTTCCTGAAGCTAAACAGTGAGAAGAATTCCTCAAAAGGAAAAACGAGCTGTAGAAATGGATTCAGAATGCTGAAAAACTTCAGGAATGACCTTCGTTCCACATTCACTGGCTGCACAATTCCCAATGCAGCTCCCAAACTGATTTGGCCCTAGTGGCTCCTGGAAACTACTTTATTATTCTACAAACTACTTGTTGTTTGAGTTAACTATAAAAAAGGTGGCAACATTTATACATATGCTATTAAAGTTTCAAAGGCTTACCATTCAACGTAATGTTGAAAATTTATGAAACAGGTTTTAAACCCACTATCATAATGTTTTTAAAAATGCACATGGGCGTTGGATGACGTGTTAAGGTAGGCACGCATGGTGGGTGACGTGTTATGGTCCAAGGTTTTAAAACATTCAAAATGGCGCGTTTTAAAAATATGCACCCAGCAGGAGTTGAACCCGGGTCGGGTTGTAGACAGTGGAGAGAACTGACCGTTAGGCCAGCGCGGTGGTTCTTGAAAACCTTTCGCGCGAAGTTGTATTTAACGGTTTGCATTCATATGGGCGCGTAGAAATGGGGACGTGGTCCCATGGATCGGCGGAGCATATTCATGGTTTGTTATATATTAAAGACCAAAACGCATTTAACTCTAAGTTCTCCGATGGGTGCGGTCATATGCACCTTATCCACTAGCACCCACTTCTGGCAGTCTGCCCAAATATAGCGCCGACTCCTAATTTGGCGGGGTTAACTGGCAGTGTCTCCAGTTTTAGCTGGGGTTTGTTTAGTTCAACTGGCAGATGGAATAAAAGTGCCATAACTTTGGCTAGGAGAGGTCTTTTGAGACGATTTTTTTTTTTTTTTTTGGGTGGAGAGATCATTCTGGAGCTGTTGGAAGTGTTTGCAGAGCCACCAGGACATTCTATCTGCGAATTTTACAGCGTTTTTTTATCGTGGAGCCATCAGGGCCTAAGGGAAAGAGAGATGCATTGGACTACCTTCATCCAATGGAGGTGATTTTGTAGTCATTTTAGACTGATTTGGGTCTTCTGAATCTGTTTTTGCAGTCTATTTTTCCATTTGAGGCTTTTATACAGATGTAATCTCATTTTAAGCATTTAATCAAAGGAGGACTGAGCCTAATTAGAGGCTTTTGGACCCAGCGGAGGTAGCCCAAGAGAGGGGTGAACCACTTAAACAATTATCTGCTGTCACTCTGTATATTTTGGCTGTTTATTTTTAGATTCTAATAGTTTAAACAGTAAATTTTCATAAGCATGCTTTTCCCAAACAAGTTTATACAGTAAACAAAACTTGTTATTTTATCATCAAACCTGTACACTTCAATTGCAGAACATATATTCTTGCTTATTCACACATAAAAATAGATCAATGAATACTTTGAACTTAAAAACAAATACTTTCATTGATCAAGATCATTAGTGATTACATTTTATTTCTTTAGGCAGAGTCTGTAGAAGGGCCAGGTAGCCTCCGGATTCATCCTTTCTAGTAAAGGTGAAATATCCGGTGAATGCCCTCTACAGTCAATATTTGTATGAGAAATTCTTTGTTCTCACGATTTCAGATCATATAGGGACAAAGAGAAGAGTTCACCATTTAGTGAATTATTGTGTATTTGAGCTTAATGGGATGCCTACAATAACAAACCTGATTTTTATTCCTTTGGGTGCATATTACATGCTATCGAGCATTGATTGGTTTTTTATTCACATAAATAAGGTGGGTTTATATTAGAAGGCAATTGAGTGCCTAGATGAGGCCGAAGAAAAGAGGTTCTTACATGGAAAGCATAATCCTACATCAGTGAGGATGGTTATAGCCATGCAAGCTAAGCGCATCCATAGAAAATGATGTTTATTGTTTGCAGTGCATATCTCCAATGACAAAGGGTTGGAGGATGTATGTGGTGAAATATTTAGGAGTTATCCTATCTTATAGAAGTTTCAGGATGTGTTCCATGTATATATTCCAAAACTACCTCCTCATAGGGAGGTGTATTTTTCTATTGAGTTGATTCTTGGAGCAACACCAACAGCTAAGGAACCATATAGGATGAGCACTCCTAAGTTGGTAGAACTAAAGTTGTAGTTTAATGAGATGCTTGATAAGGGATACATAAATCCAGGTGTATCGCCCTTGGGATCATCAGTGTTATTTGTAAGGAATAAGGACAATAATCTCACATTGTGCATTGATTACAGGAAATTGAAAAAGGTGACTATCAAGAGCAAGTACCCATTGCCTCGAATTAATTATTTGTTTGATCAGCTGAAGGGAACTGCAATATTTTGAACTATTTATATGAGATTAGGATATCATTAGGTGCACATTAAAGAATAAGACATCTATGAGACTGCATTTCGTACAAGGTATGGACACTATGTATTTTTTGTGGTTCCTTTCAGTCTTACCAATGCTCCAACCACCTTCATGTGTCTAATGAAATTTTTTTTGCACCCTTAGCTAGATAAGTTTGTGATAGTATTTATTGATGATATATTGGTCTATTCAAAGAATAAGGAAGAACATGCAGAGCATATAACAATAGTATTGATATTATTGAGAGAGTGTAAGTTGTATGCCAATCTCAAAAAGTGTAGCTTATTTCATTCTTAGATTCATTACTTGGGACATATTGTTTCCAAGGAGAGGATAGAAATGGATCTAGAAAATATTAAATATATCATGGAGTGGCCAAGTCCAAAGAATGTGAATGAGATCAGATGATTTATGGAACTAGCAGGTTATTACAGGAGTTTCATCAAGAAATTCTCCAAGGTTGGCAATCCTATCACATGTTTGTAAAGGAAAGAAGTTTGAATGGATTTTTGAGTGTGAAACCAACTTTTATCAGTTGAAGCAATGGCTTATGAGTGCTCCAATTTTTAGGATTATATATCTTGATAAGGAATTTATGGTTTTTATAGATTCCTACAAGGAAGCACTTGTTGGAGTCCTTATATAGGAAGGTCATGTTCTTTTATATGAATCATAGAAGATGAATGAACATGAGAAGAATTATGTGACTCACAATCTTGAGTTAGAATTTATAATTCATCCATTGAATATGTGGAGACATTATCTCCTTGGAAGGAATTTCATTTTGATGAGTGATCATAGTGGATTGAGGTACTTGTTTGACCAACCCAATTTGAATGCAAGGAAATCTAGATGGTTGGATACTCTCAGTGAGTTTTACTTTGAAATGAAGTACATCAAATGCAAGGAGAACTAGGTTGCAAATGCACTCAGTAGGAGAGTATAGGTGAATCATATTTCAGTTGTAACTCTTATGGGACAAATTTAAAAGAGAAGATATTACGTATAGGGAAGCATCTTGATAGGTACCAACAACTAAAGCAGACATTGCAAAATAAAGGTGAGGGTGATAAGAATGAGGAGTGTCATGTCACAATATATGGCTTGATTAGATTCAGGAGTAAGATCTATGTTCCTGATAGTAGTGAATAGATTCATTGTCCCTGTACTCCCCGTTCCTGATCCTGGAGACCCCTAACAATGATCCCTGTGAATATTTTCCATCATGAAATGTGCCATCATATCCCTTACAACATAATGAGTAAACTCTCTGTTGACCATTCTTGAATAAGCTCCTTAAAAGCATGGTTATTTGGAGCGGCACGCCCTCTGCATGTCTTGCTCATGCCAATGGATCTTTTTTGGTCTAGGGAATCTTAAATCGACACTAGAATGAGGATCATATCTGCGTCGATCCTCTTCTAGATTTTTTTTTTAAATGGAAGTGAAGCTTCATGCTGGAGAGTTGGTTTTTTTTTCCTGAGGATACAGTTGAGCTTCTCCCTTTGGGCTTCTTGTTCCTACAAAAGTGGAACCACCCAAAGGGATAACCCATTTCCCCACCTTAAGTGGATCCATGTTCCCTCTTCCCTTGCTATAAAATGGACATCCTACCATAGTTCTCCTAGTTAGAACATAGTTAGAAAAAAAACAGAGATATATTTGTTGTTATAGGTATTGAGTGAGATTTAAGACCTTTTCCCCTTCACAACAAGTTGAAACGAGCACTTTGGAGACATGCCTGGATCTGGACCCGTCGAAGGAGAGATGCAACATCAAGGCGCATGTTGTAACTCCCCCTTTCTATTTTAACATAATACAATTGATTTACAATGACTCCCCCTTTCATGATCTGCATACATTTACAATCTAGGAAAGTAGGCTTCTAATTGTTCCCTATTGTTACTAGAGCCATCCTAGGGCTAGAGGGATCATTTGTGTCCACAGAGAATATTTTCCTGAATAACAATCATTTTGAGAGATTTCCATTTCAAACCATATACATACCATCCAAGATACCAAAATACTTTAAAAACCATTAAGAAGTTCTACTATTGGTCTAATTTGAAGAAAGAGGTGATTGAGTTTGTTGCTATGTGTTTGGATTGTCAATAGGTGAAAGTTGAATGCAAGCATTCAACTATTCTATTGTAGCCTATTCTGATTCCATAATGGAAATGGGAGGTTATATCCATGGATTTCATATCAAGATTTCCAAGGACATCAAGGCAACATGACTCCATCATGGTTGTGGTTGACAGGTTGAGCAAGGTATCTCACTTCATTGCAATAAAATCTACTAATTCATTAAGGATATAGTGAGGTTGCATGGAGTTCCCAAGAGGATTATTTCATATATAGATGCCAATTTCACTTCCAAGTTTTGTGTTAGTGTGAATTCTAATCGCAAGCATACGAAAAAATCTCACTTTAGCTGTGCATAAAAACAGCCCTAACATCAAATGTGGTTGTTAATCTCCTTATATTTTCTATAGGTGATCAGAATAAATGCTACAAAAATACAGATCTATGCAGTTAAAGACATTAAACAACAAAAATAAAAATATTTTGATCCATACATCCAATGGACAAGACAATACTTTATAAATATTTTTTTTTGTATTATGACACCTGGAAAGGGAACATATAAATAAGTTACCAACCCCCCTCAATGGGATGGGTTCTTGTATGTCCTTAGTGCTTCAGATCCAAGATCTCTCTCTCTTGATCGTGGAGAAAACCCAGACAAAAATGGAACTCAAAGGGAGCTCACAAGAAAAAAGTGGAAAAATATGACAATGATGGAGGATCAAAGTTAGACCAAAATTATAGATCAAGAGGTGATCTCAAGGCAACAAAAGGTAGTGAATGAATGGAAAAACCTTCTATTTATAACAAAATATTGAGTTAGTCTAGATATTGGTGCATAATTAAAATATTATTAACCAAATATAGATCCAACTTTTATGGAATATTTTATTATTTTTGTTGGAGGGAAAATGAATTTGAATTTGGTCAATTCGCCATATTTTAGAAAAAATAAATAAATAAATGATTTATTTATTATTTTAAGAATGCGGTTAAGTAATAATTAAATAAATAATGATTTATTCAATTATTTATAAATTATTTAGTCAAATTTAACAAGGAATATTATTAAATAATGATTTAAATAATTATTCCTAGAAAATAATAAGATAAATAATGAATTATCTAATTAATTTTTTTGTTTTGGGTTAAATATGACTAGGAATATTAATTAAACATTGGTTTAATTAATTATCCCTAGAGGAAAATCGAACAAATAAGGATTTTAATTATTCCTCATGGGGTTTCCTGTTTAGACCATAAATAAATTGATAAACTATGGGTTATTAAATTATTTTTCATAGTGAAAGAAATTCTACTATGGTAAAATTGGTCTTACATGGTGTACTTTAGTCCATCTAATAGTAATAGGTTAGGTGACCAAAAATTGGTGTCACAGATTTCCCCCCAACGTGCAAGCGTTAGGAGCTAATCCTATGACCGAAGTACGTTGTAAGAACTCAATCACTAGACATTAAAAGGGAGTCAAAGAGAGAGAAATATAAGGTGGACTGAAGCAAGAGAGGACAATACCATGAGGAGGTGAGACTTACAGGTGTGACAAGTATCTTTTATTAGTGAGTACCTATTATACATGAGGTGGGGGAGGCATACCTATGCTTGCCTAGATAACAAAGTAAAAAGAATAATGGTTCGTCCAGCAAACATGAGACTCGACTATATAGTTCATGCTGGCATAAATATGGGTGAGACTAAAAACATGATAATGGATCCCACATACATACTATGCCTAGGATAACAGCCAGGGCTTATACAATAATATCTAAGTACATGAGATATAAGCACAACCAAAGAGGCCCTGTAAAACAGGAAAGGGCTCTGAAAATCTGAGTGATACATGCAAAATAAGGTGTTGCAAGTGGCTGAGGCTAGACCCATAAAATCTATGGAGCTTCATCCAAGGCTATAGTAGAGAGGTAATTCGGGCATGTGGGGGGCTACCTGAAGGGCCGCCCCCTCATGAGTTATGAAACATCACACACACCCGAGAATCACTGTTACGATCTGTTGTAACACTGAACCATCAAGTATATAGATCTCAATCATGCAATAAGGAGCTGGAAGGGTCCTTTTTCCTAATATGAGGCACCGAACAAGAATAGAATCTGGAACCAAGGTACACCGCCCTCTAGACCTGTCTTCTAGAAATAATAATTTTATGTCGACAGAAGGAGGTCCGCCATAGATGAGGCAATAAAGAATTCTTAACTAAGCCACAAGGGATAATAGTAGAGCGATTGATAGACTGAAACCAGGGATGATGGTAGAATGTTACAACCTGAGTAGTGGGCTGACGACATCCCTTGTTAAAGAATAAAGGGCATGAATGACCTGGCAACTACTGACTCGACTCTAGAGAGGATAGGGGATAGTATGACTGGGGGCCAAAATGTGCAAAACGAGAGAGGTACAAAGAAATTAAGGATAGAAGATTGTGGCAGGAGACAAAAGGGACTTGGGACAAACTCCATGGATACGATGATGACTCAACTTGGATGCTCTAAACAAGGGAGACTTGATGATGTTTCCACACAGAACAAGCTTGGTGGGCACCATAAAAACCTGAGTACTAGATGGCTACTCATGACGAAAATCGACACAAGCATCGACAAGTATGAAGGCAAAGTGGTGCCACAAGTACAAGTGTTGCAAGTGAAGAAATTCAATTTTGAGAAGCGGTGAAGTGACCCTTCTTGGAAAAAAGGTTTCCAGGTGAAGTATCAAATCACAAAAAAGTAAAAGTAAGCCACCTAAAAGAAACAAGACGTGCATTTCAAAAAATGGAAATTTTAAGGGTAAAATTTCTTAAGGTAGAGTGCATTGCGAGGATTAGGAAGAGGGTGGCTTTTGAAATCCTCTAGAAGGTATGCCCCTTTACCCAAATCTTTGTTGATGATGTAAGGGCCTAGCCATAATGAGTCAAACTTTCCATGATGGAGGACATCATGAGCTTGGTCATACTCTAAAACAAGATCGCCTTCGTGAAAAGTACGAGGGTGGAATTTTCAGTCATATTGAGCTTTGGAGCGCTTCTTAGCTGCCTCAGTGGTTTTCAATGGAACACGACGGTCCTCAGAAGTGCACTCAAGCATGAAAAAATTGTTCTAAAGCTTGGGTGTCAGGGAGAAGTTAGACGGCTAGGTGAAGGGAAGGAATTTCACACTCAATCAGTAAGACTGCCTCCTCGCCAAAAACAAAGTGGAAAGGAGTAAACACGGTGGCGGTTTTAACAGAAGTTCTATAGGACCAAAAAGCATGGAAGAGCATAAGGTTCCAGTTGGCTTTGTGCTTATTCACCGTCTATTAAAGCATAGTTTTAAGGGTTTTATTGACCACTTCAACTTGGCCATTATTTCGGGATAATAGAATGATGAATATTGGTGCTCAAAGCCCAATAGAGAGCATATATCATGCCATATCTCATCTTCAAAATGTTGGCCATGGTCAGAGACCATTTTTTTCAGAACTCCGAATTGAGCGATGACATGGCTAAAGAAAAATAGGGTTGCGGTAGCTACCATGTTGTTGAATGTTAGCATGGCCTCATTCCATTTAGTTAAATAGTCAGCTGCCATGATGATATACTTGTGGTTACCAGAAAATGTAGGTTGACACTCCATAAATTCTATGGCCCACTTACATAAGGGAGCAGCTGAGATGACATGATGGAGGGGAGCCAGAGGGGCTTGAGCCTTTGGGGAAAAATGTTGGAAATTGAAACAATGTTTGATTGCTTCATTGCAATCAACAAAGAGAGAAGGCCAAAAATACCCAACGCGCATGATTTTCTGGGTAGTAGCGAGACCGAAGAGGTGGCCACCACAAATGCTGCCATGACAGGCATTAAGGACTTGCTCAGCTTCAGTGTGCATGAGACAATGATGAAGGAAAATATCTACACTGAAATGATAGAGGTCATCACCGATGAGAAGATAGCGGGGGGTCTGGTGTTGGATACGTTGTCGAGCATCACAGTAAAGATGGAGGGAAAATTTTTGGATTCGTAGATAAGTGAGGATGTCACCATACCAAGGGTCATCCGAAGTAATGGCAAACAAATGTTCATCGGGAAAATCATCATTAATTGGTGGATCCTGCATACCGGTAGGTAATTCATAAATGAGCTCAGCGAGGGCTAAATGTTTCTTACTCTTTGGTGTGACAAATTCAAGATCTAATTCCTAAAGGATAATGATCCAATGGGTGTACTTCCCATTGATTATCCTTCGACTCAATAGGAAGGCCATAGGGTTGGAATTAGTCACGACCTTGGTGGAACGCATGAGGATATAATGACAAAGTTTTTGGACCAAGAACACAATAGCCAATGCCAATTTTGCTTCATGTGAGTAGGACACGTGGGGGGGGGGGGGGGGGGCTACAAGGTTCTTACTGACATAATAGATAACATGCTCGATTCCATTTTCATCTTCCTAAATAAGGTCCCCAACGACTGAATGGGTGGAGGCTGAGATGTACAAGATGAAATCCCTATCAAAGTCGGGGACGAAACAAGGGAGCGGAGGTGAGAGCATGTTTAAGGGCATCAAAATACCCTTAAGAATAGTCATCCAAAATGAATGGAATGTTAGATCTAAGGAGGCTAAGGAATGCATGCATGGTGGTGGCATAGTCAGGTACGAACTGACGAAGGAAATTAGCTTTGCCTTGGAGGCTTTCTAACTGGTGTAAGGTACAAGGGATAGGAAGCTCAAAAATGGCTTGAAATTTCAAAGGGGCAAGCGTTATACCATATTTAGACACAATGAAGCCTAGAAGATGACCGACACGAACAAAAAAGACACACTTCAGTGGGTTGAGGTGGATATTATACTTGCAACATCGGAGAAAGACGGTACACAAATCATGAAGGTGTTGCACCCATTGTTTAGAACGCGAAGTGAGGTCATCTAAATAAGCAAGGATAATATGAGCCAGGTCTTGAAAACATTATGACATGGCTCGTTGAAAAGTGGCTCCAGCATTCTTAAGGTTGAACGACTTGACCCTATAAGAGAAGGTTCCCCACAGACTAATGAACATATTTTTAAGTTGGTCAACATGATAGATCACAATCTGGTTGTATTCGGAGAAACCATCCATGAAGGATAGAACCTTCTGCCCTACACACTCGTCAATGATTTGGTCAATAAACGGTGTGGGGAAGTTTCCTTTGGAAAAATATTTGTTCAGGTCATGAAAGTCAATGCAGACATGGATGGTGCCTTGTTTTTTGAGAACTGGAACCAAATTGGGCACCCAATTGGTGTATTCAATGGGATAGATAAAACCAGCCTACTTGAGATTATCGATTTCGGCTTTGATAGCCTCTCGTTTGGAAGGATTAATGGGTCTCAAATTTTGATAGACATGATTGGCATTGGGCCATGTATCAATATGGTGTCCGAAAATGGTGGGATTAAGTTTGGTAATTTCTAAATAGGACCAGGCGAAAACATCGTGGAAATCCTTGAATAGCTTAGTGTAACCCTCAATTTCTTCTGAGGTGCATTGGGCACCCAAGTTAATGTTTTCTTCTACCCCTAGTTTGTCACAAATGTTAATTTTAATGGTAGGAGAGATATTGGCCATATTTCCTTCTTCGAAAGCATTAGGTGAAGGGATGGGATTTCGAAACTAATCAACCTTATCGGGAATGAAGTTGTTTGATTCCACAACATATTGGTCATGGGACTGCTGTGGGAGGAATTATGCATGGTGGTGCATATCATCCCATGGAAATTTAGGGGTGATCATAACTTCCTTAATGTCTTCACTAGAATGGAAGATGGGGTGACTGGTGGAAGGACGACCACATGACGCGACAAAGATACCTGACTCATCATCATGAGAAGAAAGGTTCACAAGCGCATCATCATGTGGGGTGACCGACAAACAAGTAGATGAGGGATCCACCGATGTTGAGCCCAAGGTCATCGTTGGAGGGAGGTCAAGCGAAACAAAAGGGGAAGCCCCAGAGGGGTCTTCCACTGTGGATATCATAGATGATGACGAGTAGAGGATAGTGACCGAAGGCTCTGTCATCTCGACATCGGGAGGGGGAATTTCAATGGGGGAAGATGTTTCCTCTGGTTCTGCCGAAGCAAAACTCGCATGTAAGGGAGAGGTGGACTCATTGCGCTTGGCCTCGAATTGATGAATCGCTTTTGAAGAGGTGCAGTAGTCTTCGAGGCAGGGACAAAGGTCAGTATAGTGGCCATGGAAATCACACAAAGCACAAGAATTATTTGTGCACAAAGTCTTGAGTTTCAAGGCTGAATCAAGTAAAGTAACATGGAAGTCTAGGATATCAGATTCAGGAAACACTTTGTTGACCATGGGCTTGATATGAGGCAATTCAGGACAATTATGGGTGGCATTACCAACAACATCATACAAAACACACGAAGATGTATGCTTTGGAGGTTGAAGAGGAGTAGGTTTTTTCTAGGAAACCTTGTCCTTAGGTGCCTTTTTTTGGGCTTTCCCCCCCTCACCTAAGGCTTTCACAACAGGAGTAGGTTCCTGTTGAGGTGGCCGAGGCAAAGAAGCAAAGGGAGGGGTTATGGCGACCAGTTGGACCAGGGTCAAAGAAATGTAAAGTTTGGGATGATTGGGCAGGGTTTTGGCTGGGGGATCAATGTACCAGACTAGGATCCCTAGGGTCATGTTGGGAAGAGACAAGGTAACCATACCAGGTACCTAAAATACTCTAGTAGGGGGAGAAAGAAACGGTATCTGACCGGAGGGGTAATGGCTAGGTGGGACAACTCTGAGATGGTTAAGGCAACAGGGAACCATTCCAGGAGGATATATAGGATCATGGACACCAGTTATAGATGAGGGGCCTTGAGGAGGAGGTCCTAAAGGCTGAGTCGAAGTACTAAGATCAGGTTGCAAAGGGCAGGGCTACTGGCTAGTTGAACCAGACCATTTGAGGTTAGACCGAGACGATTGCATCATGAAAACATTTGATGATCTAGGGTCAGAGATAGGAGGGGAAAGACCAGGGAATGAAACAATCAAAGAGGAATTTTTAAATACTCTGGGTGAGACATTGGTCGAAGGTTCGACTATTTTTTTATTGGCTACCGAAGAGATAATAAACTCTAGAGAGGTCTGAGACTTCGATTCGTAATATGTCAACTAATATATAGTGACAATATTTACATTGTGAGGAAATCACATATTATGGTGAACCGCAGATGGGACAAAAAACATCACATAAGTGTAGCTACGACCCAATAGAATGTTGTAGTCTAAGGGGGCATCAATGACTTCAACGTCAACAGAAACAGTCTTTCCCGCAAAATTAATAGGGAAATTGCGGAACATGACAAGGGGATGGGAAGAGTGGACATCCCACATACATAGGGTGATAGTGGAAGGGGCTAACTTGGGTGATTTGAGCTACTTCCAAATAGAAGCAGACATCAACCAACAGTTGTTATCGAGAAATAGGTAACCGCATCGTTACCTACTTTTTTGGTAGCATAAAAGCACCCGATTTGAAAAGTGGTGATGCGTAATCACCTTCTTTCTTTTGGAGCAATAATTCTCGACACTCTAATATTTTTATCTATGAAGTAAGAATATTTGTTTTAAAATGTTAGTGATTTTCATGCTAATTTTGAAACGTATTGATGCAAGATCAACTTTTTTTTTTTTTTGTGAGCGGTGATTTTCATGCTAATTTTGAAACATAATTACGTTAAAGATCAACCTTTTTTTTTAGATAAGATTTTCATGTTGTAATAAACACAAAACTTAGATAAAAAATATATATATAAACAATAAAAAAAACCAATAAAAATGTTAAAAAAAACAAAATTAACTCGTAAAAATAAAAAATTTAAACAAAAATAAATAAATAAAAACAAAAATATTCGAAAATTATATCAAAAGAAATGACAAAATTTGAAAAAAAAACACATAATTTAAAGAAAAAAAACAAAAATTAACCAAAAAAGTTTTAAAAAAAACATCAAAAACATTTTTTTTCTAAGTCATTAAAAAAAACCATATAATAAAAAAAATAATAATTTAAAATAGAAAATTTAAAAATAATTTAAATTACAAAATTAAAATTTAGGTAAAAAAACAAAATAAAAAAAGAAAAAATTAAATTTAAAATTTAAAATAAAAATAATAATAAGAAGAAGAAGAAGAAAAATACAAATTTTAAAATTAACCGAAAAAACAAATTAAAAAAATAAAAATAAAATAAAATAAAATAAAATAAAAGAATTAAAATTGAAAAAAAGCTATCATTAAAAAACAAAAAAATGAAAAAAACCACATGCAAATAATTAAAAAACAAATATCCATAAATTTACTATTTTTTTTTAAATGAAACAATTTATAAATTTTAAAAATGAAAAACTAAATAAACTAAAAGATTAAAAAAAAAAATTAATTAAATTAAAATTTAATAAATAAATTTTAAATTTTAAAAAATAATTAATCTAAAATATTAAATTTAAAAAACAAAACAAATTAAATTTAAAATAAAAATTTTGAATTAAAAAAAAATAATTTTAAATTTTTTTAATTTAATTTTTTTTAAAAAAAAAATCAAATTAAAAAAAAAATATTAAAATTTAAAAAAAGTAAAAGAAAAAAAAAAAAAAAAATTGATCGTGGTGGCGCCGCCAATCGGCCTCCCGCCTAGGTGGTGGCGGAGGCCAGCCGCTTGGCGGACGAGGAGGCTGCTTGCAGCCACTTGCCCATCCAGTGGCCGGCCTCCGCCGCCACCTGGGCGGGAGGCCGATTCCTCGTGACCCGCCCTCCCACCCGCGAGGCCGATTCTCGGGGAATCGCCTTTGAGGATGATTCTGGAATTGCTCGAGGTCGATTCCGGGAATGGCCCTCCGGCCCGAGAGGCCGATTCCCCGACGCCTTCCGCGCAGAGGGCCGATTCGGGAATCACCCTCTCGGGCAAGAGGGCGATTCCCGAATCATCCCTCCCAGGTTGCGGGAGGGAAATTCCCGACCGGCCTCCCACCACAGCCAATCTCTTAATTTGGTTTCGCCACGGGAGGGCGATTCTCAGAATCAACCTCCTGCCCAACAGCCAGCCTCCGCCACCACCTGAGCGAGAGGCCGATTGGCGGCGCCACCACGATCAAAAAATTCGTTTTATTTTTTTATTTTTCTAACTTTTAATATTTTTTTTTTAATTTGATTTTTTTTTTTTTAATTTTTATATTTGAAATTTAATTTGTTTTAATTTTTTTTGTTTTTTTGTTTAATTTTTTTTTAGGTTTCTTCATTTTTATTTTTTTTTAATCTTTTTTTCTAAATTTTGTTAAATTTTTTTATTAAATTTTGTATTTTTTTTTATTTAATTGATTTTTTTTTTTTCATATTTTTTTTTTTATTTTTAGTTTCTTTCATTTAATTTTTTAAAATTTAGTAAATTTTGTAATTTCTTTTAAATTTATTTGAATTTAATATTTTTTTTGAATTTTTTATTTTTTTATTATTATTTTTTTAATTACATCAAATTTTTAAAAAAAAATTATTTCAATTAAAATTGTGTATTTAAAATTATATATATATATATATATAAAATTAAACTTATATTTTCATATTACTTTTGTTTTTAATTTTATTTTTTATTTAATATATATATATATATATATATATATATATATTTATTTTTTTTTTTTCAATTTTTCAATTTTAATTGATTTTTTTTAAAGTTTTTTAATCCTAATTAATATTTTTTTTTTAATTTAATAAAATCTAATATATATATTTTAAATTTAAGTTCATATATATATATATATAATTTTATAATTTAAATTTAATTTATTTTTTAAAATCCATTTGTTTTTTTAATATATATTTTTATTGTATTTTATTTTTCATTTTTTATTTTTAATTAATTTTTCATTTTTTTTACTTTTAATTTCAATAATGTTTTTTTTTTTTTTTTTTTTTTTTTTTTTAATTTATTAAAATTTAATATATTTATTTAAATTTAATTTAATTTATATATATATATATATATATATATATATATATATATATATATATATATATATATATATATATATATATATATATATATATATATTCTAATTTAATAAACATTTTCTTTTTCATTTTTAAATTTAATTTCTATTTACTTTTTATATAATTTCTTTCCATTTTTTACTTTTTTTCTTAAATTTTAGGTTTTTTTTTAATGTTTGAATTAAAAATTTTATTTTGTTTTTATTTTTATTTTTTTATTCCTTAATTTTTAAATTTATTTTTTTTCTTAAATTTTAGGTTTTTTTTAATGTTTGAATTTTAAAAATTAAAAAATGTATTTTTATTTTTAAAAATGTCAAAAATATGACACAATTTTTTTTTTTGTTATTCCAGCATCAACTGGTTTTGTTTTGAGGTTGTTTTTTCAATCCTTTTTTCAAGAAACAATTTTGTTTTTAGCATAATTTTATAAAATGTTGAAATTTGACCTTCAAAAAAAACCAAGTGCGTTCTAGAATACACTTTTTTTGTTTTTGGGGTGTTTTTTCATGTTTTTTGAGTCTTTTTGGGTTAGAGTTCCCATTTTGAGGTCACACGATTCTACCCAGACGTTGTTCTTCAAATAGAAGCAGACATCACACAGGTAGATGCCCCCTCGTCAATGATACAACGAGAGACGTTGGCATTCTAGATCTTGAAAAGTATTTGAAAGGCGACGGATGTAGGAAGGGGGGGATGTTGTGACTTTTCAATGTCGAAGAGAATCAAACGATCATCTAAGGGATCCATAGTGCCCATAGCAGTTAGTAGAGATTTTCATTGTGAAGGGCATGACTAGAGGACTTCCAATGCTTACATGGTGGCAAGGGATTGCACCAAGTCATCTACTATACTGTAGGAGTGGGAGGCTTTACCAGAAGCAACATTTTGGTATAACGATCCTTTGGGATCTTGGTATGTACCTATACCTTAGGCTAAGGGATCTGTAAAGGACCATTGGGTGTCGAAATTGGCTTTATGGGACCTGAAGATGGGGGCTCAGTTGCAAACGTAGCGAGAGGCCTGGTGTACTGGCGGGACAGAGTCTGAAGGTTGAGTTCAGCGGTATTGGCCTAGCTAGAGTTCATCTTGAGGATCTAGTAATTAGAGGTACGATATGGGGGAGGTTGAGTGGCTGCCTAACTTTCAGGGGATTGGGCAACCACATATCCTTGCTGGGGGAAAGGATTGGTAAACACAGCCAGTTGGATGGGCGCAGCATTAGGAGGAACTGAAGAAGAGGCTTGCTGTCCTCGAGATGCTACTTGAGCTTCCCACATTTGACGCATCTAAGGTAAAATGGTATAATCATGGGTATAGTGACCATAGAAATTGCAACAAGAACAAGGTTTACTCGTGAAAATAGGCCTGTCCTGCTTGGGCTAAGCGCCCTGTTGCTGGGTTGCAGTGTTATATGTATTCCCTTGGGGATTGTTTCCTAGATTGCCTAGAGTGTGTTGGTTCTGGTTTCATTTCCTCTTATTTTTGGAAGTGGGAGGATTAGTTGCACTCTGCTACGCATACACCTGACCCTAAGGGGGGGGGGGGGGTGGCTGCTGCTACGGAGTTTGAGTAGGCAAGGGAGGATGAGGTGCTTGTGTTGGAGGAGCTGGAGCACCAGGCTACAAATATGGATAATAAGGAGGTTGGGAAACATTGGGGTAAATAGGTTGGGAAAAAGAGTGAGGCATGTTGTGTCCTAGATACATGCTGCCAGGAGGGGGAAATGTGCTAGAGGAGTTGGCCCCTCCTTAAGGGAAACCAGAACCCATGGGAGGATGAGTGTATGGATGTGAAAGGGATCCAACGATACCATCGGTAGCCTGAGATGCCTCGGTGCGTTGGCACCACCAGGTCTAGGGATATCAGGTAAGTCAGTATAAACATAACCGGATTGCGCGTAGATCAAGTCATATTTTCACACAATATGGAGGGCAGCTTCCTCGGCCTGAGGAAAGTGAGATGTGACATATTTACCAATAGAGGGAAAACGTGATCTGAGAAACCAGTCCATGTAGACACGGTCTTCTAAAATAGGGGCTCGACATAGGCTCTTCATTCTGCGTCATTTTTGAATATGGTGAGATAGGCAGGTGGTAGAATTTTGAGATAAAGAGGTCAAGAGTTCCGTACTGGTGTCATAGCAAAGGGGAAGCTAGAAGTAAGACATAAAAGACTTGGAAAGGGTCGAAAAATTAGTATGAGAGGAGGTGGTATGGTCAAAATATGACTTGGAAGCTTCTCTAGTAAGCGTACGCTAGAATAACTGAAGATAGATAGAGTCATCGGTGAAGGAGTTAGATGAACACCACATGTGGAAAGAAAAAACATGGTTGGTAGGATCCTCTCGATAATTTCCTTCAAACTTAGGGACGTCTGAAGGAAGCTTGGTTGGCATAGCAGGCCTACATGGATCATGGTGTATGGGGTCATTAATCAACTGGCTAAAATCGGGAAGGCTTAGGCCTTCCATATAAGGAAGCAAGGGAGTAGCCGGAATAATCCTTGTTGCAGCTCCATTGGTGGCATTTCTAGCATTAGGGTCGGGGCCACCACCAGCGTTAGGTCATGAACCAGACATGATGAAGGTGAAAGGTGGAGGAGAGACGGGGATAGAAACATAAGGGGAACCCGATGAACCAGAATTAGATTCGGAATGGAGACTCCACGGAGGATGAACTCGAACTCCACATGATAGGGTAAGTATTCCTAACAAAAACTGAGGATGAAGGCCTTAGAGTCTCTAGGATAAATGCCTTGGGGGTAAAATGATGGTAAAGAGACATGAAACCCAATAAGGAAGAGAGGTAAACAAGGGCAAGGAGGTGCAGATAAATTGATTAGAATGTTTAAGTCTTGGCCTGGTGGTGTAAACTAGACGCTCTTCACTTTAGGTGTGCATGTATGTGATAAGTGTGTTAATTTTAATTAATCCCAGACGTATGTAGAGAAAATAGAAAAAATATGTTGTATAGCTATAAATAAAACTGAAAGCGATAATAAAATAAACAGTTTGAGATGCATAAATTTAAACCCAAGGAGGAGGGCTTCCCAAAAAAATAGTCTATTGGTGGGATAAATCTACTCAAAACACAAAAAATGGCCAATGGATCTAAGGTAAAGATGGACAGAGATCTAAAGGTCATATATACTAGAAAGAGCTGCAGAAAACAACAAAAAACCAGAGGGAAAATGTTGTAAAATAGGTGGCAAAAGGCTACAACCTGAAGGGAAATGGAGGGGACCCTAAAGGAGAACCAAAAAAAACTGAAAATAGACGTTTTGGATGGATAAATAACCTATCTAAAATGGATCTCGAAGTGCAAGTTCAGATATGAAAAATGGCTTAAAAACAGTGAAATCTCAGAAAACCTGCTTCAACTAACACTAGCACATTTGGCCCAATTTCTGACGGCCAAATCATTTCTATTCCGACACATAGGCATCCTAAGAGTGACACTTTGAGGTGGGGAAATATGTGGTTAGCCATTATGTCGCAATTCTAACACTTCAATAAAGTGTCGAAAGAGCGACACATTCTCTGACGTTTCTAGATGTTCGTCACTCTTCCAATGTTATCCAAATCATCGCTATTTCGATGTCAACAATAGCGTCACTCTACTGATGTTAGACAAAGCTTCGCTCTACCAAAGTTATAAAAAATGTCGCTCTACCTATGTTATACAAAGCGTCGCTCTACCGACATTATCCAAAAGCATCGCTCTACCGACGTTAGGCAAAGAGTCGCTCTACCGATGGTCGAAACGTCGCTCCTCTGACAACAGGAAATTAAAAAAAAATGAATTGTCGCTCTTCTGACGACAGGAAATTTTAGAAAAAAAAACTAATTGTTGCTCTTCCGATGGAAACAAAAATTATTTAAATATCAGTGTGAAGGATTTTTAACGGACCTATAAGGATTTGTATTAAGGGATTTTTTTGGACATGTCATGGTTTTATTACATAAATTTGATAGCTCTTTTTGGAACCTATTTTTGATTCATGACACCTTCTTGCAAGATCAGTGGAACTATAGTTCAGATCTGTATATCTCTCTTCAAACTCGGACTTTAAGTATCGTACAGTTGAGACCTAATCACTCTTTTTAACTAACTTGTAGTTTGGGATTGTGACAACTATACCTCAAAGTTGTAGATATGATAATTGTTTATTTTCAAATGTGTGGTGGCTTAGTTGCAGATTGATTGTTGAATGGTTTTGGAGACTTTCATTTGAGCCTATTTTATCTATCTTCATTCTTACACTTCTTATTTTCAATATTCCTCTCTAACTTGTGATAACATCAAAATAGAGATCTCCTTTTATTAATGTTATGGACCTTTGAGTAATGTTTTGGAACTTGAAGAGAATTTTTTAGCAGACTTATTGAAGAGCCTAGATTTGGCCACAATTTTGGATTAAAAATGTGCTGCATACATTAAAGGCACAATGTATTTTAGAATTTGGAGATGACAATTGTGGACAAGACTGAAGTTATATAGCATGGAAAAGGAGCAATAATTGCGGTAATTCTAAGGTTATATAACAGATAATTGGATGTGGATAAGTTTGATATTGGATAGCATAGAAAGAAGTAGATTCAAGATAGAATTAAGTGCAGACCTGACTAAAGATAATGGTATCAGAGCTATGGTGTGAAAAACAAAGAAAGGGCATTTAAAGATACAATTCCATGAATTGACAGTGAGACAATGCAGACACTGAAAAGAGTTCGATGCAATTTTCAGTGATACATATTATCAACAAAAGACCAGTCACAACTATTCATAAACAGGTCGACTTATTATAGATGGCAACAATTATATATACCCTATTAAACTATGCATAACAGAGACAAAATACAGTTCATATTAGTCTGAATATTTCAGATAAGCTCCGTAATTTGGTGTGAGATAGGACACTAATTCGTTGAAAAATAATACATTACATTTAGTCAGAGTCTAGCCAATTTGATTATTAAATTGTGTGGCTTGGCTAGAGTTTAGCCAGTGCCTCAAAATTCCAAATTCCAAATGCTTAACAATGATTAAACCCAATAAAATGCAAGCATGCCAAGTTTAGTTGAGATATTTTCTATGAATAATGTAATAATTATTTGGATGTAGAGGAACAAACTTAAACCCAAGAAAATGTAAACAGTATGAAAATGCCAAGTTTATTTGAGTTGTTTTCTGCGAATAACATAATAATGATTTGGATATATATAAACAAACATAAACCCAAGAAAATGAAAACAACAAACAACATGAAAATGCTTAAAGCCAACAGCCATGCCAAGTTAGCTTTGAGTTTTTCTCTGTTTGAATAAAATAATGATTTGAATATGATTAAACGAGCACATTAACATAGATACTTGGAGAGGAAATGTTATATTTTTCCCATCCTGTAATACTCTCACAATCCTACAATGCTGCAAACATATTCAAAATATGCAGCAGCCTCCGATCAAAAACAAAAAATTCCTTTTCTATGCTATACAAAGTAACCTTACAATTTAGTAGCTGTAATGACTATGATTACTGTCTACTGCGACCAACTATCAAGTTGATAGGACAATGAATCACTCACTTGAAATCTAAAGATGTCCAGAGAATATTATTAGAGCCAGAAGAAAGGAGATCAATGGAAGTAGAAGCCATAAGTTTATACATAAAGATGTTGCACCATTCGTACTAGGTGCCATGGGGCTCAAACCAATCGATGTCCCAGTGGGAACAGTGCCATTGAGAGTTGACATACCACCACTGCAATCAATATAGTTCAATATGATCAGCAATGATAAAACTGGAACTTTAAGATATGGGTTCAACTTGAAATCACACAAATTTAGAGAAAATGAAATTGCAGGTTAATTTAAAACATAACTAGATGGATACATGCTTGATGCATAGCCTGTCATTGCAAAATGTAGAGGGAAAATATGTTAAATGTGTACATATTCAAGCTCAGTAGGAAATCAAAATTTCAATAAAATTTACATTATAAAATCGTAAGCAACTGGAGATAAGGAATACTAGTCACAAATTTGGAATCAGTGAAGACTTTGGCAAAAGGACCGTTGACCAGATAGGTTTCTGTTATAGATTGGTAGATCCAATCCTATAAGTTGATTGAAACCATCATCCCTGTCAAAATAATATTGAAAGTTTGACCTCCAATCGCATATTCTTTAACATCAAAGCAAGTACTGATTGCACAACTAAGATGATCGGAGCACATGTATGAAGAAAGGTAGCAAGGTTGAAAGTAACGAGGGTATTGTTAGACAATAATTGCATATCAAACCCCAAATTTTACCTCAATACATTCAAAAGCAAGCCCCGCCGGCAGGAATTGCAATTCCTACTGAATTTGTGTTCGATTAATTGTCACACTCATCTAATCGGGAATCAATTAGTGGACTAACTACCACCTTGGGAACATGGGACTAACCACTCACTCAAGAAGGGTTTGGAAGTTTACTAAAGTTGTGGCTTTTGGTGTAATAGAAAACCTCAATATGGTATCAGAGCCGTGGCCCAGGTTTGATTCCCTGAGTTTCATTTAAGGGGGGTGTTGGAGTAATTGTCACACTTACCTCATTGGGAATCACTTAAGGTAACTGCCCACTCAAGATAATGATAAAGGTGTGGAAGTTTATTATAGTATGCAGGTAAAGAGGGGGTGTTGGATTAATTGTCACACTCACCTCATTGGGAATCACTTAAGCTAACTGCCCACTCAAGGTAATGGTAAGGGTGTGGAAGTTTATTACAACCTACAGGTTTGGGTGTAACAGAAATGGTAAAGGTTTGGAAGTTTACTACATCCTGCAGGTTTGGGTGTAATGTAAAACCTCAACAAGTCTACTTACTATAGAAGAAGCTAATGTCCCTGGATGAGTGATCCTGGTCCAGCTAAAATTGAGAAGAAAAAAAATGTTAAAATGAAAAATAAGTTGTTTTATTTTGTTCCTAAAAGTATTTTTTTCAAGATGGTATCACTACCAAAGGATTCTGAAGAGACAGGGGATGAGCTTTTACAGTCCTTCATTAACTTAAAGGATTGATCTGAAACATTTTCTAGGCACCTGTATACACTAATCTATGACTTCTGTGTAGAAGGTTTGGCTCTATGTTAGGGATAATATCTCTAGTACATCAATTACAGACCTCTTTAATGCATACATGAGGAATAATTCATGGCATCCATTAAACATATCTATCAAGATTCCCCATAACATACACCACCACAAGGCACATTCCAAGGAACCTGTTCACAAGACTTCCAACGTCAATCCCCTACCCATCAAAAAACTGTGAGATATTTAATTTTTTAAACAATCTACTGATATGTTTAATGAACATAATGATAAATGTACCAAACACCTGTTTATATAACCATGAAGTACATGAAAACTAAATCTAAGAACAATAGAATGATAAAAAATGATAAATCCCAAACCCACTGAGCTAGGGTCCCCATCTCAACTACAAATTTTCAAAAGAGTACCATGCGCTTCAAAATATCCTGCATTCATATTACTTACCATCAATCATTAGCTAACAAAAAATCAAAAACAAAAAAACCTCTTAAGCTAGGAACATAGTAAGCTGGAAAACACAGTCATGCTTTGAACATATTTCAGATAACTAAGATCTCTTTCTCTTCATATCTCCCACAAATTTCTGAACTTCGGAAACCTTAGAACTCTAGATATCTCCACTAGCTACTATGGCTTTCGTGCTGGGAAAAATACCGAGAGGGGGGTGAATCAAGATTAGTGAGACCAAATTTTACTTTTTCTTTCTCTAAAAACCATATGCTACTTTACTGAAGCCAACTCGCGTATACATGCAGATATCCTTAATAAAACTTGCGTATTAATAGAGATCTCATTCTGCAGATAATTCTTTACTTAGATCATTGCATCATTCATTCATTAGATGTTTAGTAAGCAGTAAACTTGTGCAATAACAACAGAATAAATCATCACACATAAGCAACACACATGAACACCAAGATTTAAGGTGGAAACCCAATTCGGGGGAAAACCACCGCTGCCATCATATATGTCTTCAATATTTATTATAAAGAAAACTTCTTACAACCATGTACTGGCGCAGACTCATACCAGCACGCAGGCACCCACTCCTGTATACCACAACCTTCTCTCGTTTACCACCCTCTCCCGGAAGGGATTTTTAACCCCTCGGCTTCGGTTCACAAAATAGACTACTCCTGGAAGGGAGCTACAACCCCCTGCACTCGTTTACTAGCCTCTCCTGGAAGGGAGCTAATACCCCCTACTCTTGTTTACCAGCTACCACTGGAAGGGAGCTACAACCCCCTCACTGAAGGCTTTGACCCTCAGCACCATCATGGACCACGTTTCATCAATTTTCATACTGGATCCAAACAGCTTCCACACATCATACCTTGTAGGCCACTTTTCATCATATTTTCAGACTGGACCCACTCCACATATTTAAGCTCATCATATATCAAACTGAAACTTATAACCCCATCAATTCATTCATTTAATCATCAACCAATCAACCATCAACTTGATCTTCAATTAACATAATTAGCAGCATATTCAATATTCAAACAACCCAGATCTGTATGAATACATAATTGACAGATAGCAGTAAAACATCAGAATAGATCAGACATTTCATACCACATACTTCAGCAAAACCCTAGATTCCATACGCGCTTTTATTTCACTGTACCTGTGTATATACGCGCTTTCATGAACATCATCCCGCGTATACTTCTGTGCATTCTTCAGAAACCCTAACTGTCCATACACGCCTTTTGTGAAGCGGACCCACGTATATACGTGCCTTTGATGAAACGAACCTGCGTATAGATCTTTAGTCATTTCAGGACTGTAGCTCTTCAGATCATATAAACAATTCAGATCTCATCCTCTTCTTCAGCAGAGATTCGCCAGATCATAGATCTAAACATTCCATAAGCATATCTAGAAAATACAAAGTCATTTCAGATCTAGAGATCCCTCTTCATCATTTTCTTCATCCATCATTGTATTCATAGGTGCATCATAGATTCAGATCTATCAATTAAGAATAGAGTTCATCGTGCAGATATTCCTTAGAGGAATTTATTCATCAACAACCCTTGCACTTGCACATCTTGCACTATGATCTTCTTCTCCTTAAATAGATTTAACTTTCACCAATACCATGAGCCAAAACCACACAACTTCTAATAGTATTCTTGGACGGGATCAAATACATAATCCAGTGCTCAATACTATGGGCCAAAACCATGGTAATGCCCCTTGGTATTCTAATTTTGGAGCGCAAAAGCCCATACGCGACTTGGCACATACTTTTTCGCGTGCATACACTACTTCTCCTTAACAATCCGGTGTATGCGTTGTAACATGACTTATTTATCATTTCTTTGGCACTACCTGCACTTTTCTTCCGTAGCTACATCATCTCTTACATATTTAACACCTAGGTTGTTTATCATAGGCAATCAAATTCATCAAGTAGGTTTCCATCCAAAGACAACTCATCAAGTCAGTTTCCATTAAGGACAACTTCATCTAGTAGGTTTCCATCAAAGACAACACATTGCATCATATTTCCAACAATCTTATTTCATCAAGTAGGTTGCCATCAAGGACAACACATGCCAACAATCTCCCCCTTTGGACTTGATGGCAACCATGATGGTGTTTGATCACCACAACAGATAGATACATTGATTATAACCATTATGAAAACACCATGATACTCTCCCCCTATTCAAACACCATGAAACTCTCCCCCTTTGACATCAAGGGCAAAGGGCGGATCAAGACCAAAACAAGGTTTTTCTTCTCATGTAAAAAGAAGAGCTCTGTAGATCTGATGTGCACTGAAGTTACCATGCTCCCCCTAAGTTCATCCTGAATCTTCAAACATATTTTTCAATGAAGTACATGACTTTATGACCTTTCCTATCACCAAGGACTTATACTTACATCAAAGATCCAACCAAGTGGATTTACACATTTTGACTCAACTACCCAACCAAGTGGGTTTACAAATTTGATCAAGTCCTTCCATGACTGAATATTACAATTTTACATCATAGGTCTCAACATGACCTTTTCATCAAAATACAAATATGACATTTTATAATCAAGACCAAAAATACCTCAAGAGAGAGATCATATTTCAGAACTATCATAATGCCAACAATGCATCTTTTCCACATGACCAATGCTCCCCTTTAGCTTGTGCATCCTGAACACTTTCAACAGTAAATCATCAAGGCATATTTATCAAATATCAGAGAATGAAATAAAATTACGAGAACTGGAACACCACCAGAGATATCAAACAGCACTTCAACTGTGCTGAAGAATGCTGACCCAGAAAAAATTTTCAGCAACCACCCATACGCAGTTTTCTGTGTATAAACTCGCGTATATACGCGAAAGTCTTTTAGGAAACCCGCGTATCCAATTTAATCTTCTGAATAAAGCAGATCTGATATTCTAAGACATAGAGACATCTCCTAGCTTCTGTCTGAGAAATTTGAATGCTTCCCTAGAATATATGAGAAACGATAGATAGGACAATGTAGCTAGTTTTCAAGTGTCATCCAATAGTTGTAGCATAAGCACATTAGTAACCAAGCCTTCAGATTTTTTTGCAGCATCAACATATTCTTCCCAAGAGGAATTATCATATCAGAACAACTTCTTTAATAGAAAATATGTGTCAAACAATCATCCATGTCATCTAATATCACCAAGATCTTCATGATTTATATTTGTAACATGTGTAAGAAAAAGGTCTCAATCGTGACAAAAGTCATTAGCAACAAACTTTGCATGATCTATCCTTATCTCTGAATCATAAGACTTCCAACTCATCCATGTGTGAAAACAAAGGATACTCTTCATCAAAAATCAATCAAGGCTCATCCATAATATTATCATAAGAAACCATGCATCACGTCATCATCATTTGAGTATGAGTATTATGATAACTAAGGAATAAGCAGATACAATGCCAACGATGCAATCATTAGTAGTTAGACTGATGCTCCCCCTAAACCTGTACTCCTGTTCTTGAGTTGAATCACTGTTTTCCTTAACAGAAAAGCATACGCTTCTGTCTCCAAAGGAACTCGCGTGTATACGCGGCTTTTGTTCACGAAACCCGCGTATGGAAAGTGAAATACTGAAAATTTCACTCCTAAATCTCCCCCTGAATTTGTACCACCTGTACCTGTCTTTTCTTGTCACATCAGATGCACTGTCAGAAATAAACACAACCAAAATTACCAAACCAACCATGGGAATCATCATACATTGCTCCCCCTATGATGATACATTACTAATCCCTAGAATGTATCTCACATCGCTCCTGCAGTCATTATGAGAAGTAAGCTTTAGAAGCGGATGACTACAGTAGGGTCAATATTCCCTACGTTTCTGACCGGTCCTCCTTCTTTTTCCAGCTTTTCTTGAAATTTCTTATAGTGTGCTGGAAATTGTCCAATTTCTCAGATCTATTCATCCTGCATTCTTTTTCTACATGTCCATACTTGTTACAAGCATAACATCTTGCATGACCAGAAAAGTAAGCATAAGGATCATAATGTGTTTTTCTATTATTTCTTCTATTGCAATCAGCTGCTTTATGACCATACTTGCTACATGAAAAACAATATCCCTTGAAGAAACCAGAGTACCTTTCTGTGTAGAATCTGTTTGTATGTGACTGAAATGATCTTCTTCTGCAATTGGCTGCAACATGCCCATAATTATGACATTTAAAGCATTCAACATTATTGATACTTCTATAGTTAGGAGGGAATGATTTCTTTTGAGAGTTCATGATTGTCGGTTGACCTTTTGTTTCTTCCAACACTTCAGATTTTGCATTGATATCCTTTGAATCTTTAGCACTTCCTTGTGAACTAGATTCTCCTTTAACAGTTTCATGAAAACCAAGACCAAATTTAACAGAAGGAGACCTTTGACTACTAAGAATATTGTCCAGAATCTTAGTACTATATTGAAACCTCAAGAGTTTATCTTTTTCTTCTAATTTACCTTTTAAAATGTTTACCTCAACCTCCAATCTTTGGCATTGCTTCTTCATACTTTCTTCGACCCTTCTTCCTTCTTCTACTTGATCATTCAATTTTAAAATCTCTTCTTTCAACCCATTTTCTTTTTCTTCAAAAGTTTGTAAAAGTTCTTCATTCTTCTTATTTGATTTTTCCAGATCTGTTTTGAGAGAGATGATTTCTGCTTCAAGTCTTTCACTTCGATTGGTTACTTTATCCTGCAGTCTTTGATATATTTCTATTTGTCCCTTCATTGTTTCTATCTGTCCATTCATTCTAGAGATCATATCTTGGTAGATAGATTCCTTCCTTTTAAATGGATATTCATCATTGATTTTGAGATTTGATTCTAGACTTATACTGTTACTTTCACTAGCTTCACCATTGCATGCACAAGAAAGTGAATCACAAGAACAACAATCAATACATGTTTCATCTTCTTCATTTTCTGCTGCACATGTTTTTTGAGGTATCTCCTTTCTTTGAGTAGCCTTCTTCTTTTGCTTCCTTGCCATGAGCACTTGCAGATCTTGGTCAGAATCTTCTTCATCCTCATTTGACATTTCATCATTATCTTCATTTGTATAATAACTCTTTCCCTTTTCAAATTTTTTCCCTTTATCATGATTCTCTTCATAAGGACATTTAGCAGCATAATGACCAACTCTTCTACAAGTAAAACACTTGAAGGGAAGCTTACCTCTAAATCTTCTAGTACCTGGTTGGAGTCTTCTCACAAAATTTGCTTCTTCTTCTTCTGATATATAACTTGATTCCTTGACAACTTCCTTTTCTTTTCCTTTTGCACATGCCTTAAAGGCAACTTCTCTGATTTGAGAGGGACCTTCTTTTCTCATTTCAAAAGTAGTTAGAATACCATGTAGTTGAACAATAGTAAGAGTTTGCAGATCTTGCCTTTCTTCAATCGCTGATACTTTTGACTCAAATTTTGAAGTCAAAGATCTTAAGACTTTTTCCACCAGAGTAGTATCAGTTATGGTTTCACCCAAATTTCTCATACGATTTACAATATCATCTAGACGTAAAAAGAAACTGGCAATACTTTCATCACTATGCATCCTTAAATTTTCATATTCAATTCCGAGAGTTTGGAGTTTTGCACTTTTTACCTTTGTATCTCCTTCATAGCTTAGAATGATTTTGTCCCATACTTCTTTTGCTGAATTTAGCTGCATCACTTTAACAAATTCTGATTCAGACATGCTTCCTAATAAAACATTGACTGCTTTGGCATTAATTTCATATTTCTTCCTTTTTGCTGCATCAGTAGGAATAATTGTCAGATATTGATAACCTTCTTCCACGATTGCCCATACTTCTGCACCAAGACTATGCAAATATGCTTTTTTTCGTATCTTCCAGAATAACAGATTAATTCCATTGAATAGAGGTGGCTTTAGATAAAATACTCCTTCATGACTTCCCATTGTGACAGATCTCCTTCAAGCGATCAAGCTTCTGCAGAAGTACCTGCTCTGATACCAATTGTTGGGAAAAATACTGAGAGGGGGGTGAATCAGATAGTGCGCATTCAAAACTTTTTACTTTTTCTTTCTCTAAAACCCATACGCTACTTTACTGAACCCAAGTCGCATATACATGCGGATATCCTTAATGAAACTTGCGTATTACTAGAGATCTCATTATGCAGATAATTATTTACTTATATCATTGCATCATTCATTCATTACATGTTTAGTAAGAAGTAAATATGTGCAGTAAGAACAAAATAAATCATCACACATAATAAACACACATGAACACCATGATTTAAGGTGGAAACCCAATTCGGGAGAAAACCACTGCTTCCGTCGTCTCAGTCTGCAATATTTATTATAAATAAAACATCTTAGAACCATGTACTGGCGCAGACTCATACCAGCACACAGACACCCACCTGTAGAAGGCTACAACCTTCTCTCATTTACCAGCCTCTCCTGGAAGGGAGCTACTACCCCCTGCTCTCGTTTACCAGCCTCTCTTCGAAGGGAGCTACTACCCCCTGCTCTCGCCACGCCCTCCCGGAAGGGGGAGATGCTCACTCCCTCGCTCTTGCTTGCTCACCTCTCCTCCTGACCCACCATGGCCCCCTGCTCTCGTTTACCAGCTACCACTGGAAGGGAGCTACAACTCCCTCACTGAAGGCTTCGACCCTTAGCACCATTGCGGACCACGTTTCATCAATTTTCATACCGGATCCAACAGCTTCCACACAACATACCTTGAAGGCCACTTTTCATCATATTTTCAGACTGGACCCACTCCACACATTTAAGATCAACATTCATCAAAATGAAACTTATAACCCCATCAATTCATTCATTGAATCATCAAACAATCAACCAACAAATTTATCTTCAATTAACATAATCAGCAACATATTCATCATTCAAACAACCCAGTTCTGTATGAATACATCATTGACAGATAGCAGTAAAACAGCAGAACATATCATATATTTCATACCACATACTTCAGTAAAACCCTAGATTCCATACGTGCTTTTACTTCACTGAACCTGCGTATGTACGCGCTTTCATATAGACCAACCCGCGTATACTTCAGTGCATTCTTCAGAAAATCCTTTCTGCCCATACGCGCTTTTCCTTAAGCAGACCCGCGTATACACGCGCTTTTGCCGAAACGAACCCGCATATAGATCTTCGTACATTTCTAGATCGTGCTCGTATCGTAAACGAGATTCGTATCTCATGCTCTTCTCTCTTCTTCAGCAAAGATTCGCCATATCACAGATCTAAACATTCCATAAATAGATCTAGAAGATACATAGTCATTTCAGATCTAGAGATCCCTCTTCATCATTTTCTTCATCCATCATTGTATTCATAGGTGCATCATAGATTTAGATTTATCAATTAAGAACAGAGTTCAACCATGCAGATATTCCTTAGAGGAATTTATTCATCAACAACCCTTAGACATGCACACCTTTGCACTATGATCTTCTTCTCCTTAAATAGATTTAGCTTTTACCAATACCATGAGCCAAAGCCACACCACTTCCGATGGTATTCTTGGAAGGAATCAAATAAACCATACATCGCTCAATACTGTGTGCCAAACCATGGTAATGCCCCTTGGTATTCTAATTTTGGATCGCAAAAGGGCATACGTGACTTGGCACGTACTTTTCCGCGTACATATGCTACTTTTCCTTTACCAACCCACGTATGCTTTGTGACATGTCTTATTTATCATTTCTCTGGCACTTACTGGAATTCCTTTCTTCTATTACTTCTGAGTTGATCTGTAGATACATCATCCTTCCTTATTTAACACAAGATACATCATCCTTACATATTTAACACATAGGTTGCTTATCATAGGCAACTCATCAAGCAGGTTTCCATCAAGAACACCTTCGTCAAGTAGGTTTCCATCCAAATACAACTCATCAAGTTAGTTTCCATCAGGGACAACTTCATCTAGTAGGTTGCCATCAAAGACAACACATTGCATCATATTTCCAACAATATTATGTTATCAAGTAGGTTGGCATCAAGGACAACACATGCCAACAATCTGTCAAGAAGTGATGGTGGTTGCATTAGGTTTCGTAGCGTCCATGAATCCTAGCTTCGCAAGAACGAAAACACGCATCATGGGGAAGAATGGAATCATGTAAAACAACAACAAAAGGTACTGAAAAAACATTATAAAGAGTACCTGGGCATAATACATTTGTGGATCAAAATCAAAGCCATCATTCTCTTCAGAGATCGGAAATATGGGAGTAGATGTCAAAGCCATCATTTTTGCTCAGGTTTGGTCAGAAAATTAGCATAATAGCCTTCTCCTTCAAAGGCAGCAGTGGACCCTTTCCCATTGTACCATACATGTCATGCCTCAAAAATGCAGCATTCTTGGCTTACATCTCCTTCAAAGCCTCTAGAGAAACAATTGTTGATCCTTGAACAGTAAAACTGAGCGAACAAGTGGAGTGGGAAAAAAAATTGAATAGGCCGATTAAGATAGAGTAGCCACCAAATTAACCATTACTATTTCCCCCCCTACTAAATTATATAATATTATAAGGGAATTAATAATTAATATTTTGATGTGAAATTTTTTATTGGCCAAAATTAAGTACTTATTGTAAGACTAATTTTTGTTTTGGCTTTTTTTAATTTACATAAAAAAATATTTTAAGTTTTTAGACATAGATGATTTTAAAGTAAATTTATTTTCTAATAAAAAAATTCATTGTTGCTGAACATTAATAGATAACTAAAAAATAAAAATAAAAATTATTTTGTAATATTAGAAATTTATTAACTAAAAAATAAAAATAAAAATTATTTTGTAATATTAGAAAATTATTGTTCTAGAGGTTTTATTTTTATTATTGTTTAATTGATTTTAGTTGGTAAAATTATTAAAATTGATAATATGATAAATGTTTTTTTTTTTTTTTAAAGTAGTTTGTGGATATTAGTTTGGATATGATTATAGTTAAGAAAACCCTATATTATGATAGACATATTGCACCGTACTCAGCTTGACATATTTTTGTAGTATGCCTACATCTCTTATATGTATTGTCTTCAACATCGAACAATGAATATATATCTTGTCATTTTCCAATGTTGAAAAATCAGTTTTCTCCAGGTGAATTTTCATAGGGGTGGAGTTAATGTGACTTATCTAGTCATTTTTGTTTCAACATTGTATCTAATAAGATCAGTTCCACTGATTGTATTGTAAATTAAAGAATGAAGTTGTTCACAAGTGACCAAAATATCATCTACGTTTTCTATGTTTGGTATACATGGTAATAATTGCATTACCCACAAACACTGATACCCTCATAACCAATACCTAGTTATATTTGGCCTCAGATACTTAGTGGTTGAGGGCTTCAAGGGTAAATGGTTAAGTTACAAGGGATTTAGGGTCATAGGATTTAGTGGTTAAGGACTTAAGATTTAGGGGATTTAGGTGTTTAAGGTATTAGAAGTTAATTAAACTGGTGTTTAAGGGTGAAGGATTAGGGGTTAAGGGTCACAAGTTAAGAGGATAAGGATTTATGGCTTACAAGGTTTGTGGATTATAGTTGTTTAAGGGTTATTTTCTTAATATTTAATGAGTCAAGGGGTTTATGGGTTATGAGTTATGAGTATAGGGGCTAAGGGATTATGGATTGGGGGTTAAGGGGATATGGAATTCAATGGCTATGGGTTAAGGGCTTATGGTTTGTGATTATTAGACTCCTAATCCCTGACTTATCACCGCTATTGGGGGTTCCCCTATCGATTGCTCTCGCTACCTTCCCTCTAGGTCACCTAGCCCCTTATATGAAATTATGTCCTAAGCCCCTTTCTAGTAATTCTCTAATGCTAGGATTATAGATCATAGTAAACCATTTTTGTACCTCTAAATTTTACCCATCCATGCAACCCTTGTGTCCCCTTGACCCGTTATTTCACATTCCCCAAGGCACAAATCAAATATTTGGATGTATCTTGGATGACTTGTCACATTCCATGACTAGCTTCATGCATGAATAGGAATTCCCATAATTTAATAATTTTTTGGAGGGTTTTCATGGCATATTCAAGGGCCACATGTACAAAAAAAGAGAATTTTATAAGTATATGTTAGATGGATTAAGGAATATAGGGTTTTTGACAGGGAAAAAATTCCACCTTGCCAACATGGGGGAATTAATCACCCGATCGTAGGTCCCAACTAGACCTGCTCTCATTTTGAATGGCCAATCCCAATGGGTTTTAAGGACTATTATAAGGGTTAGTGGAATAATGAGTTAGTGGTTAAGGGATTACGTATTAGGGGCTTAGGGGTTTGATGAATAGTAGATTAGGGGTTAGAGGTTTAGGGTTTAGGGGTTAGGGGTTAGGAGAATAATGAGTTAATGGTTAAGGGGTTAGGGATTTGGGGCTTAGGGTTTAGGGGATTTAGGCACATTTAGGGGTTAGGGGAGTAATTATTTAGTGTTTAAGGGATTAGGGATTGGGGTTAGGGAGATAATGAGTTAGTGGTTAAGGGTTTAGGGATTGGGGGTTAGGGGTTAGGGGATTTACATGCATTTAGGGGTTAGGGGTTGAATAATGAGTTAGTAGTTAAGGGATAAGGGATTGGGGGCTTAGGGGTTAAGAGATTTAGGCAAAGGTAGGGGTTAGGTACTTGAATAATGAGTTAGTGATTAAGGGATTAGGAAGGGTACTCTCGTTAATAAGTCTGCCCGATATTATGTTTCAATAAATATGTAAATCTGCAATAATTATAAAACCAAGCCTACATAAATCATTTATGCTTCTTTCAAAATGTGCTTGTATAACCTTTTTCTAGCCTTAACAGCTCCCCAACAATGAAAAAAATCCAAAGGAACCCCAAAATTCCCTTTTAGAACATGTTTTTGAAGTCTGCACGAATTCTGGTTCAAGTGGGTCACTCGAGTCACAGATGCCCTCGACACCCTGAACGTGTTTCTTCACGTGGGTCATCGAGGTCATGATTTGCACGCGGGTCACCAGGGTCATGGCCTACATGCGTCTCTTGAACATGTTTGGGTCACGTTCGTCCCAGCTCGACCCTGATGAACGACCTTCGTGCCTTCAAACATTGTTCCGCACGTCCTAAACACAAAAAGTGGATAAGACAAAACTTGACAACCTATCTTAAGAAAATTATTTTGAGCTGAAGAAGTTGTTGCAAATAATTATTTAATTAATATGCCACCAAGTTCAATTTTGGGTGACATGACACTAGAGGAAGTCGAAGTGGAAAGAATCCCTCTCTTACATGTCTTAGGTTTCTAAAGTGTGAAACATGCATGTATGTGGCTAAGTTGGATAAGATAAAACTTGAAAACATATTGGTCAATTTCCTTGACCCTTTATTGGTTATTCAGAAGGAGTATGAATATACCACCGTTAATATCAAGGTAACCCCTAGCATATCAGGGGATACAAGTTGTAGTTTTCATTTGAACATCAACATACCACAACCATGCTTACAACCAAGATATGTTTTTTGAGGAGGAGAAATCTCTTCGAGATCAACATCAAAAATCCAATGCAAAAAAAAAGTACAACTTGTGGTGATTCCAGATGAGCATAGATGAATAGCTACAATAGATGTCAAATGTGGAAATTATGGAGGAAAAATATGAAATTCATCTTCCTTTTGCATTCAAGCGAGAGGAAAATCAATCATCAATGAAAATTCAAAATTTTCAAGTTGAGCATGATCAACCAAATTGGGGGCAGAGTTTGGGGAACCTTCGTAAGTGAATGGGGCCTAAGGGATATAGATACGTGTTATCTACCCCCACACAATCCGATATGAAAATAGTAAATATTGTAGGCATAGGGTTAATTAACCCCACACATAGGGATTTCATAGGTTTTTTTCCCATGCCACATGTTCATTGGAATGATACCCCTATAATCTGCATTTACGTCGATTTGGATCATTTGTTCATCACAAGGCATTGTTTCATCACTATTTGTTGTTTGGTATCATAATTTTATTTCAATGGTGTGCTTCCTATGGTAGTGGCATTGCGTAATCCTTCATTGAATATGGTAAAACACCCAGTAAAGGGAAAGGTAAAGCACATGAATCCATTCATTATGTTGTGGAACATTACAACATGTCTGCATATGTGTATACATGAACATATTTGACCCCTTTCGAAATCAATAGATATCTAATTTCAAGATGAGTTGTGGAAGAAGACATTCAACTATAAGCGTATACCCTTTAGATGTTGAATATGTCATGAGTAAAAACATTTATATCACCATTGTTTGTTGGTAAATCAGATGAAGTCCCCTGAATCGGTGTCGGGTCAAGAAAATAATGGGTTTACAACTATTGAGCATAGTCATTGTAACCGTAAACATGGCTCCTCACATAACCTGACTTGACCTGATTCACCCGAACACATTTCCTTGGGCACCCTCATAGTACGGCACAACTTGAGCCAACCTAACCCAAACACATTTCCTTGGGCACCATCACACAACCAAACCCGATCTGACCTGCCCAAACGTCGAAGGCATGAGGGAGAAAACGGAAAATGGGTTGCACGAATGTGCAGTATAAGGCACATGGGTAGTCACAACTCAACATTTTTTATACGACCACCCTCACATGACCCAACCCAACCCACCCTGACCTGCTCATACGCATTTCCCTGGGCTTCCTCACATGACCAAAACTGACCACACCTAACTCGCTCGAACCAATTTCCCTAAGCGCCCTCACATGACCCGACCCGACCCACCATGACCCGCCCGAATGTGTTTCCTTGGGCGCCCTCACATGGAATGACCCGACTTGAACCGCCCGAACGTGTTTCCTTAGGTTCCCTCACATGACCCGACCCCACCCCACCCAACCCACCTAAACGCGTTTTCCTGGGCGCCCTGACATGACACGACCCGACCCAACCTGCGCGAACACATTTACTTGGAAAACCTCACATGACATGACTAGACCTGACCCGACACAACACGAGTGGTCACAACTTAGCATTTTTTATGTGACCACCCTCACACGACCCGACCCAACCTGATCGGCCTGAACGTCGAAGGCATGAGGGAGCAAATAGAAAACGGGTCACACAAACACGTTTTCTTGGGCGGCCTCACACGACATGACCTGACCAAACCGGACCCAACCTGACCCACCCGAATGTGTTTCCTTGGGCACCCTCATAATATGGCATGACCCGACCTGACCTGACCTGAATGAGCAGTTTCCTTGGGCGGCATCACATGACTTGACCCGACCCACCCGATGTATTTCCCTGGGCGCGCTCATGACACGGCCCGACATGACCCGACCCGGTCGCACATGTTCCTTGGGTGCCCTCACATGACTCGCCCTGACCTGACCTGCCCAAATGCGTTTCCTTGGGCGGCCTCACACGGCACGACCTGACCCGACCTGACCCGACCCGACCCACCCGAACGTGTTTCCTTGGGCACCCTTGCAATACGGCACAAATCGACCTGATCTAACCCAAACACATTTCCTTGGGCGCCATCACATGACTCGACCTAACCCGTACGAATGTATTTCCTTGGGCGACCCTCACACGACATGACCCAATGCAACCCGCGCGAATGTGTTTACTTGGACAGCCTCACACGACATGACTAGACTCATCCCGACACAACACGGGTGGTCACAACTTAGCATTTTTTATATGACCACCCTCACATGACCCAACCCCACCTGACCCGACCTGAACTGACTGGCCTGAACGTAGAAGGCACAAGGGAGAAAACAGAAAACGGGTCACACGAACATGTAGTACAAGGCACACAGGCGGTTAGTACAACTTAAAATTTTTAATATGGACAACCTCACAGGACCTGACTTGATTCGACCCGACACACCCAAACGCGTTTCTTTGGGTGCCCTCACACGAGCCGACCTGACTCAACCCGCCCGAATGTGTTTCCCTGGGTTCCCTCACACGACCTAACCAGATCGGACCGGACTCACCCAAACATGTTTTCGTGGGAGCCCTCACACAACTCGACACAACCTGACCTGGTTAGACACATTCCTTGTGTAGCCTGCCATGACCCGACTTGACCCGAGTTCTGACCCACTCGAACACGTTTCCTTGGGCACCCTCATAGTATGGCACAACCTGACCTGAACCGACCCGAAGACATTTCCTTGGGCACCATCACACGACCCGTCCCAACCAGCTCGAACGTCGACGGAACGAGGGAGAAAACAACAAACAGGTCTCACAAATGTGCACAAGGTACACAAGTGGTCATAACTTATCATTTTTTATATGATCTCCCTCACATGATCCAACCCGAACGTGTTTGCTGTGGCGCCCTCACACGACACGACTTGACTCGCTCGAATGAAGGGCGCACGAGGGAGAAAACAGAAAAGAGATCGAAAAAATGTACAAAAGCAACACGAGTGGTCACAACTTAGCATTTTTTATACGACCACCATCACACGACCCGACCCGACCTAACCCGCCCTACCCGAACATGTTTCCTTGGGCGCCCTCACATGACCGGAACCGACCCAACCTGACCTACCCGAACGCGTTTCCTTGGGCACCCTCACACGACCTGACATGACCCAACCCGACTCGACACGTTCGTTGGGTAGCCTTCCATGACCTGACTTGACCCGACTCGCCCGAACACGTTTCCTTTAGTGCCCTCACAGTACGGCATGACCCGAATGTGTTTCCTTAAGCTCCATCACATGACCCGACCTGACTCAACCTGCCCGAACGTCGAAGGAACGAGGGAGAAAATGACAAATGGGTCACACATACGTGCACAAGGCACATAGGTAGTCACAGCTTAGCATTTTTTATACAATCTCCCTTAGACGATCCAACTCGAACATGTTTCTTGTGGCACCCTCACACGGAATGACCCAACCTGCCCGAACGAAGGGCACATGAGGGAGAAAATGGAAAAAGGATCGTACAAACGTGCACAAGAAACATAGGCAGTCACAACTTAGCATTTTTTATGCAACCACCCTCACACAACCCAACCCAACCCGACTCGACCCGCTCGAACGTGTTTCCTTGGGTAGCCTCACACGACACGACCTGACCAGACCAGACCAGACCTAACCTACCCGAACGTGTTTCCTTGTGTGCCCTCACAATATGGCATGACCTGACCTGACCCAAACCGAACACATTTCCTTAGGCAACATCACACGACTCGACCCGACCCACCTAGATGCGTTTCCCTAGGTGCCCTCATGACACGGCCCGACATGACCCAACCTGATCGGACATGTTCCTTTGCTACCCTCACATGACCCGACCTAACTTGACCCGCTCGAACATGTTTCATCAGGCACCCTCACGGTACAACATGACTCGACCCGACCCGACCCGCCCAAACGTGTTTCCTTGGGCGCCCTCACAATATGACATGACCTGACCCGACTAGACTTGAACGCGTTTCCTTGGGCTCCATCACATGACCTGACCTGACTCAACTTGCCCGAACATCGAAGGCACGAGGGAGAAAATGAAAAACGGGTCGCATAAATGTGCACAAGGCACACATGCAGTCAGAACTTATAATTTTTGATACAACCTCCCTTAGATGATCCAACTCGAACACATTTCCTGTGGTACCCTCACATGACACAACCCGACCCGCCCGAATGAAGGGCACACGAGGGATAAAATGGAAAAATGATCACACAAATGTGCACAAGAAACATAGGCAGTCACAACTTAGCATTTTTTATACAACCACCCTCACACAACCCAACCCAACCCGACCCGACCCGCCCGAACGCGTTTCCTTGGGCGACCTCACACAACACGACCTGACCAGACATGACCCGACCCAACCCAACCCACTCGAATGTGTTTCCTTTGGTGCCCTCACAATATGGCACAACCCGACCTGACCGGACCCGCTTGAACATGTTTCCTTAGGTGCCCTCACGGTACAACACGACCCGACCTGACCCGACCCGAACACATTTCCTTGGGCGACATCACACAACCCAACCAAACCCGACCAGCCTGAACGTTGAAGGCATGAGGGAGAAAAAAAAAATGGGTCACATGAACATGCCCAAGGTACATGGGCGGTCACAACTTAGAATTTTTTATACGACCTCCCTCACACGATTTGACCCTAATGAGTTTCCTGTGGCTCCCTCACACGACACGACCCAACCCAACCGAACAAAGGGTGCACGAGGGAGAAAATGGAAAATGGATCACACAAATGTGCACAAGCAACATGGGTGGTCACAACTCAACATTTTTGATATGACCACCCTCATAAGACTCGAACTGACCTGACTCGACTCGCCCGAATAAAGGGCGCACGAGGGAGGAAACAGAAAAGGGTTCGCACAAACGTGCACAAGCAACATGGGTGGTCACAACATAGAATTTTTTATACAACCACCCTCATATGACCTAATCCAACCCACCCGAACGCGTTTCCTTCGGTGGCCTCACATGACACGACCTGACCCAACCTGACCCGACCTGACCCACTCGAACGTGTTTCCTTGGGCACCCTTACAATATGGCACGAACCGACCTGACCTAACCCAAACGTGTTTCCATGGGCACCATCACACGACTCGACCTGACCCAAACGAATGTGTTTCCTTGGGCGGCCTCACATGACATGACCCGACCAGACCCAACTCAACCTTCTTGAATGCATTAGTTTGGGCACCCTCATATGACCCGATCACACGACCCGAAACATTGTTCCTAAACCATAAACTTGATCACATGACCTGACACATTGTTCCTAAATCCTAAAATATAACTCCCAAACATTGTTCCTAAACCCTAAACCCTAAGATTGTTAATAAACACAAACACTTGCCTCCTAAACGTCGCAATACTGACACTTATCTGCAAACCGTCGCAATACCGACACTTTTCCAAACTGTCGCAACACCGAAACTTATCTCCAAATGTCGTAATACCAACACTTTTCTTTGAAACATCGCAATACCCACACTTGTCTCAAAACTGTCGAAATACCGACACTTATCTCCAAATGTCGCAATTCCGACACTTCTCTCTGAAACATCGCAATACTGACACTTTTGTCCAAACCGTCGCAATAGCGACACTTATCTCCAAACGTCGTAATAGTGACACTTTTCTCCAAAGGTCGCAATACCGACACTTGTCTCCAACTGTCGTTATATTGACAGTTGGGGGCGGGATTTGAAAAATTGATAAAAATTGGGGAAATTTCCAACAATACGTCAAAAGTGTCGGAACTAAAGTATCAGAATTTTGACCAAATGTACTAGTGTAAACTCCTCCTAAAAAGGTGGAAGCGTACTGAAGCCCTAAGGGGCTTGGTTCCTACTTCGACAAGTAAAACTAAGAAATTACAGGTCGAATACAGGTGAAGAGGGAGGTCAGACAACTCTAAACAGTGCCCTAGACAAACATAGAAAAATCACAGAAATCTTGCAAAAAGTATAGGTTGCAGGTTCTGACTTGTTTTTCACTAAGGACACAATTTTTGGTAGTTGCCCGCTACCTGAGAGCTGAGGTCACAAGTTTTGGTTCAAAAAGTGAGACTTGCACTTTTGACTGTCTCAGGAGCAGGTTTCAGAAAAAAAGTGTCATCTCTACTGCCACTGATACCTGTTACCTGCGCAAAGGGTCCAGAAACATACAGAAGTTAGAATTTTTTCTATTTTAGGGTTAAAAAGGTTAAAAACAACATCAAGAAATGCATAATAAGAAGCTGAATAAAAACCTAGGGGTTGAAGTAGCTGGTTATTCAGGGATTTGGAAAATGACAATGGTCGTAATTATAAACCCCTGTGGAGTCGCCAGTTGTTAGTGTGAATTCTAATCGCAAGAATATGAAAAAAACTCACTTTAGCCGTGCATAAAAAACAACCCTAACATCAAATGTGGCTGTCAATTTCCCTAGATTTGCAGTAGGTGATCAGAATAAATGCTACAAAACTCCAGATCTATGCAGAAGGTTATCATAATAAATTCTACAAAACTCCAAATCTATGCAGTTAAAGAAATTAAACAACAAAAATAAGCAAGAGTTTTCTCCATACATCCAATGGAAAAGATAAGAATTTAGAAAGCATTTTTTGTATTATGACACCTGGGAAGGGAACATAGAAAGGTGTTACCAGTCCCCCTTAATGGATTGGTTTCTTATATGTCCTCAGTGCTTCAGATCCAATATCTCTCTCTCTTGATGGTGCAGAAAATCTAGACAAAAATGGAACTCAAAGGGAGCTCACACGCAAAAAGTGGAAAAATATGACAATGATGGAGGATCAAAGTCAGGCCAAAAGTATAGGTCAAGAGGTGATCTCAAGGAAACAAAAGATAGTGAATGAATGAAAAACCCTTCTATGTATAACAAAATATTGAGTTAGTCTAGATATTGGTGCATAATTAAAATATTATTAACCAAATCTAGATCCAACTTTTATGGAATATTTTATTATTTTTGTTGGAAGGAAAAGGAATTTGAATTTGGTCAAATTCCTTTATTTAGAAATAATAAATAAATAAATAATTTGTTTATTATTTTAAGAATGTGGTTAAGTAATAATTAAATAAATAATGATTTATTCAATTATTTATAAATGATTTAGTCAAATTTAACAAGGAATATTATTAAATAATTATTTATAAAAAATTATAAGATAAATAATGATTTATCTAATTAATTTTCCTGTTTTGGGTTAAATATGACTAGGAATATTAATTAATCAATGGTTTAATTAATCATCCGTAGAGGAAAATCAAACAAATAGGGATTTATTTAATTATTCCTCATGGGCTTTCTCGTTTAGACCAGAAATAACTTAATAAACTATGGGTTATTAAATTATTTTTCATAGTGAAAGAAATTTACTATGGTAAAATTGGCCGTACATGGTGCACTTTAGTCCATCTAATAGTAATAGGTTAGATGACCAAAAATTGGTGTAACATTTTGGAAGGAATTTTTTGTAGGCTTGGGGATAGAGTTAGCCTTCAGTGCAACTTATCATCTAGAGACAAATGGGCATACAAAGAGAATCAACAAGGTCCTTGAGGATATGTTGAGGATGTATGTAGTGCATCAACAAAGGAAGTGAGTTGGGTATCTTCAACTAGTGGAGTTTTATTATAATAATGGGTATTGGGAATACTTGAAGATGAGTCTAATTGAGGCTCTCTATGGGAGGACTTGTAATACCCATATTAGCTGGAGTGATCCAGTGAAGAGGATATTGATTGGAACTGATATGTTGAAATAAATGGAGCAAGAGATGCAGGTTATTAAAAATAGTTTGAAGGAAACTCAAGATTGGAAGAAGAGCTATGCGGATCAACATAGAGTATTCAAGGAGTTTAAGGTTAGAGAGAATGTGTACTTGTGTATCAAGCCAAATAATAGATCCTTGAACATTAGATCATGTACCAAGTTGGCACCTCATTATTGTGGACCCTTTTGAATCCTTAAAAGGATTGGACCATTGGAATATAGGCTTTATTTTCCTCCATCAGTTAAAATCCATGATGTTTTACATGTTTCTCTGCTTAAAAGATATGTACAAGATGTTGATCATGTGATTGATTGGTTTGTATTGCAGTTGGAACCATAGGAAGAGTTCAAACTAGAGCCTCAATGCATCTTGTAGTGGAACTCATGCTCCATAACCAAGCAATAGAGTAAGTTAAAGTGCAATGGAAGCACTTTGGGACCGAGGAAGCCATGATGGGAAACAATTGACCATATGTGGGAATTATATCCTTATATATTTGTTGTTTGAAACAAATATTGAATTTTGTTTATAAATATCAAATAATAAGTATGTTTTTCATGGTTTCAATAGTTTTTCCTTTTCATAAGAGTCAAAGATAACCGAGGATAGTGTTCGCCCAAGGGGGAGAGGTTTGTAACAACCTCGGCTTAAATTTCCATGAAAATAAATAATGTATGGACATTATAAAAGAAAAATAAAACCAATGTCATGGGACACATATTCCAAGCTGAATGAGCGGAAAAAAATTACATTGGGATCCACTTGTGGTTAGTTATTTATTGGTTATGGAAATTGGCATTGGAAAGAGGAAAAATGAAATGAATGGAAAAATAATTATTGCATGCCAACAAGGACATGAGGAAAAAATGCAAAATAAATAAAGGAAAATGAAGGAAATTCCACTTTATTAGGTGGGGAAGAAGAAGAGACATGAAAAGGATAAAAATAGTAAAATAATATGCATGCAAGGAAGCATGAAGCAAAAAGAAAAAGAAAAGAAAAGAAAATTGGAGAGAGAACACTCTAGCATTCTCTTTGGGAAAAAGAGGAAAAAGAGAAAATATACAAAAATTTTACACAATCAATACAAGCAAGAGACACTCAAGGAAAGCGAGCATCAAAAGTGTGAATTGAATGGCAGCGAAGAAGAACGTTTGCGCAAAAATTAACAAAGGAAAAAAAAGAACCAAGGAAAGAATAGCCAACATGAGGATTTTTGCAGGTAACAAATTTCATGTTTTATTATATTGTCGGGATTCAAATGCATGGTTCATACAATGTTTTTCTGGTCATTTTTTGTTGTCATTGGCATGAATATTTTCCTGGATTGAGATTCATGTACAACCCTGCCTTATTCTATTTATGGGATAGCCATGATATAGTGCGTTCCTTATTTATTTGAGCTTTGTATGCCAATAGGTTTTGTATCCTAGTTGAGGTGGTCTTAGTATAATACCAAGGGTTGAGGGTGGAGATTGTTTTCCAGGAGAGCCCTTGAAATTTGGGCAGAGATGGGAAAAATCCTCTGGGTATGGTGAAGAAATTTTGAGGCATCCAATATTATATTAATTTTGGTGATTTATGGACCTGGTGTTAGGTGAAATCACTATGGCTTGAGGGTGGAGGTAGTTTTCCTTAGGATTCCCTATTTATTTATGGTTTTTTTTTATCCCATGTAATCCCAAATTCAGGCTTGGAATATGGAACAGGGGTGATTGGGCTGGAAGAATGGAATGGTTCAACCCAATCTATGGTTGACAAGTGGAATGTGGAAGTCCCTGACTTGGTTGGTACTATTCATATGTTAATATGTGTTATTAGTTAATGAAGATCAATGAGCACATGTTTTGGTTATGTGACTGGTTTTTCAAGGCTCCATTACTAGTTAAGGGTATGTTACATGCATAGCGTATTTATTTTTATATGAAGTTATCTTATTATTAATCTGTTTCAAGGTTTTACAGGCTCTTGGATAATTTATATGGATGCATGAGCTAACCTGTGTTTTATTGTAGCTAGTATGCCAAGGAAACACACCTTCGTGATGAACATCTATTGAAACTATTAAAAATAGTGAATAAAATACGAAATCACAAAGTGTTTGTATAAATGAATCGTATGTGATGGGAAAGCATGAGCCACAAAAAATCCTAAGAATAGAGCATGAATACTTATACATATTATTTTTAGAGCTATGGAAAAGTTTGTGCAATTGCCTTGAATACCGGCCATAACATTTTGGAACAACGTTCATGGAAACACTATTAAAAATAGAAGATATTTGCCACAACTGCACTGAGGATGGGATATCCATGTGTATGGAGGCCTTTTATTGCACTGAAAGGCATGCCTCCATGTGAACGAGAAGTAATCTAGTTTAATTAGTGGTGTTAGCTCAGGGAAAATGATCACCATGGAAAGTTAGTCTAATAACAATGTGATCATTTGTATCTAGGTGTTTGCAGTCAATTCTGCACAATTAGACCCCATCTCCATAATTTCATCTTGGAAGTTGGTCAATGCATAGTAACTCTCATCTCACGTTTACCTTGGTAAGAATTTAAAAATGGGTAAATGTGGGGTGGGGAGTTACAACTAACTGAATTGTTTTTGTTTTTCCTCCGCAAGTAAATCCAAGTTTGGCTTCTAATATTGCTTCCATTATTACTTCTTTCTTTGTTACCTGAATTGCTTCATTTTTTTCTTCTCAGGTAACATCAAATTTGGCTACTATTATTGCTTCCATTATTACTTATTTTTTTGCTACCTAAATTGATTCCTTTTTTTCTTCTTAGGTAACACCAAGTTTTGCTTCCAATATTACTTTTGATGTGCCTCTAATTTGGATTCCATTGTTTCTTTATTTTTTCTTCTAGAATTTATTCCTTGTTAGCCTCATGGTTTTCTTCCTTTTAGTTGCAAGGTTTTCTTCTTGTTTAACACTTGGTTTTTCTTATTTATTAGGTTCAAAGATTGATTCCTTTTAGTTTTGGTATTTTCTTCTTAATTAGCCTCCAATTTTGCTTCTTGTTAAACAACAAATTTAGCTTCCTATTTAGATCCAATAATATCTCCAAGTATGGCTTCCAATTTAATATCAAATTTTACTTCCATTTTAGAGCCACATTCTACTTCCATTTTAACAACTCACGATGCTTCCTTTATAGCTTCCAATTTTTAATTTAATATTTTTTTATATCTATTAAATTAGTTAAGTATATAATTTCTCTTAAATAACTTATATGATTATAGAGTAACTCATATTGCATTTGAAATGTTTTATAGCATACCATTTATAAATCATTTTTAGAGAAATGGACATCCATACAAACTAAGAACATTTTTTAAAACTATAACCGGCATTTTTATATTATTAATAAACAAAATTGTTGGTTGTGACCAGCTACAAATAATCCAGGCCTAGATTCACATCATAGATATTTCCAAACCAGAGTTGTTTCAAGTTTCTTATATTTATATACCACACCACAACATTGGAATAACATAATAGGATTTTTTTTTTTAAACTATCACGAGTAATTTTATATTATTAATAAAAAAAATTGTTGTCCTGTGACCGGCTACACATAATGTAGGCATAGATAATACATGTCCAAATGATATAAGTCAAAATGATACATGTAAAAATGATACAACTCAGTATGGTATTGCAGGTGAAATTGATACATATGATAATACACATTAAAAGAGGCATCATAACTATTTATCAACAATCATCCATGATGATGTTGATATGATGAATGTCACTAGCTACTACCAATAAATGTTTCGTCATCATAATCATGTCTATCATGATCATCATAATCCTGATCATCAAAAATTTCATCATCATCTTCATATGCCTCGGTGTCCTCTCCATATACCTCATCATCATCATCTGGAATGTCTGAACCAAACCTAGCATAATCTGAATCGATCTTAGGATCAACTGTATCTTTTGGAAGACCTATATTATGTAAAAAAAACATTCAAAATGAAAATTTATTATTTATTTCATGCAATATTTAATATTTATATTATATTTATAATATTACACCATATGAAACAGAACTATAATAATATTACGTCATATCAAAGTGTAGATATATACCATTATAAAATTTCAATGAAGTTACAATTAAGATGTTATTCCAATGATGTAAAACCTACAACAGTTCTAATAAACATTAGTAAAGAGAATATAATTTTTTTTTATACAATTTACTTGTCATTTTTAGTTTCTTATGTTGCAAATGCATAGGCCTTGGATGACTTTGAGGCCCCATTTGGAATATTTTTTTCCTGACCACTTTTGCAGAAATGAAGAGGGTTACCCAAGCCAAGGATAAACCTAAGGAGGTATGTATATTGGCTATACTTAATAAGAGTTTTGGCATGATCATAAGTTACACCACCTTCTGAGAATATGGCTAAACCAAGTAAGATTTAATGGAAAGGGGTGTTACCCCCTATGTATATAAATAAAGACTGGTGTACATAGCTTAGGATTGAGTAGGTAGTAGAGATAGCCAACTAGATTATTGACCTGACCTATTAGAGAGGTACAGAGAAAACCACCTTGGTGTGCTAGAAGGAAGAAATCTGAGCTAGAGGAATGCCAATGCAATGATATTGTTAAATATAGACAACACACTATGTTGGGGTCAACCCCACTAAAGAAAACTAATTTCAGAAATTTAAGATGGGAGTTGGGATTCATAACCTATCGTTCAAATGCACCAGTGGTGGTATACTGGGACAAGAGGTGGCATGTTAGACCATCTCATAAGGCTAAGTTGAAGGAGGATATTTCACATAGCTTTATCAAATATATCTGTTTGGATTTGTAAGCCATAATGAATGAACCAATGTCACAATCATGAAAAAGAAGGTAGTGGGAAGTGTGAAGTGCTATAAAATACCACTCGAGGTACGAATAAGGAATAGAGGAATTTTTTAGAGGAATTTTTAGAGCAATAGATAATTTTGAATTACTTTATAAGAGTTTGATTGTATTGAAGATAACCTGCAGGCTTATATAGTAGTATCCCGACTGCCTTTCCTGTGGGTACCTGCATCCGAAAAGGGTGCCTGAACAACTCTGTAAAATATATAGCTATAGAATGACTATTGGAATGGATAAGATGTATATTGTAGGATATGGCTACCCATAGCATAGGAGGGTTTGATTCTAAGGATTTTTCCTTCAAAACAATCCCATACTAGCTTCGTTCCTTTGTTTCCTGCTTATCGTTCCTATAATGAGAAACAGTTGCACCTTTTTTATCCCCAAACAAACCTTATAATATTCACAAACCAAATTATTCTTAATTGGTAAGTTCCTTGCTATTTGGTTAGGGTTTGTAACCTCAAGGAGGAATTCTTTTGCCCTATCTTCCCTTGACCAAACAAACTGGAGCTTGGATACACTACCTTAAAAATATTGTAACACACCACCTTACATCATGACCCAAAGGAGGTGGTTATTAGGTTGACCTGAATCCCTAGGTGTAGTTAAAAGAATGGGGTCTAATTTTTTTTCTAAATATAAAAGTCTCCAAAATATTAGAATGCTTAGATATTTCTCCTCAATTCCAACCATGAGTACCAATGAGGAAATGCATATTGATTTATAAAAAGATTTTCAACTAATATTTCAAGGGAATTCCACTAATCTAACCAATGGAGAAGTAAAACTCTGTTTTATACCATTAACCAATCCAAAATACATAAATGATGGGTTTTTCAAGCCATATGTACAGTAATCAAGTAAAACAAGCCCCAAATAGAAAGTGATTGGTTCCAATTGCATTGTTAGAAATATCCTATTGGAATTGGATGTAGAAGGCTCCATTTGGTTGCATCGAGAAGTAGTCCTCAAGAATTATGAGAGACATCTCTACCATCACACCATTCAAGAAGTTTTAATACTATGGAAGGAAAGACCACTTGATGTGGCACCTTCTAGCCTACCAACATTCTACACCAATTTACACATCTCAACTCTTGAGGATAAGGGTGTTCTCTAAGGGAGAGGACATGTTAGGGTCCTAGCCTCCCTAACCCTTAATATATATATATTAATATATGGCTATGTAAGAAAGGCCATCATTATTATACAATGATGGCATTAGTGTGACTGCAACTATTATGAGAGGACTTTCTCGAAGGTTTTCCACCTCTAAAATGTTCTAGAAGGTTAGAAAGTAGTTTATATAGAGGTAGAAACCTGGTCAAAGGTGCCCTGATAATTATTGTAACTAAGATTTAATCTATGAGAGGTTCCCCCCTAGAAGAGGTAAGTGAAAATTGTGCTCCTAATAATCAAGGTACCTTATTTTGGTTACCATCACAATTTCATAGATTATTTTTATTACTTTATATAGAGTATCTATATTTTTCTTGCATAATACAAGCTATGAAATCCTAAAAATCTACTTATAGATCATGCGAATTCCATTTACCCTTACCACATTATACAATAGATATTTGTATCATATAATGTGTATGAATCTTGTGAGGGCCTCCCTTTTTGTAGCCATCTCTTGAATCAAGCAACTACTAACATAAGTTTCTGCTTTTTCCTTGCACCAATAAAAAAAGTTTTGACAATACTAGCCATTTTTAAGTAATGTATTTGGGAAAGAATCTAACATGACTAGTAAGCATTTATAGTAGCTAGCACTCTTGAAGTGTAGCCCATCTTAGGCCTCTTTGTATCGTGTGTTTATTAAGGGGTTAATTCATCCCCATTTGGGAGGGAATCCTCACCCATTCCATGTTTATTATTTGGTTTCATAAATGAATCTGCATATCAAAATTGTAGAAATATAACATTTTGTCAAAATTGTGGTTGTAATTTTCTTAAGTATTACTTCAAAGTCTACCTACCACAATCACTAGTCACTTGTTTTCAATTTTTTTCGTAATCCCTTGATATCTAGATCCACTGAATATGGAAATTATATATATATATATATATATATATATATATATATATATATATATATATATATATATATATATATATATATATATATATATATATATATATATATATATATATATATATATATATATATCATTGTATTTGAATATAGTCCAATATGAAATATGGTGAACAACAATCTTGACCTTCGTATAGTCTAGGAACCTATTGCTAGTAGATGTTGTCATAGTTATCATGATATATGATTGATGGATGAACCTATATTGTTGAACTTCTCCCATATTCAAAAACAAATCCCAGTTTTTTGTAGTTCAATGCAATATAACACCACAAGCAGAGCATTATTCATCCTATTTCACTAGATCTGGCATTATCATGGACTTATTTGGTTTTTAAAAAAAATGACTATAGGGTTTAAGATTTATAGGTTCATGCATTATGGTATACATGTGATAGGTTATGTGGTTTAGTGAGGACTTGTTATAAGAGAGAAAAAATCATGTGTTATTTTGATTAATAGGTAGGGTTGATAATTTTTTAGAATAAGGAGCTATAAGGGTCAAGTTATAGGTGCTACTGGTTACAAACAAAAATGTATAAAATTTATTTAATCTATGGGTATATAGGGGTTTTACATGATATTATTAGGTTATAAAAGTTAGGTGTTAATGATTATAGTGGTTAGATATTATGGCTATAGATATTACCAAAATTATATTAGAGCCTATTTATGATAGTGGCTATAAGAGACATTATATGGTTAGGGGTTATAAAATTTAGATGTTAACCTATAGATGCTTTAGGAATTTAGAAGTTAAGTAATTATCTCCATTTTAATACGAACATTTATGACTAATTATAATAATAACAATAACTCCATTTTTAAGATCACACCCAAGGGAGACACCAAATTGGTGTATGAGACCCCCTTCTTTGTGGGGCAAGGGACCTGCCTTTTTGCAACAATTGACTACTAAATTCTACAAAACATACATAATCTACCTTGTCAAGTGCCCTCTTATGAGGAAACATGCCCCTAACTATTACACCCACTTAACTTATATTTCAAATCAAAATTAAAAATCCTTCTCACTTATAATAACTTGAACATAGCTCTCTTGGGCTTTTAGATCACAAAGGAACATTATGATGAATTTTAATTGGACTCTAGCAAAAATGTTTTGTGAAGAAAACAATTGTTGTAAATAAATACATCATTTAGATTTCAAATAATTGATTCAAATTTATTTTTATTTATTTTTTATGATAAAACTAAAGGATATATATATATATATATATATATATATATATATATATATATATATATATATATATATATATATATATATATATATATATATATCAAAATGTTGACTTATTTTTCTTTTTTGTAAGTCATACTTAAGATTTGAGACCAAAATCACAATTTTACTACATTATTTAAAATATACTTTTTAAATATATAGAAAATAAATTAAATATTAAAAGAAAGCATTTATATTATACATATCACTTTATTAAATTATATTTGTTCCCCTAAAAATATTTAATTAAAATAAAAACTTGAGGCTAAAAACATTTAATTAAAATAAAATTATTTTAATATAAATAAATAATAAATAAAAACAAAATAAAAAAGTGTTGGTATAGAGGTCAAGTTCTTGATTTTACCTTGCTTAATTACTTAAACCTTAAACCATCTAACCCTATTCAAGAATGTTTAAACCCCTAGTTAAGGGTCAGGAGAGCCCTAACACATATAGAAGCATGAATAATAAATAGAAAGATATTTCTTTCTCTCATAGGAGGTTGAGAGCTCTTGCTCATGTTGGAATTTCTAAACAATTCCAAACACATAGAGGAAAATAAAATTCCTCAACCAAACACAGAGAAAGCAGTAAAATTAATCTGGACAGAGATAAGAAGAAACACTCTATTTCATTATAAAAAAAACTTTGTTACAATATGAAAAACTTCAAAACTTCATTGTTCTAGTTTACAAAACAAAGCTTCAAGCTTCTTCACACACACAACATTACAAAATTTTGCTTCTCTGTCTCTGCTTTTGTTCTTTGCCTTCGGGCTCAAAAAAAATACACACAATCCACAACAAAAATGCACATACAATGCTCTTCTATTCTCTGCCCTCTGTTTTAAGGTACTCTGTCTTTTCTTTAAAAATTACATAGTCATTTTAGCCTTCGAGCATTTTTCACTGCATTACAACACCCACTTCACTTTGTCGTATTTAAATATATATTATAAATGTATAAATATTTAAAATATATATTATAAGACTTAGATAATATATAACCCATAGTTTAAAATAAACTATCACATTGTTTTAATAAAAAACATGAAATCATTAAACCAAAGATATTTGACCAAAATAACTTTGTCGTGGCTCTTTAATACATTAAAAAATGCAACATTAATCTAAGTTTTAAAAAACCTTAATACATTTTTATCGTGGATTTCAAAACTTAAAGACAAAATCCTTTTTCATGAATTTATCACATCCATTCTTGGCATGGTTGACAGTGCATTGAGAAGTTGTGATCGAATTTCTATTGGCTGATGGTGGACCCCACGATGGACTTCAAACAAACTCAACCATATTTCATAATTCTTTATCGCATCCATTTTCTTGTGGTGTGACATCAGCTCGGTTTCATGCGATATGTTTTCTAATGGCTGGCAGAACTTCCGACGTGGTCTATGGGCTCCATTTGACTAACCTGGGCAATTTCAAATAAAAAACAAGACGCAAGAAGGAAAGATGCAGTAATGGCAGTAGTTTTTGGGTTTAAGTGGTGGGATGGAGAGTTTTGATCGAAAAAATAGGCCTACGACCTTTAACCAAAATCTAGATTTGCAGGAATATTAAACAAGAATTTCATTTCATGGTGGCGTGTAAGAAACAAACAAAAAAAATGTTGTCCTCCGGTATTAAATCAGAACTGAATTTGTGTCCTTGTTTATGTAGTTGCAGTTGTGTTTAAAATTTAAACACTCCCCCTTAAACACAACTGCTTTTCTCTTGCATACCGAGAATTTTTCTCAAATAATTAAAACTTTTCTACCCCAATGGTTTTGTCAAGATATTAGCAAACTGCTCTTCAGTTCTGCAATGTTGCAAAACAATTTCCCCATTGTTCACTAGCTCTTTGATGTAGTGATACTTGGCATTAGTGTGTTTTGTTCTCTTATGAAACACTAAATTATTGGATAAATCTATTGCTGAGCTATTATCACAATAAATTATTGTGCCTTTTACCTATTCATGACACAAACTCCTTAACATTATCCTCGTCCATACTACTTGACATGTTGCTACTGTAGCTGCCACATACTCTGCCTCTGTTGTTGATAAAGCCAGAATTGGCTTTCTTAGAAGCCCATGAAATGGATCCTGATCCCATATGGAAAAAATATTCAGAGGTGCTTTTCTTGTCATCTATAATTCCATCCCAAACACTGTCATTATATCAAATCAATTCAAATTTTTTTGAAGTGGTGTACAAAATACCATACCACTTTGTTCCTTTATACCTTAGAATTCTTTTTGCTGCTTGCCAATGTGCCTCCTTTAGCCTTTCCATAAATATGGAAATTAAACTTACAACATGCATAATATCCGGCCTAGTTACAGTAAAATACATAAGGCTGCCAACTATGCTTTTGTACAAACTTGGATCAAAATCCTTGTTGTTGTCTTCCTTGCTTAATTTCAATCCCATCACTATAGGAGTAATTTTTGTCTTGCAACCCTACATATTAAATATTTCCAAAACATCATTCACATATTTAGCTTGAGAAATAAACATTTAATTTTCATTTTTCTCTACTTCTATTCCTAAGAAGTATCTCAGCAATCCCATATCAGTCATCTCAAATTCATCCTTCATGACTATTTTAAAATTCTCAATGAGGTAAGCATAATTACCTATGAATATCACATCATCAACACACAAAACAACAATGATAATCTTACCATCTTTCTCCTTAATGTATTATGTGGGTTCTCCTTCACATTTCTCAAACCCATTTTCAAGTAGATAGGCATCTATCCTACTGTACCATGCTCTTGGTGCTTGTTTCAGCCCATACAGAGCCTTCTTCAATTTGCATACCTTGTGCTCTTGGCCTTCTTTCTCATACCCTATATTTTGTTCAACATAAACCTCTTCCACCAATACTCCATTAAGGAATGATGATTTCACATCCATTTGGTAAACTTTCCACTTGTGTTGTGCTACTATGGACAACACTTCTCTTACTGTTTCCATTCTTGCAACCGGTGCAAATGTTCTTCATAATCTCTTCCTTATTGCTGCTTGTATACTTTGACAACAAGTCTGGCCTTGTGCCTTTCAATCTTACCTTCAGCATTGCTCTTGGTTTTATAAACCAATTTCACTCCAATCACTTCTTTGCCTTTTGGGAGATCAACTAATTCCCATGTCTTATTTTTCTCTATGGCATTCATTTCTTCATCCATAGCATCTATCCATTTCTTATCTTTTACTGCTTCTTCAAAATGAATAGGACCATATACATGACAATATAATGCAAATAAAGAGTTCATACCTTCATTTTCTGCCTCTTTCTCATAAATTTCATTCAGAATTCTGAATCTGGTTCCTCTTTCACTTGGTGAACTTGTGCTTGTAGAGGCACTCAAATCTGCTCCTTGTGATGTGCTTGGAGAAGCATTGTCATCACTTCTGAAGGGAGTTATCATACCTGCTTGTGGTGTCCCTTGCTCTCCTTGTGTTGGTGGAGGTGGTGCTGCTAATGAGGGATATCTTTCATCCATTTCTTCCTCATATTCATGAAACAAACATATTTTAACATTCACTGTTTTCTCAATGCTTCCATCCCAAGCTTCTTCCTCAATAAATTGTAGATCTCTACTTATCATAAAATTCTTGGTGGATGGGTTATACAATATGTATGCTTTGGATTCTTCACTGTATCCAACAAATATGCACTTCTCCCCCTTACTGTCCAACTTATTCCTTAGTTGATTTGGAATGTGTGCATAAGCCACACAACCAAAAGCTCTCATGTGGGTGACAAACTGCTTTATGCCACTCCATGCTTCTTTAGGAACTCTATTCATAACACTCTTTGTTGGGCATCTATTCAAAACATATGTTGCACAATGTATAGCTTTAGCCCAATATTAATTTGACAAATGTTTTTCCTTCAACATACTTCTTACTATGTCCATGATGGTTCTATTTTTCCTTTCAGTAACTCCATTTTGCTGCGGTGTATACCTTTCTATAAATTGCTTATGAATCCCATTTTCTCTGCAAAAACACAGAAATTATTTGGAGATGTATTCTCCTCCTCTGTCTTTTCTTAAGACTTTAATATGATGCCCACTTTGATTCTCAACTAGAGATTTAAAGTGGCAGAATTTCTCAAACACTTCACTCTTCAACCTCAAGAAATAAACCCAAGGTTTTCTTATGTAATCATCAATAAAGGTCACCATATAGTGGTTTCCTGCTAATGGTGGTGTTTGCATTGGTCCACAAAAATTAGAATGGACTATTTCTAAGGGTGCCTTTGCCCTTATGCTCTTTCATGATGGAAATCTTTCTCTGTGTTGTTTGCCCAAGATGCAACCTTCACATAGGCTGCCCAATTTCTCAATCAATGGTAATCCCTTTACTATACCTTTTCTATGCAACAAATTCAGACCTCCAAAGTTGAGATGTCCAAATCTCAGGTGCCATAACCAGTTTTCATCATTTTCTTCTCTTTGGAATGTCTCTTATGAAACTTCTGCCATTGCAGCTCCTTTCTTTAAATCTTCTCTCATCTTGAGAGGGAACATTCTATTTCCTTGTCATCTTCACTTGTGAAATGCATTGCTTGCTTGGTGGTTTATCCATGATGGTGCATACACCATCTTCAAAGAAAACATTGTAGCATTTCTGAATGATTTGTCCAATGCTCAAAAGGTTACACTTCATACCAGGCACATAATGAACATCTGATACGATTTTTCTTTCTCCCTTATTTGTCAAAACACTTACTCTGCCTTTTCCCATGACAAAGACCTTACTGTATGTCCCCAATGTAACTTGAGACTTTACATTTTCATCAATCATGGAAAACATAGAAATGTTTCCAGTCATATGGTTGCTACATCCTGAATCTAGAAACCATATATTCATTCTTTTCTAGCCATATTACATGCTGAAAACAACTTCTCTTGACTGATATTTTCTTTAATAAAAATAGCATTGGGTCTACTACCCATGTCACTCTGTTTCTTCCTACATTCAGTGGCATAATGGCCATACTTGTTACAATAATGACATTGGACTTGGGATTTATCATACCTTTGTCCATGTGCTTGATTTTTTCCACCTTTTTGGTTGATGCCTTGGTCTTGATTCTGATTTTGATTGTTTCCCCTTCCACTAGTATTTGCAAGGCTGCTTCTTCCTCTGTTTTGGCTTCTGCCTCTTCCTTTTCCTCTGTAGTTTCATTTGCCTTGACCTCTTCCTCTTCCAAAGGAAATTTGGGTCTTGAAGGCATGCTCCAAAGATGAGTTTATTGTTCTACCCAATCTTTTTTCATGTGTCATCAATGATGCATGAAGCTCATCAACTGTAAACTTTTAGAGATCCTTTGTCTCTTCAATGGTTGTGACTATCACATCAAATATTGAGGGTAAGCTCCTCAACATTTTCTCCACTATTATCCTTTATTCTACTATCTCTCCATGAGATCTCATTTGGGTAACCAAACCAATCAACAATGTGAAGAATGAGTCTATTGTATCAGACTCTTTCATGCAAATGACTTCAAAATCCTTTCTCATTAATTGAAGCTTTGTTTTCTTTACCTTCTCGATACCTTGGTAGGATGTCTAGAGAGTATCCCATGCATCCTTGGACCTCTTGGCTGCTATAATCCTTGGAAATGCACTTTCATGTACTACCTGATAGAGAAAGAAGAGGAATTTTGAGTCCTTCTTCCTATTTATCTTCAGCAAATCCTTCTTTTCCTATGTTAAGTCATTAAATGCTTGTTCATATGCTGGTTCTTCAAAACCATATTCAACTATCTCGCATAAATCTTGAGAGAAAAACATGACTCTCATTGTGAATACCCAATAGTCATAGTTCTTCCCATTGAACTGCGGGAGTTGAGTATTTCCCATACTCGTGCTTGTGCTGGCTCCTGGACTAGCTCTGATACCATGTTGGAATTTTTGAACAATTCCAAACACACAGAGGAAAATAAAATTCCTCAACCAAACACAGAGAAATTAGTTAAATTAATGTGGACAGAGATAAGAAGAAACACTCTATTTCATTAAAAAAAAAAACGCTGTTAAAATATGAAAAACTTCAGTTATGAATTGTTCTGGTTAAAAAACAAATATTCAAGCTGCTTCACACACACAACATTAAAAAAAATTTCTTCTTTGTCTCTCCTATTGTTTTCTGCCTTCAAGCTCAAAAACAATACACACAGTCCACAACAAAAACACACATACAGTTCTCTTTTGTTCTCTTCCCTCTATTTTAAGACACTTTGTCTTTTCTTCAAGAATTACACAGTCATTTTAGCCTTTGAGAATTTTTCACTGCATTACAACATCCACTTCACTTTGATGTCTTTAAATATATATTATAAATGTATAAATAATTATAATATATATATTATAAGACTTACATAATATATAACACACAGTTTAAAATAAAATATCACATTGTTTTAATAAAAAACATGAAATCATTAAACCAAATATATTTGACCAAAACAACTTTGTTTCGGCTCTTCAATACATTAAAACATGAAACGTTAATCTAAGGTTTAAAAAAAATTAAAACAGGTTTATCACGGATTTCAAAACTTAAAGACAAAATCCTTTTTCATGAATTTATCGCATCCATTCTCGGCATGGCTGACTGTGCATTGAGAACTTGCGATCGGCTTGCTATTGGTTGATGGTGGACCCCGCGGCAGACTTCAAACACAGTCAACCCTATTTCATAATTCTTTATCACATCCATTTTCCTATGGTGTGACATCAGCTCAGTTTCATGCGATATGTTTTCTATTGGTTGGCGGAACTATCGACATGGTCTATGGGCTCCATTTGACTGACGTGGGAAATTTCAAATACAAAACAAGACGCAGGAAGACCGGATGCAATAATGGCGGTAGGCGTTGGGTTTAAGTGGTGGAATGGAGAGTTTCGAAAGGAAAAACAGGCCTACGACCTTTAACCAAAATCTGGATTTGCAGGAATATTAAATAGGAATTTCATTTCATGGTGGCATGCAAGAAACAAAAAAAAAAAAAAAATGTTGTCCTCCGGCATTAAATCAGAACTAAATTTGTGTCCTCGTTGTTGTAGTTGCATTTGTGTTTAAAATTTCAACAGCTCACATATAGATGCATAATAGGGAAGGTTGTTGACAAAAACGTCTAAAAAGTGATAAAGTTTACAAAAACCTGGAGGCTTCAGGATTATCTCTATCTTATTCTCACAAGTGTGTGTGCCCTAGTTTCTCTTCAAAAAAAATGTTTTCATTGTTGAGATGCCCTTTAGAAAGGCACATTCTCAATAAATATTTGATCCCACAAGTTGCTAGCAAACTAACTCTAGCCCTATTCAAAATTTTTGAAGCATTTGTTTAGTTGTTAATCATGGAACCAACGGACCAAAAGAAAAAGACTCTGTCCTTATCAGAATGGTATTTTGTAAATGTATTTCGTGACTAGATGTTTAGGACCTACTCTTCCACTCATACTCTGTTTTTTCTTCTTAGGGTTTCGCAAGTCTTCCTACTTATGGATAACCTATGCCTTCCATACAAGAGTTGAAGCACCCAAGCTACTTGTGCCAACCCAAGTGACTTCTATCGAGACAATGAACTAGATGCCTATCAATGGTAAGCCCAATCTATCCAAGCCAATGGAAAGCTTCCTATAAAATCATTTCCGATCACAGATATTTTGAACGCATCAATTACCATTTGTAGTTACAATTTGGAAAATTTATTTATTAGGTTTTATGCAATTTCATCAGTTAAAATTTATATCTTTGTTGAATAATAATTTTTTCCAACTATGTTCTATAGTGATGAACATTTCTTATATTTCTTAAAAAAAAATATTTTTGTAGGTATAAATAAATTGAAACACATATGTTTATCAAAATATCTAAACCCAAAAACACCCTCACTCAAATCTGAGTATTGAACAACACCTTGACTTAGATCTGAATACTGAACCTTTTCCGTGAATTGCGGATCTTGCCTTTCAATTAGGTTAACCTACATTGGTGAAATTCTCCAACACTCCATGCTCCACCATACTTCCCCCAACAGGAGTATAAATTAAATTTTTGTTGGCATTGATCATATCATGAATTTGAATTATTGTTATAGCAGCCTCGGTGGAAAACTATGTAATTTTCACTTTACTCATGGCTGGTTCTGTTGAGATTTATTTTAAATATTTTTGGAGAAAATCTCATGTAGATGAAAACAATAGGATTTTTTGCTGACTTGACTCCATCTATTTCTGATGAGGAGTTAATGCATCCTATATTTGTTGTGAGTGAATTTATGATTATGTTTCCATTCCCAGCTATAAAATGTAAGCTCGTAGAGGCAAGTGAGCATGATGAGGAATGTGTAGGAGGAAGAGCTGAGCAGAAGAGAAACTCTACTATTGTATTTTCTCCATTTGATGAATGAGATTGTCGATACCCTGTTAGGTGGACGTAGTCCAGATTGGTTGGGTGAACCACGTTAAAATCTGTGTCTTTATGTTTGTTTATGTTGTGTGTTATGTATGTTTTATTTTTTTATTCTGCTACTAAGCTCAACAGGTTCAAGGACACCTACTTTGAGATTGTTGCTCACAGTTCCTTTTGCAAGATCAAGTCCCATGTTTGAGATCATATGCTTTATGTGATCATTTGTCAGCACTATGATGGTAAGCACAAAGTTTAGGAAATATCTCTGTAGCATCTTTTGCAGCATTCATAGCAAGAACCTTGGGTATGATCAAAAGAGATTTCACAAACTCTACAATAGAAAGTTGTTCCCTAGAACCTAAAGTGATTTCCAGGTTCTCCAAGTAGACTGATAACGCTAATTCAACCGCACCACCATTAGAAAATATCGTGTTAGACTCTAATGTCCTTATCACAATGGATAAGGCATTGTGCATAGATTGTTCCATCTCATACAACATGTAATCATTAGCACCTCTTAATATTATGGAAACTTCTCTTGAATTCTTAGCTCCTTTGATCAAAATGGCATCATCATTAGAAATGCATTCATCTATAACCTCATCTGCATAACCCAAGAAATAAGACCCCTCAAATTTCTGCAAATGACGTAGATCTGGAATCCTACCTGACAGATTGCTATTTGATAGGTTTAAATAGCCTAGGGAATCGAGATTTGCTAATGTTCCAGGTATACTTCCCCACAACTGGTTGTATGAGATATGTAAAGCTTCTAAATTTTTCATATTTCCAAGACTGTTTGGAATGTCCCCAGATAGGTGTTTGTGCAACAAATTCAAAGAATGAAAACCCCCCAAAACTGGTGAAAGTCGAAAGTCGAAAGGATGTACTTATACACCCATTTATGACGCTTGACCATCAGGTTAACTTCTTACTTGTAGAAATTTACGTATACAAGAGCAATGGACTGCGATGTCCAGGAATATCCATCCCTCAATGTTATTAAATTTGAGAGAGGAATGTATTGAAATTTTCTTAAGTACTTCTACAAAGTACTTAAGAGCCATGTAATCTATTCCTTTTTTTGTTAATATGACATTTGCACCATCTTTCAAGAGCTTATCAATACGTCCCTTTGTTATATTGGATTCTCTTTCATGAATTTTATCAAGCTCGCTTGATCACTTACAAGAAACTACACTCCCATCTGCAATTTAGTCCTTTGCAGATTGAAATCCAAACATGCATTCTTTTCCAGTGCAACTTTGGTAGGCCTTCCTTGAGCTGCACGACCATTATTTAAAGCATCCCCATTGAATAGATAACTATATTTTGAAATTTTCCTTTGATTGGATATTTTATTGCACCTTAATTGTTAGCAGTTTTGACAACTTGAACTGCATTCACAACCATTTTTGCAAAAAAATCATTCTCAATACTAATGATTTTTGATGACATGCTTTTCTTTGCATAATTAATAAGAGAATCCTTGCCAAGCTTCTTAACCTTAACACTCAGTTTATCATTAATGTATTTTCATTCTTCCCTCATTGCAAGTCCATAACCACTGATGATAGAAGTAGGGTGAATCTTATTACGAACAAGGTTATTGGCCCACTTGCGTAGCTCTACAGAAATAATAACAATTGAGGTTGTGCCATCACCAACTTTCAATCCTACAATTTTGCGCATTCCACTAAAACCTTGGCAGCAAGATTCTCCACCTCCAACATATTCATTATAGTTGCTTCATCATTGGTGATTGTGACATCTCCAATGTCATCAACCAACATCTTGTTCAAAAGGACCGTGGGTCTGAGAGAAGTCTTGGCATGTTCGAAACTGCTTTGCACGCAATCACATTTTGAGTGCAAACTTCCTAGCCATACTGGCGTTCTCCCATGAGGTCTAGATTTTGTGCTGAGACCACCATTATTGACCCTGATTTAGTGTTTCAGGGGTGGAAAACAAGAAATACAAAATGTATTAATAGCTTCGGCCTGATGCAAGTATATTTAGATAATGATTAGTATTAGTACTACTCTTAATATTTGGCCAACTTAGCGCACAATGGTACCAAAGTTTGTGTAGTTTTCTTTGGATAATGATTAGTATTAGCACTGTTATTATAGAGGGATCATAACTCCATTGCTTGCCAAGATAAGACTCCCCTAAAATTTATGTCACTGTTACACTTTTCTCGAGAGTAGCAAGCCAAAACATAATATATTTTCTGGTTTAAAAAATGTCATTGAAAATAAGTTTTTTTTATAAAGTCGATCTTAATTTTGAATATGGGATCCATGGAATGAAATACCTCACGAGAGCTCTTGAATTCCTAGCCAGTTAGAATAATATTTTAGAAGAATAGTAACCAGAAAATAAAAATATCTATTTAGACTGCCAAGTTTCATGGTTGATGTATATTGGATCTTTATTTAAATAATACAAAATAAAAAATTAGTATAGTATAATGGAAATGCGAAAATGAGCAATGCTACTATGGCTTTTTTGCCTTCGAGAAATCCATCTGGCCCTTTGTTTTTCCAACCATCTATGATCTTTTGAGTTTCCTTCCGCTAATGTTATTCATTTAGTGGTTAGTTCTCCTTCCAGCTACACCTTTACAAAGTGCAACATGTAAGTCATCATACTCAGGCTCAAGTGATGGATCTTCCATTGAGAGAGGCACTGGAGGAGAAGATTACGTCAGTATGCTAAAAGTTGTCTATTTCAAAAAATATGAATTAAATTACTATGTTATATATATTGTACAGAATAAATTTGTTAAACAATTTTTTATATAGATATATGCATCATTGTATTTGAAGATAGTCCAATATGAAAAATGGTGAACAAAAATCTTGACTTTCATATAGTCTAGGAACCTATTGCTGGTAGACGTTGTCATAGTTATCGTACTATATGATTGATGGATGAGCTTGCATTGTTGAAATTCTCCCATCTTCGTAAACAAATCCCAGTTTTTTGTAATTCAATGCAATATAACACCACAAGCAAAGCATTCTTCATCCTATTTCATTAGATATGGCATTTTCATAGGCTTATATTATAGCTTGAAATATAAAGTAGTCGTAAAGTGTTCAACATGTAGCAATGGTGATGCTGCAATCTTCTAGTTGGAAATATGACTTTATAAAGATTGAAATGGAAACTCCAATTCATTCCAAACATTTAAGCTGAATGAAAGAATTATGTTGATCTCCTCATGGAAATATGATATCCCATATACTATATAAAATAAAAATGTTTATTGGGTTGTGTTGTTCCTTTATTCACTTCATTCCAATTCAAATCTCCATTTGATTGGGATGCATTGATTGTAGTCTTGTATTTTTAAATATAGAGAGAGTTGACTGTAATTTATATAATTGAAGTAATAGCCACTGCTCCCAAGACTCTTCCATTTCCAATCCAATCTGATACATTTTAAAAGGATTTGTTCTATAATATGACTTTCAACATATGCAATGGTAGTTTCCTCAGAATAATATCCAATGATGACTTGGTAAATGTATTAATTGGACCATTTTTTCTTTCTCAAATCCTGAACCTGTAATTTTCATCAATTCTTTAATGAATTTCCTTCAATCATTTTTTCACAGAGGAAAAATCACAACTTTAATTATATTGAACAAAATTACATATTGTAGATGTTGAAAAGCATATGCTGTTATAGCATCATTTTTCACCCTAATGTGATTCATGATTGTCTCCATGGCCTTGGGCACCCATTCCCACAGACTTGAACAAAATTCATAAAAAACAGTGTTAAAAATCTCATACGCAGGTATGCCCAGACTTTTCCGCGTGTATACGCGAGTCATGTAATTTTCCGCATATGCCATTAAAATCATTAAAACATATATAAAAATTCCCTATTTTCGGGCTGGGTTGATGGTTATTCTAGTAGTTCAACCACCCCAGCACGTGGCCAACTGTTTCCAACTGATTGAAACTACTTTGAGGGAGTATAAAATCCCCTCATGTGCATGGCCTAAGGGAGAGAGAAATTTATAGACATTATACTCTGTTGGAATCCCAATTCAAGTCTGATTTCCCATGCCTCCTGCAATTTCCCAGATTTTTATAGGAAACCCTTTTTTCCCGGAGATTTTCATCATTTTATATGCCATCTCGAGTGCAAAAGTCTTGAAAGTATCCTAGAAAGGCAAGGGCGGGACAGATCCAGACGACGGTCTGTTCAAAGATCGTGGAAGGATTCAGGTGATCTCTCCACTTTTTATTACTGTACATGCTGTTCGTAATAAAGAAGAACCATCTTGTTCCTGAATTCACGTGTTAATATTTTCTTGCATATGTGAAAAGGTTATTATTTAAGCATTTATTATTGTTTATATGATGTTTCACATGGTTTTCACTGACATTTAGGGTAAATATATGCTGTACAACTAGATTTCCATGCACGTTTCTTCTTGGTTTTCAGGTTAAGGAGGAAGAAGGGTTGTTGGGGGCTTGGACCCCATGGGATCTACATCAAACGTAGGATTACGGGTGATTTCTACTATCGATGTTATCTAGTTTTTAGCATACAAGTGTGGTTGTGTGAGTCCTTCTTGAATAGTTGCCCTGATCTGTGGAGGTTTTGACCCAACAAACCTCTAGGGTGTTTTTCCCCGGAACAGAACTGGCGACTCCACTGGGGATCACATTCTTGTGATTCCCCTGTTGGGTGGTTTCAGCTGTTTGAAAGGTTTCCAATAGTTTTAACTATTATTTCCACTCCAGTTAACTTTTTCCCAGTCAAACTGAAGACCTGGTTCTTTATCCAGGCTTGATCATTTTTGTTTTTCATTATTTACCTTTCTATACGCGATTTTTTCTATATAAAGATGCGTATACACATAGTTTTTGTTAAAGTAAGTCGCATATACACGTGTTTCCTTTGACACAGGCGCATATGCACGCTTGTTGAAAAGCTAATAAGTAGCGTATGCCTGGGAAAATTTTGAAATTTTTGATTTCTTGACTTTTTAGTCTTGTTTGCCTGTGGAGACCTGTTCCTGCAGTGTCTTTAGAGTCTCTGGATTGGGTTGATAGTGGTTATTGGTCTTTTTTTCTCTCTTGATTGGTCGCAGACTGGGTTATTAGGCAAATCTCGTTTTTAGTGCTTACATTTCTGGTTCGAGTACCAAGATCTCTTTCTGGGGATTCTTGGCTGTTCTACTTCATCAGGACAGAGAGCTTCTGCTCATTTACTCTTTCCTAGCTTTGTGTCTTGATTTTCGCTTTGATTTTTGCCTATTTTTGGTTGGTTTTCTTGAGTTCATTTGACTAGGCCTTGTTGCAATTTTTTGAAGAGTCTTTTTTGGTTCTTTGAAGTTTTGTTTGCAGCAAGGTTGTACTATTCTTCTGGGTTGAGTTACTGAGTTTCTTGTCCTCTTTTGCTCATATAAATCTTGCTACTAAGTAGCCCTATAATATTTGGAGCGTTTTTGAAGTTTTTCTTGAAATTCAGACTTGTTTGGCTTGGGATTTGATAGTTTTCTTGGTCTCTTCAAGCTCTTATTTTTTATAAAATTCAAAATCTCAAAAAACATTTTGTTTCGTCATTTGCTTTTGTTTTGCATTTTTGTTTTCATTTCCTTACGTCTTTTGAAGCTTTATTGAGATTTCTTGCCTTTGGTTTTTGACTTGATTTTGGAAAGGAATTGTCATTGGTTTCTTCCTCTTGTTTCAAGCATATTTTGGTGTCTTTATACTAAGAGTTTCTGATTTTCGGAACTAGTTTTGTGGACAACCAAAAAGAGATAAAACTGAAGGATATTTGGGAAATTTCTCTCTGCTTTAGTAGATTTTGCATATTAGAATTTGCATGCTCTTAGTTATTTGCATCAGGTGCACTTAAGCATTTAGTCTTTTTCATAGTTTTTGCGAGTGTGAAGTTTGTTATCTGAAAAGAAAAAAAAATTTAGTCTCATAGAACCTATGTAGAAATTTCTTTTCATCGAAAGGCAATTACTACATTTGCATGTAGTTTTGTTTTCATTAATTTCTTTTCTGCATCACAAAACACCACAAGTTTCATTTCCGTGTCCCTTTGATTTAATATAACAGCCGATTAAAATAAGCGCTATAATTTAAAAACAACTAGCAAGTTTTTTATTAAGTGTCATACACCAACTAGCTAGGTTGTAGGGCCTTGGATTAAGTGAGTGGAGAGTTAAATCTCCAAGGCCGCTCAAACAAAAACATAGAAGTTTATTAATTGAGTGAAATCCAACTCCGTTAGGTGGACCGGGAAAGCTCTCCTCCAGAGAGTCAAGCGCAAGGGGAAGTGAAGGCCGAGAAGAGAGATACCCCCTCTTTGATTTGTTGGATCTTGCCTCAAGACCATTCCGCCCAGCTTCTGACATGGATTGGTGCCCATAGTTGCCATTCCTAGGTTCCACGTAGGTGACTGCAGGGGGGAATACCCGTGGTACTTGAGGCAGACGTCGTATCACTTCCAGCAGTACTTCTGGGGGGTGCCCTTGCGAAGCTTGGGTACTTGTGCCAGAAAAGGCTGTTGTTAGGAGGTCAGCATAACTGTTTCTGTTACCTTCGCTAGTAGGCCTAGGCTGTAATTATCCCAGACTACTTTCAGGAGGTCCTATTCTTCGCTTCCTTGTATTTTGGTGTCTGGTGCTAATCACCCGGAGTGGAAATACCTGAAGGTTGTTTTCTTGGTTGTATCTCAGGGATTTTTTGTAGTGAGTGCTCTTTTCTCCTAGCTTGCCTAGCTTTATACTTTTTTGAGTCTAATTAAAATTTGTTAAAGTGGCTGATCAAGCACCTCATCGATCGAGGAGAATCCGGGGGTTATCTCCCGAGAGTCCAGAGCCTTCTTCAAGAAGGCGTAGGAGTAATTTAGCAGGTGAATATCACCCTGTGGCATCTGACGTAGTGGAGAGAGATCCTCCACAAACGATTGAAGGTTTTGTAATTGGCTCCGGTGTTGGTTCCGAGATGAGTGTTTCGCTCACCTCAAGAGTCTTATTTCCGCAGGAAGAAGAAGTACAAGTAGAGGAAGTATCTCAACCCTCTGAGTCACTTCCATCTCTTCTTCCTCCTGATTATCCGTTCGTTGTTGAGTACATTGGACCTGAGTCTGCAAGACCAGAAGATCCTCCATATTATTCATACCTTTCGATGGCCACGACTGGGAATGCAGCTTCTGCTATGAGTGCTGCAGGCATTCAGACTCCTGCTTCAGTTGAAGGAGGAGGCACTATTGCTATATCTTCGATTTCTTCTAGTACTGTTGTGTTTGGCTCTGGTTTCACCCAAGCACATGTTTCTCAATCTGGTCCCTTTTGTTTTGGAATGCCCACTAGTGGGATTCCTTCATTTTCCTTTTCTGCTACTGCAGCTAGATCTACACCCATGTCTTCCATGGCTAGTGGATCAGCTTCTTTTCAAGGGTTCCCCTTCGGAACTGGGCATATTCCTAGTTCAAATCCTTCTTTAGGGTCTTTTCCGTTTACTTCTCAGACTCAGAGTTTTAACCCTTGGTATGGAGGTCAGAATTCGACTACTTTTATAGGTTGGAACCCTGTATTTACAACAGTGGGGGCAGGAAATCAGTTTTATGCTGGTCACCAAGGGAATTCTTCTTTCCCTTCGTCGAGTGCTTATCAGAATTTTTCCCCTCTTTCTAATGCCTAGAACCCCTATCAGGGGCTTTCCTCTTCATTCAATACTTCAGGAGGGGGAACTGGTCCGGTCTTTGGTAACTCTGTGTTGGGAGGAGGTTCCTCTCCTTTTTCTACGAGTTCTTTCTAGCAACCTGGTGCCTCATCAAATCCAAGGTATTCTTTTTAGAATATAGGGAATTCATCCCATCAAGGATGGAATCCTTAGGCTCCGCCTTGTTTACCTTTTCTGGCAATGTTAAACTTGCCAGATCTGTCGAAATTGACGAATGATCCGATCTGGTACAGTCCGGGGTGGCCTCCGGTTCCGACCAAACTACCTTCAGACATTCCAAAGTTTGAAGGCAAGAATGGAGAGGACCCGGCCGACCATATCGCCACCTTCCATTTATGGTGCTCTTCTAACTCCCTGATTGATGATTCAATTAGGTTGAGATTGTTTCAACGCACCTTAACTGGAAACACTGCCAAGTGGTATATTGAGTTAACTGGGGGCAGTTTTTCTACATTTGGAGATCTGGCTGTTACATTTCTAAATCATTTCCAGTTGCCCATCCGTTATGACGCCGAGACTGAACTCCTAGCTAATTTTAAGCAGGACGATGCAACCCGCATTTCTGACCATATTCAGGAATGGCGGAGAAGGAAGAGGCTTATTAAAGCTCATATTCCAGGAGATTTCCTTTTGGAATGGTTTCTGAAATCTCTGCAGTCAGACATTTCTAAGGATGTATCCCTGTCTGGGATATTTTCTGAGGAACAGGCTATTTTTAGGGCCCAACAGCTTGAATTGATATATTCTCAGTCTGGAGTCCTTCATAAATATTTTCCCAATGCTCCTCACTCCAAATTAGATTTATCCAAGACTAAGCCTGGTTCTCATGGTGATGGAGTTATTGTGTCGATCAATAGTGGTGCAGCTAACCTGCTTACTCAATTGCAACAGTTTTCTATACAACCTGCTCCTTCTGATCAGGTTGTGCCTACTGAGTCATCGTCTTCCCAATATTTGTCGGTAAATGTCGTCCAAACTTCCGACCCCAAAGGAAATCAACAATCCAAAGGGAAGAAGAAAGGATGGAATAATAAGAAAAAGGGCAAGAATGGGAAGGGTAATGTGAATAAAACCAACGAGCATGTTGGTGAGGGTCAAAAGGATAAAAAGAAAGTGAAGTTTCCATGCAAGTTATGTTCTGGAGACCATCTTACTCACCTTTGCCCTAAAATTCAGGATGCACAGCGCTTGTTAGCTCAGCAAGGTTCTTCTAGTTCCTAGGCTATGTTGACAAACCCTTTTCTCCAAGGGCAACAGCTAGTTGTTGGCGCGAATCAAAATATTGGGGCTTCCTCTAGGGGCACCCAGGAAGGGGAAATTCCGTCAAACATATACATGATGAGTGCTCACGTGGATGTCGCTACGAGATCCCGTGATTATGGCGAAGAAGAGTCTTCGAAAGCTAAGGGTGCTCCCGATGCTACCGAGCTACTTCATATCACGAAGCCTACTGTTGAGCCTATACCTCGGATGCCCAAAGCATCTACTAAGCGTACAACGATTAATACAAATGCCAGGGCTGCCCTGAATTACTCTAATGTAGAAGATCTGGCGCAGGGTCCTTGTGCCATGTCGGCTCTAGAGGTGCTCCAGTCTTGTCTGGCTTAGCGCAGTGCTATACTCGCTGCTCTTGGGGCTGTCGATCCAAATAACTCTCTTATAATTACATTCGATATGACTAATTTTAAAAAGAGACTCCCCCATCATATGTCTTTTCATATCAAATCATCGTACCGGAAATGCAATATTTTTCAGACGGTCGTTGATGAGGGTGCTTCCACATGTGTGATGTCTCTCACATGCTGGAAGGGAATTGGATCTCCCGCAGCTGTTCCATCTGCTACTCTTCTGACTGCGTTTGACGGTCATTCTCACAGACCACATGGTATTGTCCCAGCTTTTCCTATCTGTGTTGGGGGAAAAACTGTAAATATAGAGGTTGAGATAGTTGATGCAAGCTTGGACTACAACCTTCTGTTGGGGAGAAATTGGATTTATGAGATGGATGCCATTGCATCTTCATTGTTTCGGATTACTTGTTTCCCTCACGAAGGGAGGATTGTTACAGTGGACCAACTGGACTGTCTTCCTGTAGACCCGAATGCATCTACTGACTCAACTATTCCAAAGTTGGATAATACCAAGTCGCCTGTTGAGAATTTAGGGGTTGGAATGTATTCTTCCTTGATGGGTAATTTTGATATTCCACCTTCTATGGTTCATATAAATGCAATTTCATCCTCCAGGGCTCCTCTTCGAAGAGAGTTCTTTAGAACTCATTATTTTTCAGACCCTTGGACCTTTTCTTCCCCTACCACCACATTAGCGGAAGGTCAAGTGGGTGGAATTGCATTTCCGATTTCTGTAGCTGAGATTGCTTATCAATCTATTGTTGACTCTACAGAGTCCATTCCAGCTCCTCTTTCATCAGAAGAGTTGGATGGAGATGTGGCTCCGGCTTGGACACTTAGTTCTTCTTCTGCCCAGGATTGCCTTGATACCACTCTTCCATATGAAGAGGCCATCCTGGAAGCTATGACTCGTATAGATAGACTGTGGGATGATTTGCATCATCGATCATACTTTTTACCTGATTTGAGCGAATTTGAAAGAATTTTTCCAAGTCCTCTGTCTCCTGGTCCTGTTCGCCCAGTCCTGAACCCTTTAGCACCAACACAGGTATATGTTGAAGGGAACATGGCTGTGATTTCTCCAACTATCCCGGTGAACATTTCCAGGGATCCCAATGTTATTAAGAATGTCTTCATCGGAGCTGAATGTTCCCCTAAAGAGATTCATATTTACACCGATCTCTTTAAAGAGTATAGGGATGTATTCGCTTGGTCTTATGAGGAAATGCCTGGTATAGATCCATCTATTGTCCAGCATGAGATCAAGACTTACGAAAATGCTAAGCCGGTGAGGCAAAAACTTCGTCCGGTTAAGCCTAGGAAGGCTGCAGCTATCAAAGCTGAGGTGGAGAAGCTGCTTAAGGCAGGGTTTATTTATCATGTTCCTTTGACTGAATTGGTTTCAAATCCTGTTCCCGTGGATAAAAAACAAGGAACAATTCGAGTTTTCATCGATTTCAGAGACCTTAATAAAGCATGTCTGAAAGACAATTACCCCACACCATTTATAGATCAGATCATCGATGAGTGTGCCAGAAACGAGATTTTCTCCTTCATGGACGGTTTCTACGGATATAATCAGATTACTATCCGTCATGAAGATTAGCATAAGACTGCCTTTATTTTTCCCTGGGGTACGTTTTCTTACAAGAAGATGCCTTTTGGTCTTAAAAATGTTGGGGCTACGTTTCAGCGGGCCATGTCATATGCCTTCCACGAAATCAAACATATTATCGAGGCATATTTGGATGATTTAGCTGCTCATTCTCAAAAGTGGATGGATCATCCTGCTCACCTCCATCAAGTATTTGAACGATGTTGTTTCTACAAGATTAGGTTGAATCCGAACAAGTGCGTTTTCGCTGTTACATCCGGTCGGTTATTGGGATTCATTGTGTCTAGGGAAGGGATTAGGGTAGATCCCTTCAAGGTTGAGGCAATACTTCAGTTACCTCCCCCGTCCTCTATTCGTCAACTTCAAAGTCTACAAGGAAAGGCTAATTTTCTTCAGAGATTTATCGTAAATTATGCTGAAGTTACCAAGGGATTTATGAGATTGTTGAAGAAGGGAGTTTCATTTTTTTGGGATGACTTCACTCAACGCTCATTCAATGCTTTGAAAAAAGCATTGACCTCTGCTCCTTTATTGATTCCATCTGATTATAGTAGGGATTTCCTTTTGTATCTTGCAGCAGCAGAATCTACCATTGGTATGGTTCTGGTTCAGGAGGATGATGCTCTTGCAGAGCATGTTATATACTATCTTAGTCGAGGATTGGTAGGACCTGAACTCCGGTATACTCCAATAGAAAAATTAGCTTTAGCAGTTGTTCATGTTGTGCAGTGACTCCGACATTACATTCTTCTACGAAAAACTTATGTTTTGGCAGCAGCCAATCCATTTCAGTTTGTTCTTAGTAGGTGAGTGATTGGGGGCAAATACAATAGATGGATTGTGATTTTGCAGGAATTTGATCTTGATTTTATGTCTGCCAAGTCCAAGAAATCATTGGTTTTCGCGGAATTGATCTCCGAGTTGCCCTGTGGGGAAGAAATGATCTATGATGAATCCTTCCCGGATGAACATTTGTTTCTTATCTCTCCACAGGATCCTTGGTATGGAGATATAATTGTGTATCTCCAGACTGCGAATTTTCCCTCTACTTTTTCGAAAGATGAGCGTCGTAAGTTGCGTCACTTGGCTAAGAATTACTTGATTATTGGTGATGCTTTATACCGTCGAGGGGTTGATTCAATCTTGAGATGTTGCTTAACTCTCGAAGAAGCTGAGGCTGTGCTGAATGATTGCCATAGTGGAGCTTGTGGTGGTCATTTATCTGGGCTTGCTACAGCCCAAAAGATCTTGCGTGCTGGGTACTTTTGGCCTTCGATTTTCAAAGATTGTGTGGAGTCGGTCAAAAAGTGTCATCTGTGTCAAGTTTATACTCGAAAAATGTGCGCTCATCCAGCTCCGCTTTTTCCAGTCATTACTGTCGGTCCCTTTACAAAATGGGGTATTGATTATACTACTTGTAACCCGCCTTCGGCTAAAGGTCACAAGTACATTATTGTAGCAGTAGACTACTTTACGAAGTGGGTCGAGGCTATGCCTACTTTTGGGAATGATGGTGAGACAACAACTCTTTTTCTTTTCAACCAGGTTATTGCTCGTTTTGGTATTCCTAGAGAGATTTTCACTGATCATGGCAGTCATTTTCAGAATAGCATGATGGCTGAGTTGGCTCTAAAATTAGGTTTTCGGCAGGAGCATTCATCTCCGTATTATCCTCAAGCCAATGGGCAAGTGGAAGCCGTGAATAAATCCTTGAAGACAATTCTTCAAAGGACAATTGATAAAGCTCAATCCAACTGGCATATTATGCTATATCCTGCACTTTGGGCATACAGGACGTCAGTGAAAACTGCAACTGGCTTTACTCCGTTTCAGCTAGTGCACGGGTTGGAATCCGTATTTCCCATTGAATGTGAGATTCCTTCTCTTAAGTTAGTTGTTGAACTTCTTCCTGACACTTCTAGTCTTGAAGAACGTCTCCTTCATCTGGAACATCTCGATGAGCAGCGTCGGGAAGCCGCCACGATGAATGAAGCGCATAAAAACCGAGTTAAACTTCAGTACGATAAAGTGGTCAAACCTAGGGTTTTTTCGGAAGGTAACCTTGTTTTGGTCTATGCCCAAGAAAAAGATGCCCTGGGGGCAGGAAAGTTTAAGTCTATGTGGTATGGCCCCTTCATCATTAAAAAATTCCTTAAAAAAGGAGCATATACCTTGGTTGATTTTGAAGGAAACGAGTTGCCGGAGCCCAGAAATGGGCTCTATTTGAAAAAGTATTATGCCTAGGCTTCGGCCTGGCATGTTGCTTTTGTATATAGTAGTTTTGCTTTGTACATATCTGGTTGTTTTTCGATCTTTGATGGGTTGGTGATGTTTTTGATCTGCTTTGGCAGGTTGTGTCAGATGTCATGAGTCATTTTGGTTTCGCCGATGGTGCTAGTAGACACACCCGGAACTTAGCTTCCGCGGCTTGGGTGCTTCATTATCCTTCCGGTCAGCTGTTAGTATCAAGAGGGGTCTGCATTGGTCCTTCTTCCAATAATATAGCAGAATACACTACAATTGTTTATCTACTCTCGGAGGCAATATCTTTGGGTGTTGATTCGTTGGTAGTTTTCTTGGACTCTCAGCTGGTGGTGTCGCAGTTGAACAATACTTATCGGGTTCGAGATCCATTTTTACTCTGGTTGTTCTTGAGGGTACGTTTGTTACAAAGATCATTTCAATTTTTAACTTTCATTCATATTCCTCGAGCTGACAATTGGATGGCAGACTCATTAGCTAATCAAGCAAATGATTGGCATATTAATCATTCCATACAATAAAATTTAATCATCAAAAACATCATACAATTTTATACATTTGTCACATCACATCAAACATCGTTGTATATATATCATCAGAATGTTCAAAAAACTATACAAAATTTGGATTCATAAGTCATACAAAAAATTGGGCTTATGCCCGATCATGTTCAGTCTCAAAAAATATACAGTCATCTGGTATATCATATCTATCTACTCCTGTGGTCCCTGCCCAGAAATTGTGTTCCTATAGAACATGATCGCGGTGGAAACTCGGCGGAATAACCGTACCCAATCACGGGGTACTCCTACTACCCGTCTCTGGATGGCTTCAGGCAGATCTTCCACTACAGCCATAGGTACTTCGCGAGTTAATCCCTCCAAGTTCCTCTGTACAACCTGGAGGGTCCTGTCTGGATCTACTGTATCCGCCTCGCCTCTCCGACGCTTATGTCGTGGGTAACCCTCATGTTGGACTGGTCCAATATCTGTATCATGATCATTTTAAAATTGTAATTCATTTTGAATCCAATCAAAAACATCTTTGTTTTTCACATTTTTTCACATATATTGAAAAAATCCAAAAAAAATTATATAAGTCAAAAATTGCAAACTTACTGACTGTACCCCATGCCACGCCAGGTGGAATGACGAGGTCTGGATCGCCTTGGAAATCCATCTTGGCACAGAGATAGTCCTCCACAGCGATGATTTGTTCTCCCCACCATTGGAAGAACTCATCATCCCAAGTGGTTCGGGGAACTTCACTTCCCTCCAATCTCTTCATCAAGTCAGCCCATCAAGCAATTCTTGGGTCTCTCGGGTTGCTGATAGAAGAGATCACTTTGGGTCTCAGTCCAGGAATCTTCTCGAAGAAGAATGTCATCAAGATTGTACCATATCCAAAATGTTTTGTCTTTACTTTTCGGATGGAAGTCAATTGTTGTTTCATATTCATTAGTAGAGCCATGCACCAATCATATAAATGAGGTAAGAATTCCACAGCTATACTCATTTGAGTCCTGGATGCCTGGTGTAGGGAAGCAAATCCTGCTACCCTGCCAATGGTAAAAAGGAGAATTTTCATGTGCAAGTCTCTTAAATCTTTAATAGCAATTTGAGTTCCAACTTTCTTGGAACCCTCTACACAGTAGACGTGGACGTAATCTTCCACGATTAGCCCTCCCAAAGGCTTACCATGCAAGTCTACTGGCTCCCCCCTCCGGGAGATTCCAGTAATAAAATAGATATCTTCCAGCTCGATGCGTATGGGCATTTGATCTATCATGAAGCAGTCTTCTTCCGGTTCCCAATAATTCACAAGCATTTCGAGCAATCGGACATTACTCTTCATATTTGGCATTTTGAAAAACTTGAGCAATCCACAATTTCAAATAATATTGAGTGATACTTGGTCCCGCATGACTTCATTGTCAATGGCACTGTGTTCATGCTCTCTCCAAGATATATTCATCCTGAAAAAAATCAATAATTCGTTCATTAGCTACGCATTTTTTCATTTTGGGTTGCGCATACGCGACTTTCTTTGTACACAGTCGTGTATATATGTGACTTGGTCATTATAAACCCGCGTATGTGCAAACCCGCGATTTTAAACAAATGGTTCTACAGTGAAAATTCCTAATTTTTAACTTATGGACGGACAAAATGAATAACAAGGATGAATTAAGAGCTTACCTAACAAATTCGGTGAAGTTTGACGGTCGATTGCTCCTGTTTTGATGAAAGAGGATTTTTCTCCAGATCTCTTTTTCCCAATTCAGCAATGTCACAATGAACCAAATGTGAGGTAACTTGTCTATTTATGCCCAAAAAGTTGAAAATTTTCGCAAAAATTTGTTATGCTTATTTTTTCAATCTATCTTAAGCTGTATAATCCGGATGCTTGGAAGTGCCCAGATTGGTATATTTTCAGGTACATTTTGATGAACTCAAGATTTTTCCCGGTTTTTGATCCATGACTGCTGACCCGTCATGGCAGGTATATGATCTTCACTAGCATATAGGTTAGGGAATCCACTTTTCGTTTCATTTTTCATACTAGCCTCCATTCTGATCACTTACCATAGGGTCGATCCCATCAGTTCATGATTATTTCACCCATTTCACTCGCCGATTATTTAATCATGACTTGGTGGTAGAGCCTTCCTTTACATGTGCTTCCTAGTTAGTTCTTCACTATCACTTGTTGCCCATGCTGCATTTTATGTAGGCTCGGGAGTCCTCTTTAGTCCCGCCATGACTTATGTGTTGAAGCTTCATTCTTCTTCTTCCTCACTATCATTTTTTCTGGCTATTACCCTAGAGGCTCCCTGGTGTTGTTGATTTGTATTACTGCATTGCATATTGGCTACTTGTTTACCCTGGCCCTTAGCCGGCTTCATTTGGACTCGATGTTTAAGCCAACTTTTAACCTTGACTATCTGTAAAAGTTAACCATTGCATGCACTTAGCTATCGCAACTTGACACCCTTTTTACCCATGGATGGAACATTCCTTTGAGTATCGCTTACCAGTTTCCACCACCTTGCATTGAGCATAGGATTGTTCCTATCCCAGGAACTAGTGCATCTGTTTCTTGATACTCGTTCTATCAATTGTACCATAGCATTCTTTTATTTTTTTTTAGGCTTATTATATGAAAAAGACAAAAAAATCAAATATAACAAAAAGAGCGGGGACGAGATATAACTTCGTAATTTGATGGCAGTACAGCGTCAGTTTGTCGCCCTTGAACAAAGCACATACACTTATATATTTCCTCCATTTGGGATGGTTTTAGTTTTGACCTAGGTTTAGCCTTTGCCTTGTTTCACTAGTCAGTCCTCCTGCGGTTGGTTACCTCTTCCAATCATATGGAGAGTTTTTTTTTTCCTCCTGCATAACAGACTTATACAGTGTCACTTTTTACTGCGATGGTCATCACGAGTCGTGCTTTTGTTCAAGGGAGGTCTAACCAGAGTCGGCCATTCTGCGGTGTCTCTTGACTCATTATTCATTCGGCCTTCCCAGTTTTGTCAGTATCTTGTTCTATCACATCAGATGTTTTGGTATTCTGCTCATGCTAGTTTGAGAAGGTCTCCATTGACTTCTCACTGGCGGGTTTGTCTCTTATCGACTACGACATATTGCTCTGAGAGCAAACCTAGAGCCGCACCCTGGCCCTATTTCCATCATTGATATGTGACCTTGTGCTCAGCATTTGATCATCATTATGGGTCTTTGACTGAGTGGTTTCCCCTGTGTTCAACGTCAGCATACATTATCACACTTGGGATTCGTGCATTACCTTGATTTCCATTTGACCCTATCGGTGGATTTCTCGCCTCTGTGTCAGCTTTCATTATTGGTTGGTTCAGAGGGTTTCTTCCGTGCGCTAGCTTCATCTTGTGCATGTCGGAAACGCACTTCGGTTTTGGTTCCATCACTCTACTTCGTCCGATTCCTTCCAAATCTTGGCCTGCGGGTTACACTCGCGCTGGACTGATGTGGGATGCCTTAATGCCTTCCTTCCAGCAGATCTTTTCCCATCGACTCCGACTCATTGCTCTGGAAATAAGGTCTAGAGTCTTTTTGTCAGTACCTTAGGGTTTGCAGTCATCAGTGGCAGACTCTTCACTATCGACAGTGGGGATTCATTATTGCCTCCTGATTGGTAGATTATTTCAAGTGTTAGACTTCAACTCATTTATTCGCACTTGTTAGATTGTACTGGGGCACCTTGACACTCATTTTCATTATTGGTGGGTTGTCTCGCATTGGTTAACGGTATACATTATTGACCGGTAATCCAACAATTTCTCACATGGGTCGACTTCAGCTCATTTATTCCCATTGTGTAGAATTGTGCCATAATGATCGGTGAAGACCTCGGGTTGCATCAGCATTTCTCGGTTCACTTTTGACAGTCCATTCAGTTTCTACCAGTGATGTCGTTCACCCTTATATGTTGCAGTGTCAGTACAGCAGCATCCTATATGTTGGCTCCCGAGTTGCGTCATTGTACCATTTATTCCACCTTTTATGATTTGGTACTTGGAGATTTAGTTACTTATATGATCAGACATCCAGTTTCAGCATCATTGATCAGCTTTCTATATGTGATACTTAGACATTGATTCTGACTTGTACTTCTGGGCCATACTCAGATGATTCATTGTGTACTTTCATTTCAGCTATACTTGTATACATTTTGGATCTATTATGTACTTTCTATATGATGTATTTTTTACTGAGCATGGGTATGCTCGCCTCAGCATGAGTTGACTCTCTGTTTTCTTTCATTGGTTTTTGGCAGGTTGAAATCTGGTGAAGCCCTCTCTTGTCCTTGCGAAGTTCTTTCTATGTGCATAATACATTTCGGCCATCATGTACCCCTTCTGACCTCATATATTAGGGGGCATCTGTTATAGCATCATTTTTCACCCTCATGTGATTCATAATTGTCTCCATGGCCTTGGGCACCCATTCCCACAAACTTGAACAAAATTCATAAAAAACAGTGTTAAAAATCCCATACGCGGGTATGCCCAGACTTTTCCACGTGTATACGCGAGTCATGTAATTTTCCGCATATGCCATTAAAATCATTAAAAAATATATAAAAATTCCCTATTTTCGGGCTGGGTTGATGGTTATTCTAGTAGTTCAACCACCCCAGCACGTGGCCCACTGTTTCCAACTGATTGAAACTACTTTGAGGGAGTATAAAAGCCCCTCATGTGCATGGCCTAAGGGAGAGAGAAATTTATAGACATTATACTCTGTTGGAATCCCAATTCAAGTCTGATTTCCCATGCCTCCTACAATTTCCCAGATTTTTACAGGAAACCCTTGTTTCCCGGAGATTTTCATCATTTTATATGCCATCTCGAGTGCACAAGTCTTGAAAGTATCCTAGAAAGGCAAGGGCGGGACAGATCCAGACGACGGTCTGTTCGAAGATCGTGGAAGGATTCAGGTGATCTCTCCACTTTTTATTTCTGTACATGCTGTTCGTAATAAAGAAGAACCATCTTGTTCCTGAATTCACGTGTTAATATTTGCTTGCATATGTGAAAAGGTTATTATTTAAGCATTTATTGTTGTTTATATGATGTTTCACATGGTTTTCACTGACATTTAGGGTAAATATATGCTGTAAAACTAGATTTCCATGCACATTTCTTCTTGGTTTTCAGGTTAAGGAGGAAGAAGGGTTGCTGGGGGTTTGGACCTCGCAGGATCTACATCAAACGTAGGATTATGGGTGAGTTCTACTATCGATGTTATCTAGTTTTTAGCATACAAGTGTGGTTGTGTGAGTCCTTCTTGAATAGCATGCCCTGATCTGTGGAGGTTTTGACCCAACAAACCTCTAGGGTGTTTTTCCCCGAAACATATGCAGAAATTAACCTGATCCTCGCTTGCAGGATCCATACAATCTCATCAAAGAGCTAAAAACTATTCTTTTCTACCTTTCTTTTTTTCCACTTTTCGCCAACCACCAGTGTTGGGTGTGGAAGATACTAAAGGAATTTGATTCTCTTTTACATTTCCTAAGAAATCTTTATCAGAATCTGATCCTTCTGATACATGGGTGCATTTGGATCCACTCACCTCTTTTTCAGGGGTAATTTTTTCATATTGCAACTATGGGACTATAGATATTGGAATTAGTGTGGAGTTGTGATAAATATCATCCTATGCAGTAACCTTATCATTTTTAGGACTATGTTTTGTGTCATTTCGTGGGATATCTGCATCTTCTTCTTCTGCTTCCTTTGATTCTGAAAATTGTGAACCTTTGGGCTTTTGTGGTTGTCTCTTTTTTCTATTAAGGTCCTTTTTATCTTGTTGGCATGTGCTTTGGAGATGCCCCATTTGTAAAAATGTACGACATCAGAATGTCACATTTTCATAGTTAAGAGGTTGTGACCATTATTTATTATTGTAGATCAATATGATGTGATTAGGTAATCTTTGACTGAGATCAATTTCAACACAAATTATGGAAAAATAAAATATGCCTTTATGGGTTCGTTCTTAATCAATATTAAAAAAAATTCCCATGGAACTCCCAATACCTTCTAATACTTTGTGATGCCAGAAGTGTAGAGGTAGATTGTGTAACCTGATTCAAACGGGCATTTTTGATATCCCATGGTGGTAGCATCACATTTGGGAAACCAGGGTATCGTGAAGAGCCCAGCATTGCCCCAAAACCATGGTCCTTCATTTAATACATGTTCCTTCAAGAATTACTTCTTGAAATGACATCCATAGTAATATTGGGAAAGCCTTTTCAAGATGCGATAAAAACTATACACAACACTAATATTCCACAAACAGTCTCTTCACGCTAGATTTACAACCACCAATTTCTTAAGGATATGATTGAAAATGCAAGGTATATCTAATTTTTTACACTAGCTCATGATGTAGTTGGAGAAAATAATGGTACATTATACCACCGGACTTCCCTACTAACTTAGTCATAATTTTGTAGCATCTTCTATCCCCACTATTTATGCTCTCAACATCTATAGAACATAATAATTTTTTAGCTACCCCAATGGTTTCCATCCCCATAGCTTTTTCTTCCTTTGAAATTTGGAGGTGGAGCTCAAATGATTATCCTCTTTCATTTCTAGCAACCTTTCCTAATTGTAGTACTTCAAGTGCCACCATTACCAATCATGAAACCCCATGCAAAATCATCAAAATCTCTTTCAATACCTAAGAAACGTCATGCCTTGTAAGGATACCTTCTATGTCAAAATATTTTACACAATTGATGATGTTATGCAGATTAAATGGTCCCTTGATGCTTTGTTGATGCCTAGCTTGTTCCATCATATTTTAATTTGATATGGCGACAAAGTTGTTTTCCTGCTTCAAGTTTGGCAAGATTAAAGCTAATGTAGCGTTATGATGTATTTCGTCGCTAGCCTAGACAACATAGACTTATTAATACTACCAACAAACTTTTCATTAGGCATCACATTTTGGGTACCATCAAAAATTCGAATTTGAGAATGAACAATCATTCCAGATATTTCCACTTGGACATTTTTCTAGTATAGTTTTGAGAATTTTTCAAATTAGACCATTGAAAACAAGCCTTTATTATCTTTGTCTCTGGGGAATCAAATATTTTTGATAACATAATATGGAGCATGTATTAAGTCCCTTTTCTCATAGCTTGTGAAATTCTATCTCTAATTGGTCTTTTATAATTCCTAGATTCATTCCAAACTCTAACAAACTACGTGCCAAGATTTGTATCATGTAATGTGTATGAATGTTTCCAGACCCTCCCTTTTAGTAGCCATATCTTCAATCAAGCAACTAATAACATAATTTTATGCTTTTTCCTGCACCAATAAAATAATTTCTATGAATATTGTCCATTCATAAGTAATGTATCTAGGAAAGAATCTAACATGACTAGTAGGCATGTATAGTAGTTGGAACTATTGAATTATATCCCATCATAGGCCTATTTGTATCGCGTGTTTATTAAGGGTTTAATTCATCTCCATTTGGGAGGGAATACTCACCCATTCCATATTTATTATTTTGTTTCCTAAATGAATTTAAATATCCGAATTGTAGAAATATAGCATTTTGTCAAAATTGTGGTTGTAAGTTGCTTGAGTATTACTTCAAAGTCTGTCTACCACAATCATTGTTGACTTCTTTTAAATTTTCTTCCTAATCCCTTGATATATTAATCCATCGAAGATTGAAATTATATAGATATATGCATCATTGCATTTGAAGATATTCCAATATGAAAGAAGGTGAATAACAATCTTGACCTTCATATGGTCTAGGAACATATTGCTGGTACATGGTGTCATAGTTATAATGCTATATTATTGATGGATGCACCTACATTGTTTAAATTATCCCATATTCACAAAAAAATCTTAGTTTTTTGTATTTAAATGCAATTTAACACCAAAATCAGAGCATTCTTCATCCTATTTCATTAGACCTAGCATTTTCATGGGCTTATATTATAGCCTAAAATATAAGGCAGTCCAAAAAGTGTTCAACATGTATCAATGGTGATGCTAAAATATTCTAGTTAGAAATATAACTTCATATTGATTGAAATGGCCTCTACATTAATTCATTCCAAAAATTTACGTTGAATGAAATAATTATGTTGATCTCCTCATGGATGTATGTTTTCCCATATAATGTATAAAAGAAAAATGTTTATTGGGTTGTGTTTTTCCTTTATTCACTTCATTCCAACTCAAATACCCATTTGCTTGGGATTCATTGGCTATAGTCCTATATTTATAAATATAGAAAGAGTTGACTGAAATTTATATAATTGAAATAATAGCCACTTGTCCCAAGACTCTTCCAGTTCCAATACAAACTAAGATATTTTAAAAAGATCAATTCTATAAGACGATTTTCACCATCTACAATGGTATTTTTCTCGAAATAACATCCAATGATGACTTGATAAGTGCATTAATTGCACCATTATTTTCTTTTTCAAATCCTGAACCTGTAATTTCCATCAATGGTTTAATGGCTTTCCTTCAAGAATTACTTCTTGAAATGACATCCGTAGTAATCTCTCTCATGTTGGGAAAGTATTTTCAAAATAGGATCAAAACTATCCACAACATTAATATTTCACAAACAGTCTCTTCACACTAGATTTATAGCCACAAATTTCTTAAGGATATAATTTACAGTGGAAGGTATATCTAATTTTTTACACTAGCTCATAGTGTAGTTGGAGAAAATAATGGTACATCGAACCACTGGAAATGAGAGAACTAAATAAACAAGAATAAAGTTGAAATTTTCATCCCCCTTTATGGAAGTCAACTTCCCTTATATTGACTTTTTAGTTTTTGAAGAGCAGTGACCTACCAAAGTAGTGAACAGTTCAAACTCCTGAGTCAAGGATATCTTAGATTTTGTGAGTAGGGAGGGGAAATTAGAAAATGTGGGATCTGCAAGCTAAATATGATATATAACTGTCTAGACCCCAAACTTTATATTTTTTATTCCTGTGATAATGGTTGATGTCCCCTATGCCATCCCATGTACTCCCTTGAGTCCCATTGAATCCCTGATATTTAGGGTGTTATAGTTAGGCACAAGGTGGGAGTTGGTCTTCTATATGTCTAAAAATTAACTTAAATGCCCTACTTATTCAATGTAGCATTATTTATGTGGTTATGTCTGCACCTGAGTTTTAAAGTAATGTAAATTAAGAAATTAAAAATCGATAATTAAAAATAAAAACATACCTATAAAAGATATATGTCCTATAAAATAGGGGAAAAATTGAAAGCCCTAAAATCAATATCCTTGTTGAAATGAATACCCAAGGGGTTTGGGGATGGTGGAGAAAAACCTGGTTGCAGAATTAGAGATAATTTCTCAATATTTTCCTTGTAGAAAATATTCGTCAAATAAAATTTGGTTAGCCCTACAATCGAGATGACCTGTCAATTGAGTTGTTGTTCAAGAACTCAAAATAACAAGGGAAACTCGCATTTCTAGCCTAAAAGCTGGAAAAAAATAATTTTAGATTTGATGGAATTGCAAAAAATATATGTTAACGTCGTACAATCCAGATTAAGATGTCTATATTTGTGGAGCAATAATGAATCTTCTTAGTTCACAAAAACCATATAATTTCTTAACACCTTTCAAAGGGTTCGTTCTAATAATTTATTGATTTTGAGAAATGTTACAAATATCTTTGATTTCTCTCAAAATATCTTGGATTTCTCTCAATAATTTCAATTATTTCCAAGCTTTTCAAGTTGGAAATTTTTCTAATATTTTTTTAGGTTTTCAGGCCGAGTTTATGCTGAAAAATAATTTTCAATAACTTCCAATATTTTCCCCAACATTTTTTGCTAGTTTCTTTTTGGACCCCTAAATACAGATTCCCCAAAAAAATATTTGAAACATTGAATTTGAGATCACAAGGATTTGTTGCTTAAATCAGGTCATAACCTAGAAAATTATCATAAAAGATGTAGGTAGATGGAATGTTTTTACTACCATCCAAGGTAAATCTCTCTGTTGTGGAAGTTTAAGAAATTGGTGATGAAATGTCGAATTTTCCTTCTTGGCGTGCTCCATAAATGTGCCTACTAGGAGTTTGGATGTATTGCCTCATAGTCCTTGTATATGATTTATATAGTTGTGTATATATTTGCATGTCAGTGTAATGTAGAGCTTAATCATTCCAATTAGGGGTGAAAGTGACTAAAAGTAGGTAGAAAAATGGTAAAGTACATCATCCATAAGGGCATATTCTCTCCCAATGGAAGTGAAGCTCTTAAGTAAATAGGGAAATATTCTTCTGGTCCATAATATGCTAGAGCTTTAAATATAGTAATGTATTTACACAACGGATATTCAAAGACAGGCAATGTAGAAATTGTGCCCCAAAAGTCATATAAATGGCTTTCTCTTGTTTATTTTGCATTTGATATGTACATTACTTTACAGTTGAATAACACTATCTATTCCATATTGGTGTATGATAAAAATCTTCATAGCACAAATATACATTTGGCAGTCTTGATTTATTCATTGGAGCATATGCATATTTTACACAAAGTAGTTAACTTAGTTCATAAATATTACAATCTCAAACTTCTTCTAAGACTTATATAATGGAGTAAATGTATTCTACTTTTATGTTTGGTACTTCCCAACACTTCATTTACACCTCCACCGACTTTTCATAACTTCCATAACGATTAGGTAGGGACTTGCAACTTCGATGTTATTTTTCTTGTCTAGTAAAAGATTTTCCAATACTTTACAAAGTTTTATAATTTATCGAAAGTTGTATAATTTACAATTTATAAAGTTTAAAGGTTTAATTTTTTAATTTCTAGTTCTTTAAAGACTGCTATCTCAATGGAAGAGCATCTTCTTTACAAGCAGGAGGTTGGTGGTTCGATTCCATTGCGCCGTGACATTCATATGGAATGGTGACGATTAGTTTTTCGTGACAAAGGCTCTTTTGACCATCACCAATGAGCTTATGGTGACATTTTTAGACCCTCACCAATGAACTTATGGTGACATTGTTTGACAGTCACCAAATATGAAATGGTGAGGGTCAATAACTGCCACCATATATATGCATAAATAGCGATGGGCATGAAAGGTGCATTGTCATAAATCGTTGTTGTTTAAATGAAATGGTGACGGTAATTATCCATCATTATAATAATTATTTGTGACGTACCTTGAATTTCATCACAACACCTATACTTTTTGTGATGTTAAGTTGTTTTGTGACGAAGGCTATAAAATCGTGACAGTTACTATTCATCATTATAAATCATTATTGGTGAAGAACCTTGAATGTCACCACATCACCTATACTTTTGGCAACGAAACCTTTGGTGAAGTTCAGTTTTTTGTGACAGAGTCTCTTTTGATCATCACCAATGACCTTATGGTGACATTTTTTGACCCTCACCAAGGTCCTTTTTTCTTGTAGTGTATGAAAAACTGCCACATGGCAAGGAGAGTCGGATGGCTTTCGTTCATACATTTAAGAAAAAAAATGGATAACATGATAACATATAAAATAATTAATAAAAAAAATGAGGTGAAAAGGAAGTTCACTCAAGGAGAGGGGTTGAACTTCACAGTCTCGTCTCCATGACCATACAATGGGGGCTGGATCCAATTGTAATGACCCCCCTTACTCTGGGAGGGTATGTGGGTATGTTACAATATCCTTATATATTTTCTCAAATGTCAAGTTTAGAAGCATATTGGATGCAATATTAAATTCCACATCTAACGAGTACCCACTCTGCATTTTTATAAGTAGATCCACATCGAAAAAAAATGTACATACATGAAAAAATTGTGTTTTTTTCAATGTGTGTCTACTCAGAAGTATACATAGTGGGAACTCATTGGTTGTGGAATTTAATTCCACATACAACATGTGTCTATACTTGACATTTGAATAAAACTATAAGGATATAAGCCAAAAATACAATTAATAAAGTAATTTTATTTCTTTTCCCTCTAATATATTTATCCCTAGCGACAACATCATCATATTGAATCTTATTGGTTCTTTTAAATTTAATTATGTTAGCACAATTTTTTTAGGCCCATTTTTTACCTCAAAATTCCCCCAAGTGACATTATTCTCGGGCCTTCCATCTCAAAAACCATCATCTACCATTCCTGGATAAATATTTCAACTCACCTATATCACATACATGTATTTACATGAGATGTCACCATAAAAGTTTCAATAAAAATTATTTTGTCTCAAGAATTTTTGATATAGAAACAAGATTTCATACATATGAAATCCTTCTCATAATGTTTTCATTTTTGCATGTAGTAGTGCTCAAACTTCATTATGGATTACATTCATTGCCATATCCAAGGCCATTCTACCTAAATTTTGAACCTTTAACTAGCCAAAATATGTTAGGATTAATGGATATAATCCTTCCATTAAATCTTTCACAACAACTCCTCACATGATTATGATTATTTCACACTTAACACTTCAATCATTTTTATTCATATAACATATGAAATAAAAATAAGCAATCATTGCATTATATATTTGCATCACAATCATTATAAAACTTTCATACTACAATCAAAAATTTATTTTAGAAATTGAAATGGACATAATCAATTGTTGCATAGTATATCTTTCCACTGAGATTCATGTCCTAGAATTCACGGATAATTAGTTTCCACTTTGCTATTTTTGGGGTGAGGGATTTGGTACCACTCATTTTGGTGGGGGAGGGGTGGAGAAAACAAATTCCCCTTAGTTCCAATCGCTCGCTCATCTCCATCTACTGCCATATCTATTTTGTTTTATTTCCTTGATCCAACTATTGATATAAAAGAAAGAAAGCAAATAGAAGAAAGTGAATGAGTTGGGTTTACTTATTTCTTCATGTTCTCTTCTAATAATAAGTCCTCACTATATGTGTGTGTGTGTGTGTGTGTGTGTGTGTGTGTGTGTGTGTGTGTGTCATAATTCTCCGACACATCTCCCACCCTAAAGGCTCACTCACCAGAATTCCTTGAGTATTGAAATTTGTTTCCTTCCATTACATTTGGTTCCAAAAATGCTTGTTTTGTACAAGAATGTGTCCTCTAAATGCTTCCAAAATTTGCATCAAATGATATTAGCAAGCTTTTCAAAATTAAGAGGTATGTGTATGCTAACTACATACCCACATCTCACATGAACATGCTAGTACTATCTTGTAGCCCATTATGTTAGATGATTAATTAACAATTAATCTTGATTAGTAAATAATATATGATTAACCTTAAGCTTGATTAATGGTCAAGTTGATGGTTAGCCTTGAGCTTGAATAGTTATTACTTAACCCTTAAGCCTAACTTATATTGATTAATAAATTATATTTTAACGTGATTATTTAATATTTAATTTGATAGCATTATCGTGAATCCATATGGTTGAGTTATTTTTTATTATTAATATTTTATTGTTATTAATACTTTATTATCTATCCCTTCAAGGCATTAACACGATGGTTCCTTCTAATTAACTAGAGGATAAGAGAAAAGTAGGACTGGCTCGAGGAGAGGCATGGGGGGAGAGAGTTGGTGACATAATGGGAGTGGGTGACATTTAGTTTGGGGGAACTTATTTATTTATTTTTCTCATGCCCAAATATGTGGGAGAGAGAGAGTCAAGAGAAAGGAGAAAAATGGGATAGGGTGAACTTGGACATGGACAATGAAGGTTGGATTTGGGAGGGTGCTCAATTTAGAATTAAGCACATTATAATTGTAGTTGGACTTGGGATGAGAGGGTTATGGAACCTCTCTTGGCCATTAAAATTACATGTGGATTACAAAAGTACTGTGAAGATGGAACGAAATAAGTCATTGTACTTTGTAAAGTCAAAACATATGATAGAAATTTCACTTAATATGATAGAAAGTGCACTTAATATGATAGAGTAATTCTTTTTCTTTTATTCTCCACTTCATTATGTTACTTTTACATGCATAATTTAATATATGGGCATTTTGAAAACATGCTAGGATGATTCCTTAATTTATACATTTTTATAAATCTTAGATGGTTTCCTAATATTTATGCCCTTTCCTAATGCACTTGTGTGTAGACATGTGAATGGTTTGACTAATAGAATCACACTCCCTTAATTACCCCCACCCACCTTTTTATAAAAAACTAAGAGTAGTCTATGTTATGTATATGGTTGTTAGAGGTTCAAGACTAGGTAAGGAGGAAGGCAAACCAAGACTCCATATTTCTTCCCTTCCCTTAAATCCTTTAACTTAAGAAGGGTCAGACCTTGAAAATTTCCTATTAGTCCTAATTTTTAGGGGAATAAATATGGAGTGAGATATGTACCAAGCTAGTCCAACTTGATGGAGATAGAATCTCCCATGGCATATATTTTCGGGAACTTAAATCTAGAGCCATTATGCATATAAGAAAAGTAAATATTTCTACTAGGGTTTTCTGATTTTTTTTCCTTGTTGTCATTGGGGCATATCCCAAATAAAAAACATGGGTTCACATTACTGACATCCTTGTCTTACTAAAGTGACACTACCTCATTCGACCAAAGAGTCTACCACCCATGCAATATAGGAAAAGGTTTCAATCAATTTTGGAGTGAATATTTTAAGACTCACACTTATCATTAATCTATATTGACTCTACATTATTGTAGTATTTACCTTCTTCCTAAGAAAATGAAACTCTTTCAAGTTTTGGGTTTGACTAGTTTCAATTTCATTTCTTTTCAAACCACTATTAGTTACCGAATGTAAGGAGAATCTTAGTTAAAACTTAATAAATTTAAAATTTTAAAATAAAAAAAATAAAAATAAATAAATAAATAAAAACATTATTGAAATTAAAAGTAAAAAAATGAAAAATTAATTAAAAATAAAAAATGAAAAATAAAATACCATAAAAATATTAAATTTAAAAAAATATATATTAAAAAAATAAATAGATTTTAAAAAATAAATTAAATTTAAATTATAAAAAATAATATATATATATATATATATATATATATATATATATATATATATATATATATATATATATATATATATATATATATGAACTTAAATTAAAAATATATATATTAGATTTTATTAAATTAAAAAAAAATGTTAATATTAAAATAACAAATTAAATTTAAAAAAAAACAAATATTAAATTTTAATAAATAAATGAATAAACAAATAAATTTTGAAATAAAAAATAAATTTTAAATATAAAGAAAAAAAAAACATTGTTAAAATAAAAAGTTAAAAAACTTTAAAAATCAATTAAAATTGAAAAATTAAAAAAAATATATTAAATAAAAAATAAAATAAAAAACAAATTAATTTGAAAATATTAAGTTTATATATATATATATATATATATATATATATATATATATATATATATATATATATATATATATATATATATATATATTCAACATTTTATAAGATTATGCTAAAAACAAAATTGTTTCTCCAAAAAAAGATTGAAAAAACACTCTCAAAACAAACCCAGTTGATGTTGGAATAACAAAAAAAAAATTGTGTCATATTTTTGATATTTTTAAAAATAGAAATAACATTTTTTTATTTTAAAAAATCAAACATTAAAATAAACCTAAAATTTAAGAAAAAAATAAATTTAAAAAATAAAAATAGGAATAAAAATATAAAAATAAAAACAAAATAAAAATTTTAATTCAAACATTAAAAAAACCAAAAATTTAAGAAAAAAATAAAAAATAAACAAAAAATAAAAAAATATTAAAGATTAAAATTTCAAAATATATAGAAACAAAAACAATAAAAATATTAAATTTAAAAAAAAAAAAAAACAAGTGAAAAAAGAAAGAAATTATAAAAAATAAAATATAGAAATTAAATTTAAAAAAAAATGTTTATTAAATTAAAAAAATAATAATAATTTTAAAATAAAAAATTAAATTTAAAGAAATATATATTAAATTTTAATAAATTTAAAACTTTAAAATAAATAAAAATAAAAAAAATACATTATTTAAATTAAAAGTAAAAAAATAAAAAATTAATTAAAAAAAAATGAAAAATAAAATATGAAAATATTAAATTTATAAAAAAAAAAAAAAAAAATTATAATAAAATTTTTTTATAATATTTTTCATTACAATGAAAATATTAAATTTAAAAAATATATATTAAAAAAACAAATAAATTTAAAAAAATAAATTAAATTTAAATTATAATATATATATATATATATATATATATATATATATATATATATATATATATATATATATAAACTTAAATTAAAAATATATATATTATATTTTATTAAATTTAAAAAAATGTTAATATTAAAATAACAAATTAAATTTAAAAAAGAAAAATATTAAATTTTAATAAATAAATGAATAAACAAATAAATTTTGAAATAAAAAATAAATTTTAAATATAAAGAAAAAAAAAGAACATTGTTAAAATAAAAATTTAAAAAACTTTAAAAATCAATTGAAAATGAAAAATTGAAAAAAATATATTAAAAAAAAAAAAAAATTAATTAATTTGAAAATATTAAGTTTAATTTTAAAAAACTCTAATTTTAAATACACAATTTTAATTGAAATAAAAAAATATAATAATTTTATGTAATTAAAAAAATAAAAATAAAATTTAAAAATATATATTAAATTCAAATAAATTTAAAAAAAAATACAAAACTAATTAAATTTTAAAAAATTAAATGAAAAAACTAAACATAAAATTTAATAATTAAAAAAATATATATGATTTTTTTTTTTAAATCAATTAAATTAAAAAAATACAAAATTTAATAAAAATTATTAACAAAATTTAGAAAAAAAAATTAAAAACAAAAAAAATTGAATAAAATTAAAAATTAAAAATAAAAATAAAACAAATAAATTAAAACAAATTAAATTTCAATTATAAAAATTAAATTAAAAAACAATAATTTCAAATTTTTTGAATTTAAAAAAAAAAAAAAAAAATTTAAAGAAAAATCAAGTTAAAAAAAAAAATAAAAAAGAAATTGATCGTGGTGGCGCCGCCAATCGGCCTCCTGCCCAGGTGGCGGCAGAGGTCGGTCGCTGGGCGGGTGGGGAGACTGCATGCAGCCCCCCGCCCTCCCAGTGGCCAGCCTCCGCCGTCACCTGGGCGAGAGGGTGATTCCCGGAATAGTCCTCGCGTCGCGGGAAAGCGATTCCTGGAATCGGCCTCCCGCCGCGAGAGGGTGATTCCCGGAATCGGCCTCCCGCCCAGGTGGCAGCGGAGGCCAGCCGCTGGGCGAGATTCTGGCCTCTCGCCCAGGCGGTGGCGGGGGCCTGCTGCTCGGTGGGCGGGGGCTTGCATGCAGCCTCCCTGGGGCCCGCCAAGCGGTTGGCCTTCGCCGCCACCTGGGCGGGAGGCCGACTGGCGATGCCACCACGATCAATTTTTTTTTTTAATTTATAATATTTTTTTTAAATTCAAAAAATTCAAAATTATTATTTTTTTAATTCAATTTTTTTATTTTAAATTTAATTTGTTTTAATTTTTTTGTTTTTTTGTTTTTTTAGTTTTGTTTTTAAATTTAATATTTTAGATTAATTATTTTTTAAAATTTAAAATTTATTTATTAAATTTATTAGATTTTGATTTAATTTAAATTTTTCTTTTTAATCTTTTAGTTTATTTAATTTTTCATTTTTAAATTTTATAAACTATTTTATTTTTTAAAAAAAGAGAGTAAATTTATGGATATTTGTTTTTTAAGTATTTGCATGTGGTTTTTTTCATTTTTTTGTTTTTTAATGATAGTTTTTTTTATTTTATTTATTTTATTTTAATTTTCTTTTTCAATTTTAAATTTTTTTTTTTTTTTAATTTGTTTTTTTTGTTAATTTTAAAATTTGTATTTTTTTTTCTTATTATTATTATTTTTCTAATTTAAAATTTAAATTTTTTTTTCTTTTTTGTATTTTATATTTTTATCTAAATTTTAATTTTGTGATTTAAATTATTCTTAAATTTTCTATTTAATTGTTTTTTTTAATTATATGGTTTTTTTTAGTAACTTAGAAAAAAATGTTTTTGATGTTTTTTTTTTTAATTTTTTTGGTTAATTTTTGTTTTTTTTCCTTTAAATTATGTGTTTTTTTTTTCAAATTTTGTCATTTCTTTTGATATAATTTTCGAATAGTTTTTTTTGTTTTATTTATTTATTTTTGTTTAAATTTTTTATTTTTATGAGTTAATTTTGTTTTTTTTACATTTTTATTGGTTTTTTTATTGTTTATATATATATATATTTATCTAAGTTTTGTGTTTTATTACCAACATGAAAATCACCACTCTAAAAAAAAAAGGTTGATGCTGCATCAATACATTTCAAAATTAGCATGAAAATCACCACTCTAAAAAAAAAATTTGATGTTGTATCAATACATTTCAAAATTAGCATGAAAATCACTAACATTTTAAAACAAATATTCATACTTCATAAATAAAAATATTAGAGTGTCAAAAATGTGCACAAAAAAAAGGGTGATTCTGCATCACGACTTTTCAAAATCGGGTGCTTTTTATGCTACCAAAAAAAAATAGGTAACAGTGCGATTACCTATTTCATCAGTAACAGTGTTCTCCCAATATGAAGAAAAAACATATCCACAGGAAAGTAAGAGAGAAATCGACAGTATATGTTTATTTCCCCTAGAAATGGGAATGCCAAGACCTGTTCCTACCTAGAGCACAGAGATCAAGCAACATTTCACCAAAATATCTGGAATAAAGAAATACAAAGAATGGAATTATTGTCTTGAGCATCTCAATCATTTAAGACATAAAAACATCTCTATGTTGTGCAAAAATTTGAGGATATTTGGGAAAAGGAAGAAAGAGAAACTAAAAGTTCCAAAAGACATATAAGATGTCAATTTACCAAATTCGATATGTTACTAGTGCATTTTCCTTTAGTTGTAATGTCCCCAATGTTTTCTCTGATTGCAAATTCTTTGTAGATAGGAGTACGATTTGATGTTGACGATACTACAACAATATTCTAACAGAGAAGAGCAATAAAAGAAAAATATTAGTTCTCAAACAAGTAACCAATTTTGATATGAATTTCATATATAAAAAATATGATAAATACATGAAGACAACAAGTACTAGACTAAAAAATTTAAGCTATTAGGAGAGATGGATAAAAATATGGGAATACATCAGAGTTTCAGAATACTTTTACGATGCATCTGGATGTTAGCCTTTGGGGTTACTCCAAAAGTGTTTTCACCTTGCTAGGAGAGCTTTATGCCTCCCATCTCCTTTGCCATGCTTCATGGACATATGCATGGCTCAATTTGGATGGAAGCTTGAGAGGTTAATCTTGCCATCTTCTAGCAACATTCTAATCTATTGTCAAGTGATTAGTTTTTTAAGTTTGTAGCAGAAGTTTGATAGCTTGAGAGGTTAACAAGATCTTGAGTATTCACTGTGACCTATGCCCCTGCCAACTACTTGGGGCAGATTTGTCTTGTTTCCTACTAGAAATATCCAGTGGAATCTTTGAGATGTTTTATTGTCAAGAATTCCAGATTTTCTCTTTGCTTATGAAATTTGTTTTTAGGGCTTCTAATTAGCAAGACATAATCTTGTATTACCTTTCTAATTTTCTTCTCTTCCCTTTTCTCCATTCAATTGGACCTTCCTTAGAGGATTACATCTTTCTTCCCAGTGTTCCCAGTGGATTGGAAAATATTTGGAAAATCAAAGATACTTGTGACACCAGTTTTAATTAAGTCCACCTCCTAAGATCAGAAATGTTTGCCTTTCTACATATGTGAGGCATTACAATAGACAATTGACCTTACAAATTTATGTAGATGATCTTGTTTCACCAAATTGATCTCCTCCTTCTAGCCTATCTCGATAATTGGAGGTGCTAAACACTATATATATGCCCAAGCCCCAAACATAGATGATATTAGGCTAGTCAGATATCCGCATTTCCCCCTTCTATTGGTATGCAACTACATTCACAAGGCCACAAAAATGTATCTTCTTTTAGTGCAGAGTTGTGCCCATATCAAGAAACCAAATGTCCATCACTCGATTTTTCTCTCTGGCCTAAAATGTTAGGAGGGGTTCAACTGATCACCACCACATTGCTCCTCCCATGATGCCCTGGCTAAATCTTCAGCATCAGACATTCTATACAGGACATTATTTTTGGTCTTTGCATTAATACCTTGGTGATGGAGATGAGGATGGCTCTGCTCCCTCCTCTACATCTTACCTCTATATCTGGTATGGAGTATTGATTTCTACAATTATATTTTTTCCTTCTAGATTCACCTTTTCTTTCAGTATCACTTGTATCTCTTTATCTTTTAGCTTTCAAGAATCAAGAGTACTCTGGGCACTTCCACAGTATTTATATGTCTCATTGTATTTTCTAGTCACATTGGCTTACTGTTTACTGTTTCTTATATTCCCCCTACAAATTTTTTTAACAAAAGAATTATGGTTCAGGTTTGATATGATGTTGATTGTGTTCTTAGTCACTGTATTTGTTTTTTTTTTTGGAAAGGGGTGGGGCGGGGGGGGGGGGGATAGATTAAAAAAATGAAATTCATACTAAAATTTCGGAACTAAAGTGTCGAAATTTTGACCAAGGGAAGAAAAATTATAGATGCAACAGTTACACATGCCAATACCAGCCATCTGCCACAACAATCATAAAGAACAATCATCATTCTCTTAACTACTATAGTGTTTAAACTTTGCAAGGTCAATTCATACAATGTTTCTAAGAACAGGTGTACATAGATTAATTCAACTCAATCACTAGGACCAATCCACATACCAAACCTGGTCTAAAACATTATAAAAAGTATATAACAGAAGTGCTAGGAGAATATGACTTGGTTACTACATTGATCCACCTTGGGTGTTATCAATCTGCCACATGGATAAGTGAAATATTGCATATTAATTTATTACCAATTAAAAGCCTACTGACCACTGGGAAAAAATAATACTTCACCTTGTGTATTTATATATATTTTCTATTGATTGCAATTCCCAAAAGCCCAAGGTATTTGTTCCAACCCCGATGGTATGATTCTACATCATGTGAATGGATAAAATATTGGCATACAAAAATGTATCAAGTATCAACACTTAGTGCTATTCTTGCCTCTCCAAAATGGGAACTAAAAATTTATTGATACACACTTAGAAGCTGAGAAAGCTCAGCTTGAGACCCTATATATTAGGGATAAAAAACATGAATGGAATTTCCATCAAAATCTGCACCAAGTGGCCACCATATTAGAGGGTTAATAATCATTGTAGAGCCCAGATGTACGTATGATTATAATCCATGTAATGAATATTTGTGGACACTTGGAGGACCATTAAACCACAGAGGAAGATAGAGATATCGCTTTCCGTTCTGGCTATCAAGCCGTAGTTGAACATCGTAGAAGCTTGGGGTAGGTCCCAAGATCCAAAATGCCTGATAAGGTAAAATGTTAACCTTTCAATATGTTTGCTTTCGTTCATAAATTTAATGTATAACAACTTTTTTTAAATCAAGGGATAAAAACTTTCAACGAGCCAAATAACCTAGTTGTCGAGCAGTGCGTTGAGAGTGAAATATTTCCAGAAGTACATGGTCCTCACGTGCAACCTGATCATTGTAGTGGGGACCATGCCAGCAATGCTACTATTAGTGAGGGCCATGACGGTAATTAATTTCCACTTACAATTTTTTCTAATTATAACTTTATGGTTGTGGCCTTATAAAGTTTTTTGTTTAAATGACAGAGAATGTTATACTTGAGCATCCTACCACCGGAGAGGAACACAGGGCAACATTTCCAACGGTGACAACTGGTGCACTAGGTAAATAATCTCATTGCAATTTTTTTTTATTAATGTTACCGAATTACTTCAATGATATTTAAAAACTGACAATTAAAATTTAATATTATCTTTTTTTGTAGGCGATGCCCCGTCACTGCATGAGACTAGACATCGTGACTACGCAACTAGGTCAGCTCTGCAGGAAAGGCATGAAATAGGAGTAGAGCACGATGATGTTGATGATGTAGTTAGGAGCTTTAGAAGTAGGAATAAGAAAAAGAAAATTTGATAATGTAAAATATTGTATTATTATAAGACAAATGTTACCATACTTGGAATGTTTTTTGCGTTATATTAAAAACTCGTTTATCATACTATTTTTATGTCAAGCACTTTCAATTTTTTCTTGCATAATTTTTGTTGCATTGCTTTTTTATTAGTTATTGAATGTTTTTTTTTTTCTCATGAAAGTAAAAAATGAAATATAGATTGGGTATTGGGGAATTGAGAGTGATGTGAGGGGGGGAGGGGCCATAAGAGCTTCCACCTTCATGTGGTTGGCCCTGTTTAGTAGAGAATAATTTATTGGAGTGATTTAATCTTGGAGCAAGCCTCCATCGATCCAACGTAGCAACAAAAAAGTCATTGTTGACTTAGTTGCTACTCTTTAAGATTGTGGGAGGCTTGTTCCAAGTTCAGGCGTCTCCAATAACTTGTGCTTAAAATGAAGAGGAGCTAATTCAGGTATGTTTTGACATTCTCAACATATGTTCTAACATTATCATAAGAATGCATCTTAGAGTAAAAATTACTACATCAATTACTTGTATTTATTGTATAGATAATTATAGATTTTGAATGACTTGGTAGCACAGGTACAAATCCTGTTGCATCATGAGCAATACAACTTGTCAACTAGGGTCATGTCCAGGATCTTTTTGCTTGTATGCTTGACCAGGTTCGTAGTGTCACATTTTTTAAGTTCCTTTATAGTTCATAATTAAATATGAAGCTTTTTCATGATTATTATCTGGATTTTTGTATGTGTTTTTTCATCTATTTTATTGTAAGTTTGAACATGATTTTAAACATTGAAACTTTTTTTTTTTAATACTATTTGTATACTTACTTGTTCTAGTTATGGTGATATAAACACCATTGTATTATATCCATATTATCGCATTCCCTTGGGTTGTAGTTAGGTTCAAAGGAACTCCAACCAGTTCCAATTCCCTCACATTCCTCTTGGCCAACAACATAAATTTAATATATGTGGGTTCCCCGGCCCAATGACCCCATTTGTAGTAGAATGAGCGCCCCTGTTTTGGTAATTTTATATTTGTTATATTAGCCTAGGAGTGGACCTAAATTATTTGCAGCCACAATTTCTCCCTATCACCATTTTATGGAAGTCTATTCTGTTAGGTCATAAAATATCCCAGTATAAGTCTATTATGTTAGGTCATAGGCTATCCCAGTTGGGCATGATGTCAAGGTGTTGCCATGGTGTAATCATGCTTGGGCATGATGTAGAATGCTTCAAGTGTAGAATGATTCAAGAGAGATTCTCAAGGTGACTAACTGTAGCTTGTTTTGAATATGAATTTAGATGTCGCTACAATGTTTCAAGCTATTAGCTTCAAAATTTCCTTCTTCTCAAATCAACATGTTTGGAGCCTATTTCTTTAGATATTTGAAGCCCTCTTAGAGATTTCATACTCTGTAGGACTTCTTCTTCCATTTGTTAACTTCTGAAGTAGATCCAACTCAACTTTGAACCTTTGAATAGGGCTTAATGTAGTCACTAGAGACAAGGGCTAAACTTCACATCTAGTGGCTCAACACTATTACCATCACTAACTTATTTCCCATTAACCACCAAACTAGTGGAATTATCCAACTTTGGTGTTTGTGTTAACCAACTGAAATTAGTTGTGCACTTTTCCTTTAAAATTTTGCAAAAGATAGTTGAGTCATGGAGTCTTTTACACTGTAATGGTAGCATAAGACTAATTGGTATAATTTGTGTGATTATCATATATAGTTGGTCTTTATATGAGATATTTCCATCACTTGAGTGTGTAACCATGCTAAGAACTAGTACAAAGACATTCCATTCTTGATATGGTAAGATTATTGGACAAGAAGGCTAAGATGATAGTGGACTACTACCTTCATTTGTTGTTGCTACTTCTCCTGATGAATAGGACAACACCAACATGTCTTTGGTTTTACAGAATGGCCTTAATGGTGATGGGAATTTCCATTTTTCCATCAAATTATAGTCCATTATGCTTGGCCTCTATGTAGCTATAATGGAGTTTATAATTCCTTGAATTTCCTAACACTAGCACATTTGGCCCAATTGTCGATGGCCAATTCATCGCTATTCCGACACATAGGTGTCGCAAGAGTGAAAGTGTGAGGCGGGGAAAAACGTGGTTAGCCATTACTTCGCAATTCTAACACTTCAATAAAGCATTAGAAGAGAGACACTTATTCTGATGTTTCCAGACTTCCGTCACTCTTCTGACATCGCCAAATCATCACTATTCCGACGTTTTGTAAGCATTGGTCTTCCGACGATACCGAACTGTTGCATTTTTTATGCTTATAAGGTTTTCAAGAAAATGTCGCAATGCCGATGTTATGTGCCAAATGTTGCAAGAACAACGAAAATGTTAGCACCGTCTCATTTCCGACTTTTTGTGCCAAACGTCGCAAGACTGACACAAATGTAAACAATGTCGTATTTCCGATGTTTGGTGCCAAAAATTGCAAGACTGACGAATATGTTGGTACCATTTCATTTCCAACGTTGTGTGCCAAACGTCGCAAGACCAACGAAAAGCTAAGGCGTCGCACTTCTGACATTTACAAGGCGTCGCTTTTCCGACGAAATGGTAAAAATATTTAAAAAAAAATACATCGCTCTTCCAATGTCTAAAGCATCGGTCATTCGACGCTTTGATAAAAATATTTAAAAAATAAATAAATATACCCTCGACCTCCTATTTTTGGATACTGATTCTTTTTATGGATGATGTAACTATGGTTATAACATTTGTGTTGTCATTTGGATTTGAAGGCGATGGACCTAATTATTTTCGGTTAGTAGCTCTAATATCTTGGCCTAATAATGTTTTTGAGAGTGCTTCAAGCTCTTTCAAATCACCATCTTTATCAACCTAAAAATATAAAATTATCAAGACACAAAACATAATTGCGTAGACAATAGAAGAAGGAAGAATGAATCGTTAATTTAAATGAAATCCTCTTTCAATGTTTTTCCTCCCTCTATGAATTACATAACTTGACTCGCTTAACTTTGATACCTTGCTTGCTTTACTTTGAAAACAAGACCCTATCCCTAATATGATCCTGTCGTCCTTGTCTTTTTTGCACTTGGTTTCCCTTGGGTTCTTTGGAGGTCTGGTGCATTGCACAATGTAGATATATAACCTAGTAAAAATCATATGAAAACCATTCCATTCAAAGTTTAAACATGCAAACTCTTCAAAAACCTTCCACACAATCACAACTATAATAGTTGGGTATACTATATCTAGTAAAACAAGTGCACAATAAAATTTCCACTATTGTATTGTAATTGACATAGCCCTTCAATCCATAAAAAAAAAATTGTATGACTAGTGTATATGTTGAACACATTGGATTCATCATGTCAAAACTATGGATTGAAAAATACTCCAACTCTTGAGATTTTTTGAAAATAAAAAGAACTAGTCTTATTGTGCGCTTCAATTTCTAGGCACATTCTATTCTTACCTCTGAAACTATGCATATGTGTGTATGCACCTTTCATTTTATCCTGGATAAACATGTGTAGGTTTGTATACATGTCTTATTTATGCCTCGGGGGGTACATTACTTTTGAACCTACATCATGCTCTATATTATCTCTTTGAATTCCATGCATGTGTCAAATTCTTGTTACAAACTACCTCAAAATTTGTGTTTGTGTCAGGGGGTCATTATAGTTTCTTAGGAAGGATGCAGTCTATATATTCTTGGGTGTGACTAGAACTTAACTATGAAAAAATAAATGAGGTAATCATTTCCCATAGGAAAGAAAAAAATCTAATTAAAATATTCCATCTATCACTAGTTGAGATCTCCCACCATCCATTCCCTTTGACAAACATCCTGTAGGCCCTATATTTAATCATGATTTTGTAATAGATCTGATAATAAAATGTATAGAAATGGAAAATATTCCCAAGAAATAACACCATTGAAGACAAAACTTCAGATCTTCATTAATATCAAAACCCTTAAGGTAGGGCAACACCATACATTCACTCCTTAAGGAAGGAGATGAATCCACAAGCCATATGCTTTCCCATACAATAATCCTTGACATCTCTCAATGGAGAGACTCTAGCCTCTATATAGGTTTCATACATGCAATACCATGGGTAGTTACCATGGGTATCTCAATACCATACATCCAATACAATGGGCTTATCATTTTATTTCCTAGCTACATGTGGTCCCTTATATAATGCGGGTTAACCACTTTATGTATTAACTATGGCCCAATTATTTATCATTCTTATATTATTACATCATATTATTCCCTTGGGTACCTCACTATGTACCCTATATTATCCCCCCTAGGTATACTAAATTACACCCCCCTTAAACATGTTTCGTCCCCAAAACATAAGAAGAACACAAATAATAAGATCTACTCAAAAGAGTATTCCACTGGTACCATTCACATGCATCCAACCATCCCATAGAAAGGTGAACACTTGATCTAGTCGGTGCCTCGCTCGCTTGAGATGGAAGCAGGTTCTGGTGGTTCTTCTGTGTTGATGTGTTGTCAGTGGATCGTCGCACCTCTCTATGTGTCATTCAAGGGTTGTTGTCCTTGTTTCTAATAGGTGCCACTTTGCTGGTTTTTGTCTTGCTGGGTGATGCGGGTGGTGATATGTTGAAGCTTTAACTGATGTAATATCTTTCATTAATTCCTCCATTATTGGTGATGGAGTGATGTTTGGTTCTTTTTTTGGTACTTGCTTTGATGTCTGTGTTTGGCTGTCTACCATCAAAGGCTCATCATCTGATGTGTCTGTCTCATTAGATATTTGTGCTTCTGCCTCCCCAGTCTCTGCATGGTTCCTCATGCAAATATCGTGCAATGTAATTTTATTCTTTTTATACCAGAGTTTCATCAATTTCTTTTGCACATTAAAATTTACAGTACCAACGGACTCCATCCAAGGGTGTCCCAAAACAACGTCCACAACATCCATATATGAAGCATAAAAATCAAAATGCAACACATACTTATCCATAGAAATCTTCAAATCTTTATAAATTTGAACATCTTCATTATCAACCTGTGTGTTTTCAATATGCTTTGTTGGAACTTGCAATTTTTTTGCCAAATTCACATTGATACAATTATGCTTGCAACTAGGAATGATAGACACAATGATGTTCTCTTTCTGAATACTTCCATGAACCTATAATATGGAAATATTAGTAGAAAATAAGTCTTTATGGCTCTTACTATCCTTCTTTCCGGCTTGAGACCACTTGTCCGAAAGGAATTTTTCAACTTTTTTCTCGGGAAGTTTCCTCACTGAGCTGTCAAGTGAGGTCCACCATTTATTTGCCTCATATTTCATGTGAAGCCCTATGGAGCATATCCAAAATTTTCGATATTGAGCCTTGTGATATTGTAAAAAATCTTCAATATTAGGGCCATCATCTTTTCCTGTAAACTTCATCTTGTGAGAACCTCTAAAATAGAGTAAGGGTTTTGAAAAAAAATCACTTAATTTGGAAAAAATTTAAAATGGACATTACTTGGTCAATATAACTCAAAATCCTTAATATAACCTATTTTCTGAAATGGAATAGTCATTCTGCATCTATCCATGTGGCTGAAATCCCAATCTAGGTACTCTAAAAACACAGATCTACGCTAAAATAGTCCCGTCGTCACAAAATTTCTGAAAAATGATTGATTTTGAATCAGTGATAACTCCATCATCTGGACTCTGATTGGACCATTTTTTTATTTTGAAATTGGGTGATTTTTTAAGAGGAGCTCTGATCTTTAATTTGTTGTCTGAAAATTTTCACCAAAACCTACAAAAAATGTCAAGAGAGCTGTCCTACACAAATTGTCGTCAAAAACATTTCTGCAACATAGCTAAATTTAAATCAGCGATATCACCCTCATCCGGACTCCGATTCGACTGATTTTTTTTATGAAATTGAGTATTTTTGCATAAGGAAGCCAGATATGATATCTATTTCTGAAAATTTTGTGCCAAAATTTTCAGATATGCTCTACAAACTCGCCGCCCAAAAATTCCCTGCAAAAAATGAAAAAACAAATCTTCCAAACTCTGCCCAAGAAAGTGCTCTGATACCACTTGTAATAGATCTGATAAGAAAATGTATATAAATGGAAAATATGCCCAAGAAATAACACCATTGAAGACAAAACTTCAGATCTTCATTAATATCAAAACCCTTAAGGTAGCGCAACACCATACATTCACTCCTTAAGGAAGGAGATGACTCCACAAGCCATATGCTTGCCCATACAATAATCCTTGACATCTCTCAATGGAGAGACTCTAGCCTCTATATAGGTTTCATACATGCAATACCATGGGTAGTTACCATGGGTATCTCAATACCATACATCCAATAAAATGGGCTTATCATTTTATTCCCTAGCTACATGTGGTCCCTTACATAATGTGGGTTAACCACTTTATTTATTAACTATGGCCCAATTATTTATCATTCTTATATTATTACATCATATTATTCCCTTGGGTACCTCACTCTGTACCCTATATTATCCCCCCTAGGTATACTACAGATTTATTCTATTCAATTAAGGGATGTTCTATTTTCCACATGGGTACAACCAACACTTGCATGCAATGGGAGTAATATGGAGATTTATTTTTGTTTGGGTTTAAGTCTAACACACAAGCACAAAATCTTAAAAAGAACATGACTATTCACAATAAGCCAAAAACACACTATGAACATTAATGTTTGCATAATAGGTGAAACACATCTATATTATGATAAGTGAAGAGCATACAAATGACAATTCCTACAGTAAAAAATGATAGATTTAAGAAAATATAGATCTGGAAAATATGATCAAAAATTTCATTTTCTTTCAAATTAGTGAACACTTCTATAATTTTTGAACACTTCTATAAGTCTAGGATTCATTTGCTTTCTAAGAACTAGCCTCATTTTCTAACACATTTGCAGTGGAGTCCCCAGAGAACACACGATGTAGAAACTCACAAACAGTGAAAAATACCAATCAACAAATCCCAAATCACACATCAGGAATCTCCCAACAAGAATGCATTCCAATGCAAATTCCCCTGAAGAATGTTTGCCAACTGAGATTGCACCTCTGCCCAGCAAGACCCTAAAAATTACAGTCCTAAAAAATATGCTTCATTATTTTTGCCTTTGGAAAGGAGAGGCAAAGACCCACGAAAAGGTCACTGTTGATCAAACAAGCTTTGCAGGGGAGAGCCTGAAATTATTTAGAAGTCAAGAAGACTAGTTTCCTTTTTCCATTCTTATTGAAGTCCCTAAAAGATCCATCCTCATCATTCTTCTGTAGTGAAACATGCACAAAAACAAATATTTTTTTATAACATAGATGCATACAAGTTTTTAGATAACAAGAAATAAGCCCAAGATACACCTTGTCACTGTCCACCTATCAGAAAATCATGTTGAATATGTCACCTTTGAAAAAGGATACCATTTGGAGACAATGCCACATATATTTTTTCTTCCGCTGGGCTTTCCTAAAGATTAAAATCCTAACAGATTATAACCGAAACAAATTAATATTACAGAAATAGATTAATAAATCATTAGGGTCATTGTTTGTGTAATTTACTGCAAACTATCAAATAACCTTTGGGAAAGTTATAAAATTCATATGAAAAGATATTAATTTACATATCAATAATTACATCATATAGTGATGCAACCTTAGCTGCGTAAATGAACATCAGTTTCTTTCAAAGCTTCTTTTGGGATTTTTTCTCAATTAGGTTTTCTGATAGATGAAAACTAGGTTAAGACAGGAAACAAGGGTTTTCTGAATGGTTGACACTGTAAAAAGGAGTTTGGTAGGCCTGAAAAACCTTTTTGTCATAGAATTGATCTTCAAAGATCTTAACTGAAGAGATTGGCTCAAACAAAGGCTTTTATGAACATAGCAACTTCTGGGAAAAACTGGCCAGGGTTTGGCCTGTTTTTGGGCATTTTGGGCAATTTAAACAGTTATTTCTCTTATCTTAATCTCTTTTAGTTCACAAATGGTATAATTTTGAAGGTTTGTAGGTAAAAATATCGATAAATACCTCTTTTGCAGGTATTTGACAATCAAGATGGTTTTTTGCAGTTTTTGCTTGAATTTGAGCTTTAATGTTAACTGTTGGAACCGAAACAGATCTTATCTGGTCTTCAAATAGGGATCTTGCTGTTATATCTAGACTTTCAAGTGTGAATTGATACATATAGGTTTAAAAAAAGGCTTTGGGAGATTAAAAATGGCTAAATGGAGCTTCATTAATAGTCGGCTGTGACTTTAAAACTCAAAACACACAGATCTTGTTAAAAAAAACTTATAACCAAGGTTTTAATCCATAGCTATAAATCTCATAAACATATCAATGGTGGGTTTTAATACTTTGGCGGGAATTATTTGAAGTTTGAACGTGGAAAACCAGGGCATTGAGAATGAGCTGTAAGCGGTATTCATCTAATCGAACGCGACAGAATGAAAATATGCCACATCGCAGAGGTGGTTTTCAGGAAAATAGTTTTTTTTCACGTCCATTCGGACTGGGGGTCATCGTTTTTTTTGCGGGCGTGAATATTATCGTCAGCTGTTGGATTGGAGAGTTTAAAGCGAATGGTTAGGATCCTTTTAAAGCTACAAGGGAAAGGTAAGGTGGGGTCGGGGCTTATGCAATGGCGCATTTTAATTTTATAACAGAACCTTTGTATAATAGACTTTATAACAAAGTTTTGGTATATGAAAAGATTACGTTAATGCAGGGTTATATTTCAAAGGTTTTTTGAAAAGCGTTTATCAAGTAGTATATAAACATAGTTTTATGTATATAGTAAATGGCACATGAGACGGGTTTTAGGCTTTAACCATGGTTCAAATTTATGTATATAGCGCGAGGCTATTTACATGGTGGATTATACATACGGGAAGGCTTTAAGTATTGTGGGGATAAAATACCATGGGAAAGTTGATTGTGATGATACCTTGGGTTAAAGCATGGAAAGGTAAATATATTTACAAAGGTATGGGGGTTCTAAAGTTTAGCTTAGATTAAACTTTATAAAAAGCTCGGGGAATATATTTTTTTATTTAAACATATATAAAACATGTTTAAAGTTTTTTGTATTTTATTTTTATTATATAGTAATAGAATGATGTAAATGTCTATTTACTATAGGGGGTGGGAATATTTATATGGTTAATTTTATGCCAAAGGGGTTTTAATGGGGGTTTTTATTAAAACATGTGGATATTTAACTTTGGCAAAAAAGCTTATAATAATGGGTTTTGGGGATAATTAAATAAAAGGAGCTATAATACTTAGGATAAGGTTATTTTAAAGATTTAATACATAGATTAGAAGTTAATATGACAAGGGACAATGTAATACATCAAAATACAATTATATAACTAAGTAAAGTGAAAAATTTAAAGCGAAGCTTTTATCATTTAGATTTTCATCACTTTTTAACTTAGGATATAATGTTTTTGAGGGTTTTTATGATTTTATGAATGAAGGGAGTTAGTCAAATGGGGAATTTCATACTTCATTAAGTAACAAAAGTGCTTACTTATGAAATTGAATAGTAATGAGTGTATGAAGGGTGAATGATGATAATTATGGATTTAATATAGGAATTCAACACTTTTAACTTATCAGTCATTGAGCCTTGGGTCCGGTCCCAACAGAAGTCAAGGAAATGCTCTGAGCCTCTTGGACTAGAAGTCTAGAATACAGAATAACTATAGGGGAGGGGAAATTAGTGATTTTTGCCCGGTGATAAATATTTACATGCTTCTTCCCACTTCTTTCTACCTACCCAACTTTTAATCTAACATTTTTTTCTCCCATTTTGCAGGTGCATTTGAGCTATCAACCTTGAACATTTCATTCTTTTGAAAGAAATAAAAACTATCTAAATCTACCTTATATCATCTGAGGGCTCAGATTAAACTGATGAGCGCCTCTTTATTCTCTACCTATCTACTAATTAGTCAGGATTAAACTGTCTGACTAAATTTTATTCACTATTCTACAACAATAAAATTGAAACATGACAAGTCAAGATTAAGCAGTTCAACTCATCATGGATTATGGCATTTATTGACACTCTGCCATAATCATCAATAACAAAGGAAAAAGTAGTGGCATTTGAATTTGCACACTTTCATGTTTTATTTCTTTTTCCTTTTGGGGTATATTATTTTTTCTAACTCCGTTGATCTTTCTTTTAGGACTTTACCCTCTTTTTGCTTTTCTGTTTTTTTATTTTTTACAAAATATGGGAAAACAACTTGTAGAAAGCAAGGTATGTACATATTTTGACAAGACTATCAAGAGTCAATTCAAAATTATGAATCCTATATTTATAGGATCCTAACAGGATGTATTCAGAGATGTCAAGGAATCTCACACTTCTAAAAGTCAAGTTCTTGGGTGTCTAGTACTTCAAAATGTCCTAGTAGTTAAAAATCATGTTCATTGAGCTATATTTATAGAGGTTGTTATTTACTTTGTAACAGATAAGCATGCAATGTCGTAATGCAAGGTTTTTGACATGTTTAAAAACTAGATAACCGTTGAAAATAATCTTCTTGTTGTTGGTCCAACTCATTGGCATGGGGCTTGTTAGAAGACAAATGATGATTTGGCAAGTGGGTAGGAAAATTTGGAATGAATTCAGATTAGCTGGAATTTCCTTCTTATAGAATAGACATTGTCACATAGTCAGCTTTGCAAGAGTCAAATAAGCCATTTGGATAATATTTGGCTATCCAGATGTTAACCAGGATGCCTATTTTGTCAGAAATATATAGATAGTGTAAAAATTAGAAACTAGGGCCAAATTCCACTCACGTCTGCTTAGTTGATGAAGATAATCATTCCATTGAATCCCTATTTTCGTGAGGACCAAAATCAATCTAAAGATCGTCAAATTTGGTCATGAAAATATTTGTTTATTCAAAAAGAAAATCTATAAGTTATGATTGTGTTTATGTGGGAAAAATTGAAAATTCAAATTTCAAATTTGCCTCCAAATTTTAAGGTCGGCCTTTCCTCCATCTTGTCTATAAAGAGGAGCCTTCTTCCTCATTCAAATCATCCTATCTCTCTCATATTATGGTCGTAGGAGAAAGGTGTCCCCATCAAAGAATGTAGGGCGTCTTTGGTGTAATCTGAGGGTTATTTGATGGGCCAAGTCCCTTGGGAAGAAGGCCGAGCTTCTTAGAGTCATATCTGGATACATATGTGGTCTGATTTGGGTGATCCATCTTCTGTTGAAGATCTGAGTTACATTTCAGGTTAACTGCAGACATAAGGATCAGTAAAAGCATATGGGTGTAATCTTATAAGCAGACCGCACCTATTGGAGACCATCTCAAGTTGGTTGCAGGCCTTACATTTCTATGTATATGCCGAGAAGGGTATGCATTGAAATGTGGAAGCCTATTTCAGGGCTGGATTAAGTACTAATTTGTATCGAAGGAAGGTCAACTTATTATGAAGAGAAGCTACAACTTTATAAGATTGTTCTGGATACATTTGTATGGGCTATTGCGGTATTACTCTTACCCTAACCAGGAGCTACCATCTTCAGTAGTTACTTTGGCAGAAATGATGTGCTTGGATAATTTTGGAATGCTTGTAGGACATACTTCAGTAGCATCTTAATGAATTGCAAGTAACCCTAACTAGTAAGGGCTAAGCGTGTTGTCTTTAAAGATTGTACTCTCTCTCTCTCTCTGTTGAACATTTTCTTATGAATAATAAGAATAATTGATCAAGGGTTTTCTCAGTCTTGGGGTTTTTCCCTGGCTTTCACCATATCCATGCGTTATCTTATCTTGGCTTGTCTTTTTCTTTGATCATCTATGTTCTTTCTTCAGTTGCTGTGTATATGATAATAAGCTACGTGATTGCTAATGGTATTCTTGGATAATAAAGATCTCTGAAGTAACTGTCTTTGCAAAGAACATGTTATCCTAAAAAATTAAAATGGTATCAGAGCCTAGCTAAAGGCAAGCCCAAGGCAGAGAAAGAAATCACTGAATTCATGGACAATCCTCCATGCTCTCCTCTCCCTACAGCTTGATATGCTCAACTGTCATCTCTTTCAAGTTTAGATCTTTATCGAAGATTATAAGTGACCATGAGGTGCACTATCTCAAGCATTCAACGGATTCTTAACTCTGGAATTCTCTCGGTCTTGAGGAATCTTTGAAGATCTAAGGGAAGGCATAATTGAAAGGGGTTTCTAGTTACGTTTATCTCTTATGTTATGAAATGATAAGGATTTCGTTGTTGAATATCTGTGGGAATATCAAAGAAATCAAGGAAGAGCTAATTATTTCAAGGATCAAGGGGTTTGATTTATTTGAATATGGTTGATGGAAGCATCAACTTTTGGACCATGTCACAAACCCAATATGAGGCTTAGATCCATTACATTTAATGGTATGTTGATAAGAAGGTTGGTTAAATTCAATTTCCACCCAATATTCTGCAAAAAATCTTTGAAATATCATTATACCAGGTCGAGGTCATTTCAGATCAGGGGAAGATTCAGAAAATACTCTCTTGATATTGACTTGGAGACTTGCCTTAATAGACTACTGAAGGCTTCCTTGAAGCATGTATATGCCTGCGACCCTATGGATTTCACTAAGGTGAGACTGTAGGTGAAGACTTGTTGTGGTTTTGATTAACCCTTAATTAGGGGAAACTTCTCAACAATTTAAACTTTAAATATGTCTGAGATAGCATGAATTCTTGGTCTCCCTAAACACAATGAGTTGGAAACCATGTTGCAGTAGTCTGACTTCTGAATTTTTAAGGATCACAATGGTTCTTATAGTCACTGATTTATGATGTGTCATATTGCTCATATCAAGGCACAATCCTGAACAAGAAGACTAGGGACAGAGGTTTGTTTGTAGTCATATGTCACATCAAAGGCTTCATTATAAATTAAGGTATAATATATTATAATCTCCCTTGCTTAAATACTGTGACATCTTTTGGAGATCTAATATCTGAATATCTGGAACATCATTAAGCTCCCTATCATTCAAATTTCTCTCTGACTCAAATCCAGAAGTATGGTAAGATTGTCTGAGTATTCCAGACTAAAGCATTGGAAATCATAACACATTAGAATTTCAAGGCAGAAGGGATTCACACAATGTTTTCTTCAGGTCTCAATAAAAGTAGATGCGACTCCAAGAGATCATTTTACTTCTGAACAATGTTTTGTCAGTAAAATATTTGAAATTCTAATAGAGTGAGTTTGTAAAGCTGAAATTTCTACTTTATGTTGCTACTGTAAGGATGTTGAACAGTGTTAAGGCTGGTACTTATGAAATGGTAGAAAAGGTGTGCTCAGATGTTACCCAAATCATAATTCATAATCTTGAAGCCCTGTAAAATAAACATTGAATGTTCACCATGTCTATGATCCCAGTTTACAACAAGTGTTCTTAGATTCTTTGGCCTATCCCTTTGTAATCTTCACTCAATTTATCTACCACATTTGAAGCAGTCTTCATCAGTAGGACCTATCAGAAACCAAGCAGATCTATGATACCCTTTTTTCTATTGAGAGCTCATAAATGGCTTCTTGAAGCAAGCCTTTTCATCAGCCCATGGAGAATGTACTGAAATAAGAAATAGAGAAGACCCTAATTCTGGCTCTCCATATAAAGCCTCATCTTCACGATCCTGATCAACTAATGCAAGGCTTCAGGGGGAGCTAGAGAATCCATGGAATTATATCTTGATGACTATTCTTGCAGAAGGTAAGTCATAGCAGTTGATTGATGATTTTGGCACATTGACCTAAGAGTCCATAGTAGAAAAGAGACAGGTTACAAGTGGCCTGATGATTATACAAGATCACCTTCCCTATATTCATAGGGAGTTATGGTTGAGCCATACATCTATTGAGGATTTTTGTTTGATGACCCTTTCTGTTTATTGATTTATGAAGGAGGTAATTTTTTATGGAAGACGCGGCTTTGATGCTCTATTCCTTGCGCCTGAAAGTATGAAGAGAAGAAGAAGTTGTTGGTCTACACATATATAACTTGTGGGATCCCTGGTATTCCTGAAAATGACCCTATCAACCATATGCCTTCACTCAATATATGATTGAGTCTCGTGTATTAAATAGTTTCTCATTAAGATATCTTCATGATTCTATAATCTTAGGTACACTACTAGAAGCTAATATTCCCTGAACATCTTAATTTTGGTTCAAAAGGAGCAACATTCAATTTCCATTAAGGCTTTCCAAAGAAGTTGGCTGGCATCACTATGACACTATTATGGAATTAGAAGGGAAGAGAAAGGAAAAGGCTCAGATATCATATGAGATAAGGAAGAAATTGGAAAAATTGAGATCAAAAGGAGTGGAGTTAGCTGAAAAGCAGCTTGCCCTAGAGATGGATAATATAAAACTTGAAAACATATTGGTTAATTTCCTTGACCCTTTATTGGTTATTCAGAAGGAGTATGAATACACCACCATAAATATCAAGGTAACCCCTAGCATATCAAGGGCTACAAGTTGTAGTTTTTGTCTAAATATCAACATACCACAACCATGCTTACAACCAGGATATGTTTTTTGAGGAGGAAAAATCTCGTCGAGATCAACATCAAGAATACATTGCCAAAAAAAAGGTACAACTTGTGGTGATTCCAAATGAGCATAGATGAATAGTTATAATAGATGTCGAATGTGGAAATTATGGAGGAAAAAGATGAAATTCATCTTCCTTTTGCATTCGAGCGAGAGGAAAATCAATCATCAATGAAAATTCAAAATTTTCAAGCTGAGCAAGATCAACCAAATTGGGGGTAGGGTTTTGGGAACCTTCGTGAGTGAATGGGGCCTATGTGATATGGCTACGAGTTATCTACCCCCACACAATCCGATATGCAAACAGTAAACATTGTAGGCATAGGGTTAATTAACCCCACACATAGGGATTACATAGGTTTTGTTCCCACACCACATGCTCATGAACTGAAATCTCTCTTTATTGTCAATATGGGCATATGCAACAACAGGGCATCTATTCAATTTTACTGGTTGGGTGGCTCTAAGAACCATTCCCGAATGCTTTTGGGCAGGTGCCCTCAACTGAAACAACCCGACCCGAACAGGTTTGGGTGGGTGCCCTCAAACGAAATGACATGGTGCACCTGACCGAACGAAGGCACAAGGGAGAATTTCACTATGGCTTGTGTAATGGTACACTCATATCAATGCTAAGCTTAGCCAATCATACGAGATCAGCTATTATATAAACATTAGCAATAAAATTGTGTTTCTACTTAAGGTTTATAAGATACACATGTTGGCATAGAGCTAGTAAGGCTATTTACTTATTACTATGATTTTGGTCAGTGTTAATAAGGTATGAAATGAATAGGGAAATAGAGATCATTGTGTCATAACAAGGAGCTTAGCTTGAATATGGAGTTCCTGAACACTGTATTCTAAGACCTGTATTAAGGATATCATGTTTATACGAATATGTGTTATTACATTACGTGTAGTTACATCAAGGAAAGCTTGGTCACTGATTCAATGGACTTGACTCATTAGTACTAATAGCATAATGAAATAAATAAGCTTATAGATTCAATGGAGCTTACTACTAGCTTAAGTAAGGTGATATAGTGATAGTTACTAAGCTTAAGATGGGCATCATAGGTACAATATGGTCTCTTATATATACCAATGTGATTTTAGTTACATATAACTATTATCATTGTAATTAATACATGGGAATCATAGAAGAGAGATAAGGGTGAATACATTAGCTTAAGCTAATCCAACTCTTTTCACCAATCAAAGCTGGAAAGAGCATATTCAATGATATCGAGCTAGAACAGGAACAAGCATATCTCAGTATTGAGCTTACGTTACACCTATGTCCACATTAGCTATTGAAATAAAAAATGATTTATTAGGTAGAATATTGTATGCTATTACGCTATCCTTAACCTGTATGATGAATATGGACATTGTAGTATACACTATAGTAACACTGAAATGTACTTTTTATAAAAAACTAATATGAGATAATGTAGATTATGGAAACACTATCCTCATATAAACTATACAAGTTTATGGATCCAGATATGATCTAAGCCTATACTACGATATGTATATTTTTTATCACTTTATTATGATATATTGATTGGCCTAGGACTAAGGGACATTTCAACATCCCAGAGCACTGGACAATACACCATTGGCTTGGCACCTTGGTACAAGGGTTTTAAGGGTACAATTGAACGAACAACTATAAAGGATAATTGTGTGTCTTACACGATTAGTGGCATCATAGAGGAAATTAATGAGACAACATTAAGAATTATAGAGTTTCCTATTCGCAAGTGGACTCAGGATTACAAATAATTTCTAGAAGCATTGATGACTAGGAATGATAAGATTAAAGAACCATTCATAAGGGACTATAACGAATACAATATTGATACCAGGGTCCATTTATAGGTGTCATTGTCTGAAGAGAATATGAAGATTTCACTTCATGAGGGCCTTTTAAGGAAATTCAAACTGACTACTACAATCAGTACAAGTAACATGCATCTTTTTGGCTCAAAGGGAATCAATCATAAATATGAGACCCCTGAGAAATTTTTGGAGCACTTATATCATATCCATCTTGAATTCTATGAAAAGAGAAAGAAATTCCAATTGGACAACCTTCAACTTGATTCGCTGAAATTGGAAAATAAAGTCAAGTTCATCCTGGGAGTGGTAAATGGAGAAATCATAGTGAACAAAAGGAAACATGCATAGTTTCTTACAATCAAATAGATGAAAAAACACATACAAAAAACCAGATAATAATCATGAACAAGCTTAATATTGAATTATGAACTGTAAACGAACTTACAAAATGTGATACTACGAACCTGGTCAAGCGCACAAGCAAAAATATCTTGGACATGACCCTGGTTGACAAGTTGTATTGCTCATGATGCAAGAGGATTTGTACTTGTGCTGCCAAGTCATTCAAAATCCATAATTATCTATACAATAAATAAAAGTAATGGATGTAGTATTTTTTACTCTAAGATGCATTCTTATGATAATGTTAGAACATATGTTGAAGATGTCAAACATACCTAAATAAGCTCCTCTTCATTTAAAGAACAATTTATTGGAGTCGCCTGAACTTGGAACAAGCCTCCCACGATCTAAAAGAGCAGAAACTAAGTCAACAGTGACTTTTTTGTTGCTATGTTGCATCGAGGGAGGTTTGCTCCAAGATTAAATCGCTTTAATAAATTATTCTCTACTAAACAGGGCCAACCACATGAAGGTGGAAGCACTTATGGCCCCTCCCCCCCCCCCTCACATCACTCTCAATTCCCCAATACCCAATCTATATTTCATTTTTTACTTTCATGAGCAGAAAAAAATAATAATAATAAAAAATAAAAAAATAAAAAATAAAAAAATAAAAAAAAAAATTATTCAATAACTAATAAAAAAACAATGCAAAAAAAAGTACGCAAGGAAACATTGAAATTAGTGCTTGACATAAAAATAGTATGATAAATGATTTTTTTATATAATGCAAAAAAAATTCCAAGTATGGTAACGTTTGTCTTATAATAATATAAAATTTTACATTATCAAATTTTCTTTTTCTTCTTCCTATTTCTAAAGCTCCTAATTACATCATCAATATCATCGTGCTCTACTCTTGTTTTGTGCCTTTCCCGCACTGCTGACCTAGTTGCGTAGTCACGATGTCTGGTCTCATCCAGTGATGGGGCATCGCCTACAAAAATAGATAATATTAAATTTTAATTGTCATTTTTTAAATATCATTGGACTGGTTCAGTAATATTAATAATAAAAAAATTGCAATGAGATTATTTACCTAGAGCACCAGTTGTCACCATTGGGACCATTGCCTTGTCTTCCTCTTTGGTGGTAAGATCCTCAAGTACAACATTCTTTGTCATTTAAACAAAAAACATTATAAGGAAAACCATCAAGGTATAATTAGAAAAAATTATAAGTGGAAATTAATTACCGTCATGGTCCTCGCTAATAGTAGCATTGTTGGCCTGGTCCCCACTACAATGATCAGGTTGCACGTTAGGAACATGTTCTTCTGGCAACATTTCACTCTCAAATCACTGCTCTACAACTGGGTTATTTGGCTCATTGAAAGTGTCGCTCCCCTGATTTAAAAAAAGTTGTTAGACATTAAATTTATGGATGAAAACAAAGATATTGAAAGGTTAACATTTTACCTTATCAGGCATTCTGGATCTTGGGACTTGTCCCAAGCTTCTACAATATTCAACTATGGCTTCATAGCCGAAATGGAAAGCGATCTTTTTATCCTCCTCTATAGTTTCTATTCCAAATTCATCACCCTACATTACATATGATTGTGTATTTATAATGTTATTTGACAGGATTACAAAAACATTGGAAGGCGATACAAATAATTATAAGATGTTTAGCTACTTACAATTCTTGCGACTAATTTCAAGTAGTTGCCCTGGCCTAGCTTGTGATGGCCCTTTTTTTCAATCCTAGCTTTGGTTTCCTTCGAGGTGTCAAGAAACCTATCATCAAAATATTGAAATCAGATATGACGTAGCACACTTTTATTTTAGACATAGAGAAAATTAAAGCTATTGAATTAAAGTTGTAATTTACCTTGCGGGTCCAGTTGGAATTTTTCCTTCTTTCTTTGCCTTTTTCTCTTTTCCTTCATGGATGAGTGCTCTCCACTCACTCTCTGGAACTGTGAGAGGATGCTCATATTTAGGGTTAAATTGCAATTGCGTCCTATAGGTGTCCCTGGTATATTTCAAATATTTTCCAACTACTCGAGCCACCGTTGTTCTGTCAAATGTGCCCACCCCAAAAAGGGCTTCTAGATAATCTAGAAATTATTTTTTCAGGTTGGAATTCTAGGAATTCCACCTTGTGTGTATGGTTGGGCCAAAAATTACCAACGCATGGCTCTCCAAAAACCTGTAGAACTCATTGTTTCCTACACAGAAAAAATATATTATCATTAATTTAAAAATAAAAATCATGATAAAATATGGTTTAGATAGAGTACATGAAATAGTTAAAATATTAAAACTTACCTGGGAGTTGTACGTGATTTATGGGAACACCTTCATGATTCACCAACAAAGTGCCATTAATGGTCCCCGTGGAGCTGACACGTGTAGCTCCAGGAAACGCAATAATATAGTTGGTCATATCAGCCTCATCACTGCCAACACGTTCAGTGGTTGGCTGGGTGTCTTCTTGGGCAGGGTGTGTTTTTCGGCTGCCACCTAAAGGCATAGAAGGTGTACGAGAGGGTGTCTCGGCAATCTCTTGCCCTTGTGTCTCACTACCACCAACACCGGGTGCAGCGGGTGTCAAATAACACTACATACAAAAGAATTTTTTTGTTAGTTTAGTTAATGTAAAAAATAAAAATCAAACTATCACAATGCATCTCATGCAGAACAAAAAAAATATCCTTTTGATTTTTTATTATAACCTTATATGTTTCTAGTTGGGTCATAATTTTTGTTATCCTCATTTCTATTTCAAGTGTTTGAGGCGAAGCATCTACCAAACGCTCAAATTCCAACATTGCTTTTCGCGCCTTTTTTCGCAGCAATAGCAATGGACATGGGGATGAAGAAAGATCTTCCTCATAGAGGGAATCATCAGGCATACCATGACTAGGTGTCTGCATATTTGAACAAAATTAATATTATTTCAATTATGTAAATAAATAAAATACTTGAAGATAGAGCAATTCTGGCACTTTACATGTTCTTCCGCTGGCCCCTTTCCGCGATAATCCTATCTCGGGGTTGTTCCTGTACTTCCCTGATTAGTCTACCACATTGCAATAAAATTAGAAATTATAAAACTTGAAAACAATATCTAACTTGAAAACACAAAATCAAAAATGATAAGTCTAATAATTCCTTGACTGAGATTGCCTGAGTTGTTGTACCTATGCACAATGAGATTGCAGCAAGAATTACTATCACATGTTGACAACTGTAGGATCACTATGTTTTTTCACTTTAACTTGTATCATTGTATCAATTCAATGCATACATGAGGTATGTTGTCCAATGGAAAGCACTCTAACCATTGACAAGGTAAATTCATATAGGGTTTTTTTATGACAAGAACAACACCTAATCTTTATATGAAACAAAGTCATTTCACAACACCAACTTAGAGACTAATTCAAACTTATGTTCACACCTTTCTTCGTTTATTTCAGTTCTGTTTATGCCAACTCTTAGCTTAATTACTTGACATTAAAACTATAAAAACTATGTAATCAAATAAAACCTTTGTCAAGGTCTTGTCAATATATAGTTCTAGAATCACCTTTGAAAAATATGCCTCCCTTTTAGTCTAGGCTAATGGTGTAGTTACCTTAGTGATCCATTAGTTGATTGATATCCCTATTAATGTGATACATATGGAATAGTTACAACCACATACAAAGTCTCCCTATTTCAGTTCTGTGAGGGCCAGAACCGCCTCTAGTTGCAATTTTTGTACAAAAAATTTCCTAGATAATTCTGCAGTGTTGCAAAAAAGCCACATTTCAATGTAATCTCATTGTCTACCAGCCAATGCCCCACTAAAATGTCCTGAAATTAAAACTGCCAAAAATTACCATTTTTACCTCCTCTTTCCAAATCACTTTTTCCGACGTTTCCAAACAACTGTCGCTCTTCTAATAGGTACCTATGCACAATGAGATTGCAGCGAGAATTACTATCACATGTTGACAATTGTAGGATCACTATGTTTTTTCACTGTAATTTGTATCATTGTGTCAATTCAACGCATACATGAGGTATGTTTTCAAATGGAAAGCACTCTAACCGTTGACAAGGTAAATTCATATAGGATTTTTTTATGACAAGAACAACACCTAATCTTTATATGAAACAAATTCATTTCACAACACCAAGTCAGAGACTATTTCAAACTTATGTTCACACCTTTCTTGGTTTATTTCAGTTCATTTTATGCCAACTCTTAGCTTAATTACTTGACCTTAAAACTATAACAATGTCTATGTAATCAAATAAAACCTTTGTCAAAGTCTTATCAATATATGGTTCTAGAATCACCTTTGAAAAATATGTCCCCCTTTTATTCTAGGCTAATGGTGTAATTACCTTAGTGATCCATTAGTTGATTGATATCCCTATTAATGTGATACATATAGAACAGTTACAACCACATACAGAGTCTCCCTGTTTTAGTTCTGTGAGGGAGAGAACTGCCTCTAGTTGCAATTTTTGTACAAAATTTTTCCTAGATAATTCTACAGTGTTGCAACAAAGCCACATTTCAACATAATCTCACTATCTACAAGCCAATGCCCCACTAAAATGTCCTGAAATTAAAACTGCCAAAAATTACCATTTTTACCTCCTCTTTCCAAATCACTTGTAGAGTATCTAAGATGAGAAAAATTTATCATAGGCTAGTGTCCTACCAACCAAAGGGGAGATGGTTTCATGGGAACATGAGGAATGCCATTTTTTCACATCCGATGCTACCACATATTGAGTCTCAAAGGGAGTTTTCTATTGAACCCTCTTAGCATATATAACAAAATACATTCCTGCTTATGGAAGTGCATGATTGATTGATAAATTACCTTCAAAGTGGATGGATTTAATGATGAGCATGTTGCCAGATGGATGCTTTGCACTCTGGAAAGACAAGCTTAGGCTTGTGGTCTCCTTGAGTAAGATGGAGTAAGAATAGTTAAGTATTTCTGCAATAGATATGATAGGATCAAGGAGTGCTAAGTGCAGCTAAAGATCTCTGCCAGTAGGTCTATTGAGTAGAGATATTGAGGTTTCCATTGAAAATTCAGTCAGCAATATCATTAATTTTCATAAATTATTCTGGTGACTTGTTCCTATTTTGGGATTTGTTGTCTCTTGAAATAACCCTTTACTAATACCATGGTTTGAAAAATATAATTTATGATAAATTCCATCATATTCAATACTGAAAAGGAAGGCCACAAAATTAGAACATGAAAACTCATCATGATAGGATACCGGAAACTAGATAAGGTTGGGGCATAATATCATGATAAATCTAGCTCATGTCGAAATATTGTACAGCCTCACATTGAGATAAGCCTATATCACTACTAACCATCAAGGGAAATGGATCATGAGAAATGGCATCTTCTAAATTCCTTGATTTTCCAAAGACATAAATAGATACCTCAAATTTATTACAAGATCTATACGTAATCATCTCACCCCATAATGTTTTAAAAGTACTCAAAGAATGCACTGTTCAAATACAACTGTCGACAAGTAAGAATTTGAAGCAGTATCTAGAAACTTTTCACCCATGACCCTTTGATCCATGGTAGGAAACTTAATATGAATTACAATATTGAGTTTGGAAATGTAATTTGAGTCATGTATATTTGTGCATTCAAAGGCACATTCTGGATAATGCTTGTGACTGAATCACACTGTGGTGTTTTTAGCAAGTCTGTGTGACATTATGTTGAACAAAGTGGTCATATTATAATGTGTGACAATTGACATAATGATTGAGTTGTTTTAATGATGCAGGCATTGGTAGTGTCTGAATATCAATCTAAAATCTTTGAGTGGCAGGGCTTGATGTTCGTTATACTTTAAGAGAACTTAATACAAGTCTCTGATTCAATGAAGGAAATAAATCGAGACTCCTATCTCATTTTCCTTTTTATGCTCTAGCCTCTTAGTGACATCATCAGCACATTCATATACACAGCCTAAACTTCAATGGAAATTGTTTATGTTAAGTGGCATCGTTGTTATACTCCTAAGGTATAGACATATTGATCACACAATCAAGCAGAGAGGGTAATTAATATTCTATATCAAATGTATAGAAAGGCATTAATCCTCTTTCAGTTTTGAAGGGGCAGTCTCCTTGAAACCTTTTATATCATAATTCATCCTTGAGACCTGTAACAGTATTATTGAATCATGCTAGCAGATTTTTCATCCTTTGAAAGGGATCTAGCATAAATGATTAGATCCATCATTATTTAAGGCAATCTGGAGGAATTTTTTTTTTTAAGCAGACAAAAGTCTAGAAAGAATATATGGGTTGCATTTTTTGAAAGTTTCTTCCTTTTTAAAGGACTGGTTTATGACCCTTTGGATCAGAATCTTGTAGCAGTTCTTACAATCACAAAGAACAGAATTACCCCACCAAGGAAGCATTGATGGAGTGGACTGAACAGTCTCTAATTTTGATTGATCATTCGGAAATTTGACTTTATGATCTTAAAAGTAAGTCTGCAGAAGGAGCTATTCTGTCCAATAATTATTATAAGGAAGATCATGTCAAAAGACTTGATAAAACAAAATTCATGACTATTGATCTAATGACTCTAAAAATGATTCCATATATCTCTGGTTTCCTGAGAAGTTGCATGAAAACTTTAAGAAAAATAATATATGAAAGATGGATCCGTAATTCAGAGAGGACCAAAGGTTTTTTTTTTTTCTTGAAGGAAGATCCATATCACCTATCAAGAGACTCTTTCTTCAGCCTCTTATCTATCACAGGAAGGTTGAAGTTATTGAGAAACTTTCTGATCATTTATGACGTGGTAAGGTTTCTCAAGCTCAACATGTTCTGATCTCATATTCAAATCAGGTATGGTTTTGCATTCATATTATCTGTCTCTACATTAGAAGCCGAGTTTTGTATCTAAGAAGTCACAGTCCTGGGCATCACTTAAGTGTACCAAATCCTAGGCCATATCATATTTCAGAAGGCTCCATTTCCTCCATCAAATTCTGGGTATAATGATCACTGATTTATTCAGAAGTTAAGATCTAATTCTCTTATCATCCCATTTTGAATCATCCAAGAGCAATCTCATCAAGAAAATACCTTTGAAAATTATAGCGGAGAACTAAGGCTAGCATGGAGCAAGAAGGACAAGTTTCTCTCTATTTTAGGGTGCGTACTTCTTGCAGGACTAAGCCGCCGGTGTGAGGATAGGTTAAGGGTACTTCTGTGTTTTTTTATGGTAATTATTCCTCTTTTCCAGACCACAGTGAATAGTAGCTTGTGGAGGAAGGTTAGAGGGAATTGTAATCATAACAGTGAATTCTAATCATAACAGTGGAATATTTCACTCATTTATAAAGTATAATAGACACACAGAGTTTCTTCAAACATTTTGCATGCAACCAAAAAAATACTATTGAAGAATGAAGAAACCACATTACCATTTTTCCATGTAGCAATTAAGTCAAGAGTTTCTTCAATGTCGCCTTAGTAGATTAATGTTTCCTTTGACGTGGCCCTATCAGATTAATCCCTACACTGATTCAACCCTTGCAAATCAATAGAGTGCCATAGAGCGGGGCCAGGCTGCGGGGAAGGAGAATAGAGCGGGGTCTGGCTGCGGGGAAGGAGATAGATGCAAGTTTGGCTGCTGGGGAAGGAGAATAGAGCACGTGGGAAAGAAACTAAATTGTGAAATGTATGAGAAGTGTAATAATTAGTGCACGGAAGACCGGCAGGTGCCCTTATGTAGTCAAAAATTTAAAATTCAATTTATTAAAGAATAAAAATATCTACCCCCAAAGTTAATTTTTTCCTTAGTCTGGATTAAATTAGACATTAAACTCATTATAATTAATGTTGGAGGATGATTAAAATTCTTAACTTTAATAGATCAACTCAATTGTGAACATATAGATTATTATTAACTTTGTAGTGTTGCTTTCTTCCTTTTACCAAAGTGGGTGAAAGGAACATATCAATGTGGGTTAAAGGAACATATTACAATAATCTTAAAGGTACATGTATTAGGGACTACATTAATGTGATAGATTTGGTGGATGCATACGTGAAGCCTTAGTTAATTTTCATCCTAGTGAAGTAGAGTTATATAATGTTGGCCCGGGAAAGGGTATGTAAGATATAACTATAACACGAACTTAGGTGATTTGATATGGGCGCCCTCAACCGAAATGACCCGGACCAAACGGGTTTGGGTGAGTGCCCTCAAACCAAACGACACGGCGTGCCCGACTGAATGAAGGCACAAGGGATAAAATGGCAAACGGACCGCACGAACGTGCACAAGGCACTCATGTAGTCACAACTTAGAAAATTTGATACGGTCGCCCTCAAACGAAACGACCCAACTCGAACACATTTGGGTGGGCGCCCTCACATGGTGTGACACGACACACACAACCAAATGAAGGCACAAGGGAGAAACCAGCAAACAAGCTGCACAAACGTGCACAAGGCACCCGTGCGGTCACAACTTAGCAAATTTAATACGGCCACCCTCAACCGAAATGACCTGACCCAAACGCGTTTGGACGGCGCCCTCAACTCAAATGACCCAACCTGAATGTCTTTGGGCAGGCGCCCTCAACCGAAAAAACCTGACCTAAATGGGTTTGGGCAGGCACCCTCACATGGTGCGACACGGCGCGCAAGACCGAACAAAGGCACAAGGGAGAAAACGACAAATGGGTCGCACAAACGTGAAAAAGGCACCCATGCGGTCACAACTTAGAAAATTTTATACGACCACCCTCAAACGAAATGACCCGACCCGACCTGAACGTGTTTGGGCGGGTGCCCTCAAACGTCGCGCCTGACCAAAAGACGGCACAAGGGATCAGCAAACGGAAAACGGGTTACACGAACATGCACAAAGCACCCATGCAGTCACAACTTAGAAAATTTGAAACGGCTACCTCAAACAAAATGACCCGACCCAAATGCATTTGGGTGGGTGCCCTCAAACGAAATGACTCGACTTGACCAGATATTCTTATAGGATGTAGTATCCCTTTAAAATTTAACAATTACAATTAAAATCTCTGCTACAAGTGTGGAACAAGATTAAAAATTAACAACAGTGGTTAATATTGCTCCTAAGAAATTGAGGAATTTTGAAAATCTTGGGGGATTGCATGCTTGAAGACAACTCCACGTGGTCTCGAGCAATATGGCCATGCTAAGAGACCAAATCAGAACTTGATAAAAAATGTGTGAAGCATGAGAGAGAATGTTAGTTTAAGCAAAGGATTTTGCTTTGAAGTCGTTGCTACAACTAATTATTTGATTAATATGTCACCAAGTTCAATTTTGGGTGACATGAAACTAGAGGAAGTTAGAGTGGAAAGAAGCCCTCTCTTGCACATATCAGGTTTTTGAAGTGTGAAACATGCATGTATGTGGCTAAAGTGGATCAGACAAAACTTGAAAACCTATCTTAAGAAAATGATTTTGAGTTGAAGCAGTTGTTGCAAATAATTATTTAATTAATATGTCACCAAGTTCAATTTTGGGTGACATATGACACTAGAGGAAGTCGAAGTGGAAAGAACCCTTCTCTTACATGTCTTAGGTTTCTAAAGTGTGAGGATTGCATGTATGTGGCTAAGGTGGATAAGATAAAACTTGACAACATATTGGTAAATTTCCTTGACCCTTTATTGGTTATTTAGAAGGAGTATGAATACACCATCATTAATATCAAGGTAACCACTAGCAGATCAAGGGCTACAAGTTGTAGTTTTCGTCTAAACATCAACATACCACAACCATGCCAGACATGTAATATTTTTAGATAATGAAGATCACAACATTGTCTTAATCTCCAGGCATTAGGGATTGCAGAGGTTTTTTTCACACGCCTCCACCCTTCTGGATTCAGCCTGCAGACATATTCTAGGATTCCAAAGGAGATCTTCCTCCACCCAATAGGCATGAGGGATTCCAGAGGTTTTGGTTCCACACCTCCACCCTTCTATTTAATTGGGAACCCTAGATAACCAAGCAATAGCCATGCTTAATGAAAGGTGAAGGGCTCCAAGTATTGCAGCTCTATCCCACTGTTGTTCAAACCTAAGCTCTGCCATCAACATGCTTGATTTTTTCCCTCGATTTCTTGTCTCTTTTCAAAGTTCCTCCCTATATTTTTTCCTGATATCCCCTCCATTCCCACAGCGTTCTCTCTACTTTTTCCCTTGGTTCATTAGAATGATACCCCTATAATCTGCATTTATTGGAAAGATCATTGGTTCAGCAACAAGAATTGTTTCATCACTATGTGTTGTTTGGTATCATAATTTTATTTTAGTGGTGCGCTTCCTATGGTAGTGGCATTGCGCAATCCTTCATTGACTATGGTAAAACACCCGGTAAAGGGAAAGGTAAAGCACATGAATCTCTTCATTATGTTGTGGCACATTACAACATGTCTGCATATGTGCATACATGAACATATTTGACCCCTTTCGAAATCTATAGATATCTAATTTCAAGATGAGTTATGGAAGAAATCACTCAACTATGAGCGTATGTATACCCTTTAGATGTTGAATATTTCATAAGTACAAACATTTATATCACCGTTATTTTTTGGTACGTAAATCAGATGAAATCCCCTAAATCGATGTCGGGTCAAGCAAATAATGGGTTTACATCTGTTGAGCATAGTCATTGTAACCCTAAACATGGCTCCTTACATGACCCGACCTGACCCAATTCACCCGAAAGTGTTTTCTTAGGCGCCCTCATAGTTCGACATAGCCCGACCCGACCCGACTCGAACATGTTTCCTTGGCCACCATCACACAACCAGACCTGACCTGACCCACCCGAACATCTAAGGCATGAGGGAGAAAACAGAAAATGGGTTGCACCAACGTGCAATACAAGGCACACAGGCGGTCACAACTCAACATTTTTTATATGACCATCCTCACCCGACCCAACCTAACCTGCCCTGACCCACCCGAACGTGTTTCCCTTGGCACCCTCACATGACCAGAACTAACCCGACCTGACCCGCCCGAATGTGTTTCCCTAGGCACCCTTACACAACTCGACCCAACCCACCCCAACCTGCCTGAACACATTTCCTAGGGCACCCTGATCACAGGGCACGACCCGACCCGACCTGACCCGCTCGACCTGACCTGACCCGACCTGACCCACCTGAATGCGTTTCCTTGGGAGCCCTCATGACACGGCCCGACATGACCCGACCCGGTCGGACATGTTCCTTGGGCACCCTCACATGACCCGACCTAACCCAACCCTCTCGAACATGTTTCCTTCGGTGCCCTCACGGTACAACACGACCCAACTAGACCTGACCCAAATGCATTTCCTTAGGCGACATCACACAACCCAACCTGAACCGACCTGCCTAAACGTCGAAGGCACGAGGGAGAAAATGACAAATGGGTCACATCAACATGCACAAGGTACATGAGTGGTCACAACTTAGCTTTTTTGATACGGATCAACCTCCCTCTCACGATTTGACCTGAATGAGTTTCCTGTGGCGCAATACCTATTACCAACACTTATCTCAAAATGTCACAATACCGACACTCAAGCCTCATCATATCATGTATGACACCCTGTAAGGAGTGGTATTGAAAATATGAATAATATGACATAGGGGATGAATATCTAGAAGATGACTCTGCCACTAGGATAATTAGTCAAGGTAAATTTGACTAGTTATACTAAAGGATTGTTGGAGTAGAAAATTGTCATGGGTACCACATATTTTCAAGGTAGCTAGGAATCTAATATTTATAAGTCAAATGGGTGATGCAATCATGCATATCATTTTTAAGAAGGATTCATGTAAGATGATTCGTGGTATGATGGTGTTGATAAGAGGTGTTCAAATTGGCACATTATACAAGTTGTAAGGGCATATTGACCAAAGTGGTTGCAATAGTGCAAATGTTCATAAAAATTATGGGTCAACCCTCTTGTTTAGTCAACAAGACAAGGTTGTAGCATCAAAATATGTGACACAATGGAGAGAAAATAATTTGAGTTATGCAAAACAAAGGTATGATTAAAGTTTTGTATAGTAACTCTCTAAAAGTCGCTTTATGTGAATATTGTGTTTATGGGAAACAAAATCATGTTAAATTCCCATTTGGTACTACAAGGGCAAAGAGAATTATGGATTTAATTAATAGTAATGTATTTGGGATAGTACCAATGCAATGACTAGGTCTATCCATATATTATGTTTTCTTCATTGATAATTTCTCCAAGATGACATGGATATATTTCCTAAGGAATAGGTCTAAGGTTTTCAATAAATTTCAAGAGTTCAAATCTCTTATGGAGAACCAAATAAATAGAAAGGTAAAGGTTATGATAATCAATAAAAAAAAGTGAATTATATGGTAAATAATTTAAGAAAATATGCAAACATGGGATATAAGTTCCCCAAACAACTACTCCATACACTCTTTAGAAAAATAAATTCATTGAGAGAATGAATAAGATGTTGATGGAAAAGTGAAGGAGTGTGTCCAAAAATGCAGAACTAGCATAAGAATTATACACAAAAACAATAAACATTGTGTGTTACCTGGTGAATAGGTCTTCATCATCAACATTGGTGACATTACTCCACACGAAGTATGGTTTTGTAAGAAACCATCACTTGCACATCTTAGATTGTTTGGATTTGATGCATTTTTCCATGTTCCAATGGAAAAGAGGAAAAAATTGGATAACAAGTAAATCAAGTGTGTTTTCATATACTATAAGGATGGAATGAAATGATAGAATATATGGAATTATGTGACAAGGAAGATAATTTATAGTCAAAATTGATCTTTAGGGATGTAAGGTGTAGTTATAAAACATAAGATACTTCAAAAAAGAAGGAAAATAGAATTTATTATTGGACTTGTAGTTGGAGTAAAGTGACTTAGATGAGTCAACAGATTCAACCAAATATTTGGAACATCAAACTTTGATTCTGAGGAGGTCTAGTCGATTAAGGAAAGATCTTGGAAGGTATATCCAACATGCTTTTCAGTCTTCTTTTTCTTATCTGCAATTGAGGATGAACCTAGGACATTTGAGGAGAGAATCAACTTGATACATGGCTAACTTTGGTCAAGAGCTATGAATGAAGAAATGGATTCTTTGCATAAGAATAAGACATGGCAGATTTGGCCAAGTTACTTATTATAAGGAAGAATGTTGGTTTCAAGTGGGTGTTAAAGGAAAAGTTGCATTCAATAGATCAGGTTAGGAAATACAAGGCTTGACTTAGGGAAAAAGGATATTTCCATTCCCAAGTCAAGGGAGTAAAATTCAGTAAGATATTTTCCCCTATTGCAAAATTAAATTTCATTAAATTACTAATGTCTTTGGTTGCGGCTTCTTATCTCGAGATATGACAATTGGATGTAAAGATAACAGTTCTACACGGTGACCTAGAGTAAGAATATACATGAAATGACCTAAATTTTTTGTAGTAAAGGGAAATTTGAAGTTAGTATATAAGCTGAAAATTTGCATTTATGGTTTGATGCAATCACTTAAGATATGGTACCATAATTTTGACATGTACATCCAGGGATTGGGATTTTTGAGAAGCCATGTTGATCACTATGTATATCTCAAGTCGAAAGGTAGGTATTTCATATATGTAGTGTTGTATTTTGATAGCATCTTACTAGTTGGAAACAATATGGGTGCAATCAGGAAAGTGAAGATGTAACTATCCTCCAAATTTGACATGAAGGATATCAATATTGTAAGTTTCATTCTTGGAATGGATATCATCAAAATACTACGTAGTGAAGAAACTATTGGTAAATCATAGAAAGTAAGTTGTGACAACCTTGAAGTGTTTCAACATCTATATTGTACTAAACCAGTGAAGGTACCAATTCATGTCAGGGAAATACTGATTTTTGATCAATTTCCAAAGACACAAGAAGAAAGAGAGGACATGGCTTATGTTTCATATGCATTTTTTGCAGCTATTCTAATTTATGCCTTGGTCTGCACTTGACTAAATATTTCTCATACAGTGGGATTATTAAGCATATACATGACAAAAACTGGTAAAGAACCTTAATTTGTTGTCAAAATATTATTAGAATATTTGTGTGTTACAAGTGATGTTCATATCTACTACAATCGAAGACTTGAGGATGACAATAAAGAAATTGTACAAATATTTTTAGATGACGATTGGATTGGATATCTAAACAAAATGTGTCAACTAACTAATATGTAATCAAGTTGCTCAATGGAGCTAAAATATGGATGAGTAAGTGGTAGTTGGTCGTGGCACCATCAATTATGAAAGTTGAATGCATAGTAGGAACTTATGCAAGAAAGGATGCAATTAGGTTGTAATAGTTGCGTTCAGAGATTAGGTTTTCTTGACATCCCAAGGAAAATTCCCCTTCATTGTAATTATTTCATATATTTTGATTTATAGTTAAAAATAATTGAGAATTTAAGCACATATTCCAGATTTTTTAGGAAAGAGGTTTCTTGGGATTTGAAGGAAGCTTTAATTGTTTCCCAATAGCCATTGAAGGTTGGAAAGTGTGCCATAAATGGATTGGTTTTGCAAATTAATGGAGTGGGAAAGAAGAACACAAGAACCATTCCTACCTTGGACAAATATATAAGGTAGAAATGACAAAATTAAATAGAGGAAGGGTTGCATTGTTAGTTGGGGGAAAGAGAAGTAAACCAACAAGAAGTGGGGAGGAAGGAAGTGCTAACACGCAACATTTTCTCAAAAATCAAATGTGAAAGAACCATTATAGTGAAGAAGGAAGAGGGACGACAAAAATTGCTAACCCACACAACCAAAGACAATTTCAACGACCTAATGAAAATACAAACATCCTCGTGGAAGAGACTACACACACGATATAATAAAGAGCATGCACACACATAGCACTGTCACTCACGGAGAAGGATAAAATTCTGATTTAGATAAATAAAAGAGAAGAAAAGTAGACAAAACAAGAGAAGAAAAGCGTTATGTTGTTACCGTAAAGTGGGGAGTAGATCCATTCTTCAATTGAGCATTAATAGGTGGAGGATTTGATACTTCTTTCCAATATAGGAGAAGGGATAAAGGTAGAAGTTGCCTCTCAGTACATGTGCATACTATAGATATGGAACATGATATGAAAAATGTTTAAATCGTTAAAAGAAGAGCATTTCATTGTATATAAGGAATTCAACATAGAAGCCATGATGTTTGATATGATGTTAATATTATTCCTAAATATTGGATCTTCAACCTTGATTCAAGTACAAGACATAGACCCATATATATATGGAGGATATATTTGTGAATATATATCAGAAACTTTGTGAAGTATATATCATTTTTTTAGTATACATGTTTCATTCAGGTTATCAAACTGTTTTTACTTGAAATTTTTGTGTCTTTCATAGAAAAATATGGTTGATATTTCAAGTTGATTCTCATCATGTTAATATCTGAAATAAGTATCTTTCATATAAATATATGGTTAATAAATCAGTCAATTTATCAATGTTACAAAAAAACGTCAATAATAATATATTTGGATCAATTTTATAAACATATGAAATATCTAAAAAACTAAGATTCTTCTTAATATCCTTTTCATATTTCATTCGTTATAACCAAAAAAATAATTATGAAGCTTATGATATACTATCAAGACGAACACATAAAGTTGAAGTTAATGATCGATTGAGGTGAAATAAAATTACACTTTTTATTTCAGTATTGCAACGCTTTGGAAAACACGTCAGAAAAGCGACATTTTTCAAATAAATGTTGGTCTTGCGACGTTTGGCTTCAAAACGTTGCAAGACCGACGTTTATTTGAGAAACGTCGCTTTCCTGACGTTTTCTCCAAAACGTCGTAATACCGACGAATGTGTAAGAGATGTCACAATTCCGATGTTTCGTCCCATAAACGTTGTAAGATTGATGAAGAGTTTAAAACGTCTCATTTCCGACGACAAACATAAAAGTCACAAAAGCGACGATTTCCCTAAACGTTGGTATAGCGACGGTTTTTGGCGGGATTTGAAAAATTGATAGAAATTGGGGAAATTTCCGACAATTCGACAAAAGTGTTGGAACTAAAGTGTCGGAATTTCTGCCAAATGTACTAGTGTAATATTCCTTGTTCATCATAGCCCATTTTCTTTAGGATCTTGGAACTAATGCCTCTGGTATGCTTTTTCAAAGTCACCAATCTGTACTAGAGAAATGTCTACGAAAAGTGAGCTTAAAAAGGTGGTTTTAGTCATGGTGTTGGCTTTAGCAATGGCAAGGAAGGTGGTATTTCTTCCTCGTAGTCTTCGACAACTGCTGGGAGCCTTTCCAAGGCCACCTCCTTCTCCACTAACTCTTGTTGCAGTTGTACCATCATTTGAGTGAATCCACTTTCTTGCCAACTATCCATCTAGATGACCACCTCCCTAAGGCATACAAGCTTCACTCTGTGCTTATCCCAATCGACAATGATTGTAATGATAGAATCTTGACATTCATCAAAAATTATTCTTTAGTAATGGAAATAGTTTGGTAGAGGTCTCAAAGTGCTTCTCCATCTTTTCCATCCTCCGGTTGAACATTTTGACCTTCTCCTTCAAGTGTTTTTTCTCTTCTCGAGTCTCAACATCGTTGTCTCTTAAGTCTTCCAATATTTCTCTACCTTCTTTGCCCATGTTCAAGCCTGCAATTTTCTCTTCATAGTTTTAGCAGTTGAGTCACAGTCAACAATGTAGCTTCTCCTATACTTTATGATCCATAAATGGAATTGTAGTCCACTTACCAACACATATTCATTGTGGAAGTTGTAAATATGTTCTCTATCTCAATGTTGGATAGAGGACTTTGTATTTAGAGAGGCTATTGGGTCTTTTCCCTCTGCATTGTACAAGGATCTCTACTGTCTTTTCCCTCTGATATTTAGTGACTATCATCCAAGAGGCTAAAGAAATAAATTTCACATCACCTAGCTGAGATTTGGGGTCCCACACATTCATAGCAAGCAGTATTAAATTATCCATATAAAAGTTTGTCATCTTATCCCTATCTTGAATGTTACACCTAAGGAAAAAATCAATGAATTTTTTGATATTTTGGAAAGGAGGGAATCCTTGTTGGGCTAATACTCTAGTCTAGAATTGGCAACATTACTATTTGACAAATAGAGAGTATGTTTTTAATGGATGTCTAGAGTGTGTCAACTAATTTTTCCAACCTTGCTTTTGATCATCCAAATACATTTCTTGAAAATTTTTTAGCCGCCTTATTGATGCCTATGAAGCTGCATCAATAGACATCAAGAAATGTATTGATCCCCTTAATGTTATCTACCTCTCTGTTATCAATGATCTGGAAACTACTTGCAATGGAAAACGATTGATTTACCCTAGGGTTAAAACCAAGAAATTTATTTCGACAATGAAATATACTTAATAATAGTTGAAAAATGTCTATTTTTACCCCAGAAAACTAATGATAAATATTCCTGAAGATGCTTATAAAATATTACGAGTAATTTTTGGCATGAGTTCATCTATTATAAGTCTTTGTAGAAATTTTCATTCAAAACAAGTTACAAATTTCCTTAATTTTTCTTGATAATCCTTTTGTTTGGCATGTCAGGGGTGTTATGGTTCCATACATAATGTTGGATCCAAGTGGAAACCTCACTGCAAGTAATATTTACTTCAAAAAATTATTCTATAGGTGGTATAGATTGCTTCCAAGATACTTCAAATAAGCTTCAATGGATTTATTCAAAAGTATTCAATGGTATGTTTAACATATCTCCCAATGTACTTAGGTAAAGAATCTAATCTATTTCAATTAGTCTCCAAATTCTTCTCCAAGAAAAACAAGATCCACTACAGATTATATCCCACATTCTATCTCATATTGTCATAGGTTAGGTTTCTCATCATCAACAGATTTATCATAGATACATTTTACTGCTCCAAAAAGGGTTATCAAGATCTGTTACCAAGAGGCTACTTCAATGGATTTCAATTCTGCTTAAATGAGGCTTCTTCAATAGGGCTTCAAGTATTCAACAATATCTTCATCAATGCTTCAAACGAGGTCTTCTATGAATGCTCCAAGAATGTCTGATCATATAACAATATATTTAACTCCTCAAATAACTTAGTATCGAATCTCCAATTTAGCAACTCCTAACTTCCTTCGTTGAACTAGCTCTTCACTCTGTCCCCTACCTTGCATTGTTTTCATAAACTGAGATTCGAAAATCCTTGGGAACATTTAACAATAGTGCACATTAATGAGGCTCTACAGCCCTAAAAAAAAGAGTAAATAAAACTAGTAGTCCCTTCTTAATATGGTGACAATATTAAGAAAACAAAGAATGTAGAGTCTTCTTCCATAAATTTAGATTCATATCATATATGTTTCTATGACGTCGGCAGTTTATGAGCTTCAAATTGTGGTGCTCATCTATATTAATTGCTAGGGACCAGATCTGATGGGTAACTACTATGTCAAGGATGCTCAAACTTGCTACAAGTTTCATGTCTGCATCATAAACAGTTTAGTTCTTGGCGTGTAGCTCCAAGCCACTCTTTAGATTAAGAATGCTTTGTTTTATTTAAGAAAATTTTTTATGGGAGTTTTAGATCACTAATCTCAAGTGATGAGGTTGGAAATATGATTTGGTAGAAATCGGTTTTAGTGGAACGATGTGGGTTTACATGATATATCTTAGTGAAGGGTAATTTGTGAAGGTTGGATTAAACCAATTTCAAATGCCTTATCCTATGGCTTCCTCGGACTTGAATTTAATTTCAGAACTATTTCTGATTTGTTGGTTTTAACAAAGAACAAAGTACTCTTGATGGTGTGCCAAAACAACTTTGAAATGTCCTCTAGGAAATTAATTTTCAGAGTTATCTGAGATGCAATCATGGATAGCAAGGTGACCAATCCTTATCCCATAGTTTGGGAGACTATGAAGGTGCGTATGCTTCATATTTTTGTGGCTCTTTTAATGACCATTTTTTGTGGAAGGCAGTCCTAATTAGTAAAAGTAGTTTATTATTTCAATCTGATGTATTCATCTTGCTTTTGTTTTCTCTATTGTGGTCTCCTTGTACATTCATTGATATTCCTTTGTCTTATTTACTATTGTGTTTTTGTTTGCACTTGAATTGACGAGGTCTAGTATTGAAGTAGAAACTGGCTACTTTATCTGGTCATCAGGATAATCTCTGTAAGAGCAATTAAGTTATTTAAGAAAATTAAATCCTATTTGATTATTTTTCTTGCTATGCTATTGTAATACATATTTACTGTTGGACATTGGGGGACACATTATATTTTGGTTTTTAGTTTAGATTGCTGGATAGCTATGATGACCATAACATTTTAGTGAATGCGGACATGATCGCAGAAAGAACATCTAAGGGGCCGAGTTGTCCAACTTCTAGTATAAAAATAATCTTATCTTAATTTTAATGATTAAGGATAAAGTTAATGCAGGGGTTCTTTTTCTGGTCAGCAGGACAATCTGTTTGAGTGTTTTATTTTTTTGATCCAAACAAAGGCTATTTTCCTCTTGATCTTCTTACCCTTCTCAATCTATTGTTCACGGCGGGACATTGGAGCAATACATCATATTTCCTTTCAGTCTCAAGTTAAATGGACAATGGTTTTCAATTTTGATCACCGGGCCACTATGATAACCTCAATGTTTTCAATGAATGCAGACATGATTGCAGAAATAACATCTAAGGGGCTGAGTTGTCCAAGTTATATTGCACAAAGTTTAAACATTCCTATCTCAAGTGCTATGATAAAGGCAATTTAACTTGCAAGTAAATCGTTTTGCTGATTTATAAGGTGGTGTTGAAGCTGGGTGAGAAACCCTTGGGTGATCACATAGGGCCAACATATAGGAGCACATGTAACCTTGTGATGTATTTTCCCCTGCTTTTTTTGGGTCCCATTAATGAGTGGATATAATTTGTCAAACTGGAATTCCCAGATGGACACCCATCTGCTCTCTCTTCTAGAGCAAGCACTACTAATTACATAGTTCTTAACTGAGCCTTGTACAACTTGTAGGTAAGTATTGTACAGTTGATATAGGAAGAGTTTCCATAGTAATTTTACATTTTAGAAAATTTAGTTTTTCATGGTCACATTTCTATTACTTGGAATCTTTGATTAGATTACAATATAGATAAAAATATCCACAATCCAAGATCATGTGAAGGTGGAATTTTATATTTTTTGACATATAAACTAAATTTGTGAATGACAACTATGTAGACCTTTGAAGCATTGCCATAATACTATATGAAATTCATGGTAGCACCCTCAAAATCAAAATCTAGGATTTTTCTTTCTGGGAAACTCCTTATGATGGGTAATTTTCTTTTCGAGGGCATGAAAGGGAACAATCTTTGGGAACATATAACACTAGTGCACATTAATGAGGCTCTACCACCCTAACAAAAAGAGTAAATAAAACTAGTAGTCCCTTCTTAATATGGTGACAATATTAAAAAAACAAAGAATGTAGAATCCTCTTCCATAAATTTAGATTCATATCATATATGTGTCTATGATGTCGGCAGTTTATGAGCTACAAATTGTGGTTCTCATCTATCTTAATTGCTAGGGGCCAGATCTGATGGGTAACTACTATGTCAAGGATGCTCAAACTTTCTACAAGTTTCATGTCCGCATCATAGACATTTTAGTTCTTAGTGTGTAGCTCCAAGCCACTCTTCAGATTAAGAATGCTTTTTTCTATTTTAGAAAATTGTTTATGGGAGTTTTAGATCACTAATCTCACGTGATGAGGTTGGAAATATGATGTGGTAGAAATCGGTTTTAGTGGAATGGTGTGGGTTTACATGATATATCTTAGTGAAGGGTAATTTTTGAAGGTTGGATTAAGCCAATTTAAAATTCCTTATACTGTGGCTTCCTCAGACTTGAATTTTCGTTGAGAACTATTTCTGATTTTTTGTTTTTGACAAAGAACAAAGTGCTCCCGATGGTGTGCCAAAACCACTATGAAATTTCCTCTAGGAAATGAATTTTCATAGTTATCTGAGATGCAATCATGGATAGCAAGGTGACCAATCCTTATCCCATAGTTTGGGAGACTATGAAGGTGTGGATGCTTCACATTTTTACAGCTCTTTTAATGGCCATTTGTCATGGAAGGCAGTCCTTGTTGGCAAAAGTAGTTTATTATTTCAATCCAATGTATTCAGCTTGCTTTTGTTTTCTCTGTTGTGGTCTCCTTATACATTCATTGATATTCATTTGTCTTATTTACTATTGCATTTTTGTTTACACTTGAATTGACGAGGTCTAGTATTGAAGTAGAAACTGGGCTACTTTATTTGGTCATCAGGATACTCTATGTGAGAGAAATTCATTTATTTAAGACAACTAAATCCTATTTGATTCTTTTTCTTGCTATGCTATTGTAATAAATCTTTACCGCTGGACATTGGGGGACACATTATATTTTGGTTTTTAGTCTCTGTTTAATATGGATAAAGGTTTTTAGTTTATATTGCTGGACATCTATGATGATCATAACATTTTAGTGAATGCGGGCATGATTGCAGAAAGAACACCTAAGGGGCTGAGTTGTCCAACTTCCAGTATAAAAAATAATCTTATCTTAATTTTAATGATTAAGGATAAAGTTAATGCAGGGGTTATTTTTCTAGTCAACAGGACAATCTGTTTGAGTGTTTTATTATTTCGATCCAAACAAAGACTATTTTCCTCTTGATCTTATTACCCTGCTCAATCTGTTGTTCACAGCAGGACATTGGAGCAATACATCATATTTCCTTTCAGTCTCAAGTTAATTGGAAAATGGTTTTCAATTTTGATCACCGGGCCACTATGATAACCTCAATGTTTTCAATGAATGCAAACATTATTGTAGAAAGAACATCTAAGGGGCTGAGTTGTCCAAGTTACAGTGTACAAAGTTTAAACATTCCTATCTCAACTGCTATGATAAAGGAAATTTGACTTGCATGTAAATCTTTTTGTTGATTTATAAGGTGGTGTTGAAGCTGGGTGAGAAACCCTTGGGTGATCACGTAGGGCCAACATATAGGAGCACATATAACCTTGTGATGTATTTTCCCCTACTTTTTTTGGGTCCCATTAATGAGTGTATATAGTTTGTCAAACTGGAATTCCCGGATGGACACCCATCTGCTCTCTCTTCTAGAACAAGCACTAATAATTACATAGTTCTTAACTGAGCCTTGTACAACTTGTAGGTAAGTCTTGTATAGCTTATATAGGATGAGTTTCCATAGTAATTTTACATTTTAGAAAATCCAGTTTTTCATGGTCACATTTATATTACTCGGAATCTTTGATTAGATTACAATATAGATAAGCATACACACAAGCCAAGATCATGTGAAGGTGGACTTTATATCTTTTGATATATAAACTGAATTTGTGAATGACAGCTATGCAGGACTTTGAAGCATTGCCATAGTACTATATTAAATGCATGGTAGAACCCTGAAAAGAAAAATCTGGGATTTGTCTTTCATGGCAACTCCTGGTGATGGGTAATTTTCTTTTCGAGGGAATGAAAGGGGACAATATTTGGGAGCATATAACACTAGTGCACGTTAATGACGCTCTACCGCCCTAACAAAAGGAGTAAATAAAACTAGTAGTCCCTTCTTAATATGGTGACAATATTAAGAAAACAAAGAATGTAGAATCCTCTTCCATAAGTGATCCTCTTCCATAAATTTAGATTCATATCATATCTGTGTCTATGATGTCGGTAGTTTATGAGTTGAAAATTGTGGTGCTCATATATGTTAATTGCTAGGGGTCGGATCTGATGGGTAACTACTATGTCAAGGATGCTCAAACTTGCTGCAAGTTTCATGCCCGCATCATAGAAAGTTTAGTTCTTGGTGTGTAGCTCCAAGCCACTCTTCAGATTAAGAATGCTTTGTTTTATTTCATAAAATTGTTTATGGGAGTTTTAGATCACTAATCTCAAGTGATGAGGTTGGAAATATGATGTGGTAGAAATCGGTTTTAGTGGAATGGTGTGGGTTTACATGAGATATCTTAGTGAACGGTAATTTGTGAAGGTTGGATTAAGACAATTTAAAATGCTTTATACTATGGCTTCCTCGGACTTGAATTTTCTTTGAGAACTATTTCTGATTTGTTGGTTTTGATAGAGAACAAAGTGCTCCTGATGGTGTGCCAAAACCACTATGAAATGTCCTCTAGGAAATGAATTTTCAGAGTTATATGAGATGCGATCATGGATAGAAAGTTGACCAATCCTTATCCCATAGTTTGGGAGACTATGAAGGTGTGGATGATTCATATTTTTGCAGCTCTTTTAATGGCCATTTTTCATGGAAGGCAATCCTTGTTAGCAAAAGTAGTTTATTATTTCAATCCAATGTATTCAGCTTGCTTTTGTTTTCTCTATTGTGGTCTCCTTGTACATTCATTGATATTCCTTTCTCTTATTTACTATTTTTTTTTTATTTGCACTTGAATTGACGAGGTCTAGAATTGAAGTAGAAACTAGGCTACTATATTTGATCATCATGATACTCTCCGTGAGATAAATTCAGTTATTTAAGAAAACTAAATCCTATTTGATTATTTTTCTTGCTATGTTGTTGTAATACATATTTACTACTGGAAATTAGGGGACACATTATATTTTTGTTTTTAGTCTCTGGTTAATATGGATAAAGTTTTATAGTTTAGATTGTTGGACAGCTATGATGACCATAACATTTTAGTGAATGCGGACATGACCACAGAAATAATATCTAAGGGGCTGAGTTGTCCAACTTCCAGTATAAAAATAATCTTATCTTAATTTTAATGATTAAGGATAAATTTAATGCAGGGGTTCTTTTTCTGGTCAGTAGGACAATCTGTTTGAGTGATTTATTATTTCGATCCAAACAAAGGCTATTTTCCTCTTGATCTTCTTACCCTACTCAATCTGTTGTTCACAACAAGACATTGGAGCAATACATCAAATTTCCTTTCAGTATCAAGTTAAATGGATAGTGGTTTTCAATTTTGATCACTAGGCCACTATGATAACCTCAATGTTTTCAATGAATGCAGACATGATTGCAGAAAGAACATCTAAGGGGCTGAGTTGTCCAAGTTACAGTGTACAAATTTTAAACATTCCTATCTCAACTGCTATGATAAAGGAAATTTGACTTGTAGGTAAATATTTTTACTGATTTATAAGGTGGTGCTGAAGCTGGGTGAGAAACCCTTGGGTGATCATGTAGGGCCAACATATAGGATTACATGTAACCTTGTGATGTATTTGTGGGTTGTCATGAATTTGATTACATCTTTCTTCTCTTTTCTTGTAGTTGATAACTTATATGGATGTAGATCCTCTCCCACGGATGGTCTTATGCAAGCCACAGATGTCATGATTGCTGGTAAGGTTACTATTGTGTGTGGATATGGAGATGTTGGAAATCCATTCTGTGCTATGCAACCTCTTATGGAAGCCCTTACTGAGGACGTACTTGGCACTGTTGATATTTTTGTGAAGAATAATGCCATTGTTTGTAACATTGTTGTTTTAGACAAAAAATTTACATGATTGAAAATTTCACTCTTGTTGAGAAGAGTAAGCCATCACAGTACACATTCCTTGAGATGCTCTGATATCATTGGAAGTATTCCTGGAACTGGAAGACTGCACCTTGCTAGAGCTGGAAGCCTGCACCCATTTTTTTTCCATATACGTTTTTTTATGTCAGTCTTCTGACGCTTTCTATCCACTTCCAACCGTCGAACTTGTGACAACAACTGCATGATGTCGGACTTCCAACATAGTCTGCAAGACATCGGTAGAGCGACGGAAAGTCACCCACGTTAGAATAGTGACGGATGTTGGACGAAGTTTGACCCGTCGGACATGTGACCAACTCTGTATGATGTCGGAATAGTGACGGAAAGTCACAAACATCGGAAGAGCGACTGAAAGCCACGCATGTCGGAAGTGCATCGGAAAATCACACACGTCGAAAGAGCGACATTATTTTGAAAACCTGATAAACATCAAAATACCGACAGTTATGGATTGTCGGTAGTGCGATGGAGTGAAACTTCGGTAGACCGATAGTTTAACTAAAGTCGGAATAGCGATGATTTTGATGACATTGGTAGACTGACGATTTGGCTAACGTCAGAATAGTGATGATTTTGATGACGTCGAAATAGTGACGATTTGGATAACGTCAGAAGAGCGATGGACGTCTGGAAATGTCAGAAAATGTGTCGCTCTTCCGACACTTTATTGAAGTGTCAGAATTGCGACGTAATGGCTAACCACGTTTTGCCCTGCCTAAAAGTGTCACTCTTGGGACGCCTATGTGTCGGAATAGTGACAATTTGGCCATTGGAAATTGGGCCAAATGTGCTAGTGTGATGTTATAATGAACAATTTGAGTCCTATTAGGAGAAGGACTGTTAAATAGAATAGTTGTCATTTTCTCATTAAAATAGATGTTTTATTTTTATGCAAGGTGTCATTAGGATAAGTTCGATTAATCTAGCCAGGATGTAGATCATCTCATCATGTAAAAAGTCTATTCAAGGGCGAATATTCGAATATATGAAGGGTTGGATATTTTTTGGAAATACTGCAACTTTATGTAAATTCATTGTCTTCAGTAATACAGAGACTTGTGTCTTGACCAACCTGAGATTCTGATTGAGTTTTTAGTGTTTATCTGGTCTATATTTTCTATATGTACCATTTGCAATGGTTTTCATATTTAATACTCATAATTCATTCATGTAATACTCTGACTTCCTTTATAGATGAATTGACTATTTTATTTTCTGTTTCATGTGTGCTTACCTTTGCTAAAAAATCTTACCTGCCTCAGCTTCCATTTCGAGTGAACTTACTACTGAATCACTAAAATTTTTGACTCCATAAGCCCAATGTTTGCAGACTTATACTCTTTTCAACCTATACACATCACAAGCAAGTTGTTTTCCAAGTAGAGTTAGCCATCTAGATTCATCTTTATTCAATATCATTAACCCCTTTGAGAGAGCCCTCTCAGACTGAAGAGGCTAAGCTTTAGGTACAAGATTGGTTTGAAACAGTTACATGAAGTTGTCTGATTAGCAACCTATCAGGTGCAATTTTGTGATAACAGGTAGACTACAAGATTAGTGTTTCCAAAGGGTAGGTTTTTATTTCTAATGAATTCCTTTGATTTCAGGATTAGAATAGGGGATTGAATAGTGTTTTTTAGGTACTCGAAGGTGTAAGAAAATAGCTTTAAAGGATAGTTTGTAGACGTATTAGGGTTTTGTTTTTCATGTTCTTGAAGTCTTTCTATGGAATTTACAGTGTTTTATTTCGAAGTCTACAGACCATGGATTGAAAATTAATGTTGGTCCATTAATATACAGTATATGGCACCCAACATGTATGTGGACAAATGATAAGCTCGGGAGGAGTTACGCCCTTGACACATCATCCTAAAAATATTTCCATAGGAATTTCAAATGGAGCTCCATGTTATTTTCTTCAGGAAGATGAAATTATTCCTATCATGTGCCACAAAAATTCTTGTCCTAGACCTAAAAAACATAATGAGAAATATTTGAAAAATATAAGGTTGGGACCCCCTCACCTTCATACCCTTGATAACATGTTGACCAACTGAAAGAATACACTTGGCATAATATCACTAAACAAAGAAGATATAGTCACCTAATGACATCAACATTATGTGCACTAATACAGACATGACATGTGGCATGTTTATTTGGTGTTTTTGGGTGGCCAAGTGGGCTAGAAATAGGTGACATGTGTCACCACTCAGTGGGTAGCACATGGAATCCTTGGATAGGTGGCATACATGATGGTGCTCAAGTAACCCTAATGATTTCTAAATGAGTTGCAATTTAAATCACTGGAATGAAAAATATTTGGGAAATATTGGCATATATAGCTAGGAAGTGGAAGAGAAATCATAAATTTTGTAGTAGATAAGTGGTGGTCCTGCTAGGACACATCACCCTGGAAGAAATGACCTTGGGAGTTTTCGTGGATGCATTGGATTAATATTCTCAGAAAATAGTGTTGAGAAATGGTGGCATGCAAGCCAGCATTGGTAGGTCATCTCAACAAATTTGTGATTGTTCCATTTGTAAAGTTGAAGGTCCCATAGGGACACATAATCTTTGGAGAAAAAACCTCAGTGATAAACAAAAGAACTCCATTGAGTTTCTCCCAAAAAATAAAAGTCGAGGTTAAAGGTTTGCACTAGGAATGGGTTTTTGTGCGTGTGAAGTGACCAAGGGCACAAATTTTTTTACATGTTGGTTAATCCCTCAAGGATATAGTGCAAAGGAGACTAGCTAGTGGATATATGTAATTTTTTTTTAACCAGGGGTTTATGCATGAGGGCCTAACATGAACATGTTGGCGACTCTGGTGAACTAGGCTATATTTGGCATTGCGGTGCTAAATTGGCAATGTGCCAAATATGGATAAAAGAGGCATGAAAAAGTTGATAGAAAAGTTCGTTGAATGGACAAATTTAGCAACATATTTGGAAAATTGACCAAACCTAGCATTTTCCAAATTTAAAAATTCACTAGTAAATCCTATAACTCACTAGAATTGACAAAATTGATATTTTAACTCATATTTTCTCACAAAGACAGAAAATGAGAGATTGAAGACTTCAAGAACACAACTAGAAGAATTGAAAAGAATGTTACATAAGAAAAAGTAAGGATTTATGCATGTTAAAGAGTTGAAGTTAACTAAAGTTATAAAATTAAAAATGTCATCTCAAATAGTATATAAACATAACTGACTTAGAAATAATGTTATAGTTGTAGTAGTTGAAGTTGTTGTTTCTGTTAGTGTGTGATGATGAATTGATCAATGATAAAATGTTGTTAAAGGTGATTTTGTGGTGATTAGGGTGTGTGATTGAGGAAATATTTTTTTTTTTATGACAAAGAGGCCTTCATGATTTGATTTTGAAAATGGAATTAAAGATTAATCTAGAAATTCAAGTGACTGGAAACTTGTAGATCGAGGGTTGTATCTCCTTCGAGTAGTGGTTGGTAAAATATTAGGGGTCAGATCTCCTTTCAGTAGAAAATAATAAATCAAGGGGAGTAGTTACCTTCAATGTTAGTTGATAAGCTAGGGGTAGCTTCTCCTTTCAATAGTAGCTGATAAATTAGGGAGTAGTAGCTTCCTTCTATTTGGAGCCATAGAATTTTGTAAAAAAAGGTTGAAGCTTTCATTTGTGAAAGTAATTGAAGAAATGATTGAAGAATATATGTGCTTAATATGTGCTTCTTGTGATTTATGCCTTTGATGCTTATATGAATGGTTGTTTAAGTGTTTATTGGTTTCTTAGTATTCTTTAATTTGAGAAAGAAAATTTTAAAATTCTCACAATACTAATTCACCACCCCTCTCAGTATTGTCCTAGCTTCTAACACTTAGTGCAAAGGATTTCTATGCCATTTTCATTAGCACTTGAGGTATATCTTCTACATATTCCATAAACTTACTTTATGTAGATATATGGTATGGGATAAAGTTTCCCAGTGGAAATTCCTTGATTTGATGGTTTATTTGAAGGTGGTTTTTGTATTTGGTTTGGATATTTATCTTACATTTAATTATTATTTTATCTTAGAATATAACATTATAGGGTCTTTGACTTATTTTTTTTTATGTAATCCCAAATATTTATCTCTATGGAAATTTGAAGGTTACCCTCTCTTATCCAAGATCCAACTTGAGGCCTAAAATGGGGAGGCTTTACAAAGCCTCCATAGGATTTCTTGGCATTTTTCTCTTTCTATAAACTTGAGAAACAACACACTTAGCTCATCTTATCCATGCATCTGCCCTCATGCATTTAAGTTAGTAAGTCAATATGCACATTACTTTCTAGAAATTTTATTTTATTGTTTACTTATTAGGACTAATAAGCACATGAGAATTATTCTTCTTCTTATGCACATATATCCACATACCATTAGCTATTCTTTTACAACCTTCTTTCATAAATTCACTCAAACTAATATTTCTTAAATTATCCATGAAACCTATCCCAAAACTGTAATTAATGCCTTCTAGAACAAGATTTTTAAACTACTCATAAGGTATAGGGGTAGCTCTCAATCCTAGTATATATATCTTCGGCCACTTAAAAAAAAAATATTCATTAAAAATACCATCCTCCATATATGGTTCTTGAGTGAAATATTCTTCACCCAAATTAAATAATACATAATTCTTGAAGTTTCAAATAAGTCCCTCAACATCCAATGGGATAAATTCATGTACATCCTATGTTTCAACAATGAATGCCAACATTGTCTCAAGACTTTTTCATATAGTACTTGTTACATCTACCTAAATGAATTCACACATACATAAGAAAATGGGTGTGCAAGTATATCCTCTAAAAAATTTCAACCATTTAACCCTACCATGATGATTTGGGATCAACATTAAGCACAAAAATTTACACTCTTTTACATATCCTTCCTTAAGGCATATCCTTCATGGAGTGGATTCCCTTCTAATGAATTAATCTTTGACACGGTTTGTCTTTCACATGCCACATAAGCTTCTTCTAGGGTTAAATTAAGGTATTTTTAGGGCTATCAATATATAACCAAAAATATTTATGTCTTGTTCCAATATCCATATTGTTCATTCATTAATGACTTATATGCCTAATAAGTTCCCTTCTTCTCATGGTATCAAATTCCTTCTATATGTTTCATCCAATTCCCTTAATTACCTCACACATCCTCATGTGGTAGTCTTTCAATGGTTCTCTACTTCATTTCAAGGTAGAATGCATTTTTTTCCTCCTAAAAATTTTTTTATCTCATAGGATGGTACCTTTAGGTCTAGAATTAAATCCTTTTATGCAAAAACAGGGATAATCCTTACCTTTCAATAAGGTCCATCCATAGTTTCCTTCTCTAGATGATATGATATTTGCATTGTCTTAACCTTGAGACATCATCTGACTTATATATTATTCTATTAGTACATCAGTATGATGATTTGAATTTTTCACGTATGTTAAGGAGACATGTATTCATGATTATATGACCTTTTACCTTCATTATGATGATGATTATGTTGATAATGGCCTCTGTGATAATTTATGATGCTTACTAGATCATAGTTATATCATGTTTACCATCTTACTGACTACTTCATGAGTGTGGCAAGAAAAGAGAACTATGGATGAAATTCATACCATGAAAGTTTGAGTCACACTATGACTCATGCTTATATTTTCATAATCTATATTGATGCAAATAATGGGTATTCCTATATGGATTGCATTGATGGATGTTCTCACCATTGTTTTTTGCAGGCATTGATGAGTTAATCATACCTACTAGAACTCTAGTCATGGATCACGATGAAGTATAGGGGGTACTTATCCTTATAGTTACACAATGTCATGGGGGTTGGAACATGGATAAGGTCACTCAATAGCTAATACTAAGGGATGCACATCAAGGGGAGCCTTGATCCTCAATAAACATAGAAATATTAACTAGGACAACGAAGAGACTATTGAGTTTCCATTCCACTAGTAATTCTTTCCACTACTTGGATCACAAGTGATTGAAGAGAATCTTGTGGCACCCTTTGAACATGAGCCTTTTAAAGGGCACAAGATGAAGCACCCTTGACACTAAATGGAGGATAAGGAAATATAAGATTTGGTTAATTCACACTAAAGTATTGATATGTTATTGAATATCAAGTTAACCTAAAGTTTAGTAAGTGATAAGTATAAAACCAAATTGAAATAAATGGCATGACTAATGTTAGAAAACTAACACCCAAAAATGGGTTTAATGTAAGTTAGGGAAAATTCAATATTAGATACAAAAATAATTACAAACTATTATGTTTAAAGGGGGAGAATAATAAAAGGCAATTTGATGTGTACATAAATGATATAAAATACAAATATATTTGTGCAAGAATTGAATTATTAAAGTAATTAATTCTAAGAAATTAAAATCAAGAGAACCTCCCCTTTTCTTAGGAACATCCTAAAAAGATAAATAAATTTGAAGAGGATAAATTTAATGGGGTAACTACAGTTAACTCAAATATTGGTATGTAACACCGAGTTAACTAAAAAAATAGAAAAAGTTAAGTGAGGGAAAAGGGGCATAAGGACATATAGGAGTACATTTAGGAACATGTGACTCTTGGGTGAAAGAAAATATTTATTTTAAATAAAATAAAAGGAATTCTTCATGAGAGTAAAATTGTGGATAGGACATGTGGTTGAGTGAATAATCAAATTACGAAATTTAATAAATATTTGTTTTTCATGTGAAAACAAGTTTCACATCTAATCCTCACCTAAAACATTATAAAAGGAACACATTCTTATGAAGGAAGAGCTTTGAGCTCCCTATTTTTATATGGGTGTTGTAATGACATTCTAAGTTTTCTAGTGAGAACCTCAGATTTTGTTGCAAATTGTGATCTCGATCATTGTTGATAATGTGGTAGATAAAAAATTTTGATATGGGGACATCATGGTTGTTTCCCAAATTCCTATCGACTAGTGTTATTCCCTCTTCCTAGCTACAACCCAACTATAGTACCTTGGTGTTAATAGGATGGAAAATCAAGTGGGTAAGTAACTTTTTTCAAGCATAGAGGGAATTGTTGAATATTTATCATGGGAGCCATGTCGAGAAAGGAACTAGGATCGCGATAGCATTATTTAAGGATTCTACCTTGTCTTGGGTGAACAATACCTTTTGTAATTTTTTTAATGGATTATTTAGTAGACATATAACTTAAATCTTGGTACTATGGATGTTGTAACAAATTTCAGTTACTAATGTAATATTATAAAATTTCTTGGAGTGGTTCTCCCCAGTATACAATATCGTATAATTGGAATTTAAAATAATGACAATTCTTCATTATATTGCATGCATGCTTATTTTTTATAAAATTATTGTAGGATTTAATAGTGAATGTACTAAAGTTGTAAAATTTCAATTAGATTTATAGATGTATATGTCTATTTAAACAAAATGACAAGTAGAAAATTGGGATCACATATAGATCCCTACATCATCCTTCTAAGTAATTAATCTAATCCTTAAATAATATCTCCTCAAGATTATATTTTGTGCATCCTTAATCCATTAGGAAAAAAATATTATGATCAAACCATCCACTTAACTTGACCTCGTGAGCCTTAGCCTTCGACCAAGCTACCATTCTGGTTTCCACTATATGGACATTAATTCCAATCATTAATTAATCTTTCCATGTCCCTTGTAATTACATCCACTATTCTATCTAAAATTCAAAAATGCTAAAAGTAAAATCTTAGTGTTCTATTTTCTAGCCCATCCCGTTTTTTTGTTGAATCACTGCTCTAATACCACTATGTAACACACCCAGCCTCTTAGATTACTTTAATAAGGAGTTCATAATTTTATTTTTTCTTTCTTCACTTCATTTCAACCCATTTCTAGGGCTACCATCATCTTATGCTCAATGAGATATTTGCGATGACATAAATTTCATTGAATTATGAGCTTACGTCATTAAATAAAATCCATTTGGAGTTTCAATAGTTTGTGTCACTTCAACATGAACGTATTGTTGACATGTGGTAGATGATTTGGAAAATATGGTACATATGTGACCCTAAGGGTGGTTCCTTGTTAGCATCAACGCCATTTGGCCCTCCCATGTCATTCCTTAGTCTCTACATGAATTCTTGTTATAATAATAATACACATAAACAAGTATTGAGTTAACTATTAAGGTAGTGAATTTCACGTAATTATTATTATCAAATACATTTATTACACAAAAATATTTTCATCTAAAAGGTTTCTTATCATATTCCCCAAAAAATTTTAAGGCCCTTCCAAAAAAAATTATTTAATTATTTAATTATTCTAGAGTCAAATGATTAGACCATTTCTCAATTTATTTAAGAATTATATAAATATAAACAAGCATATTTGTATTATATATATTTATATATATTATTTACATTATAATATAATAAATCACATTATAGTGAGCCACTTATTAGATCTCTTCATTTCACAAACATTTTCATTTACCCTATCAAATCATGTCCCATATTCTTTCCATATGCCATGCAACCTTTCATTGTCACACATTAACATGAAGGATCATTTTATTTGCCACAATGTCTCAACCCCCATATTCCCACTATGTTTCATATGAAAGGGCCTTTCTCCTTGCGTAGTTTCATAAATTCTTTACTTCATTCCACTCCAACTACTCATCAACAACATCAATTATGGTTGGCCACCCCTAGCTAGACCATGATGCAATCAGGGGAAATTTCACTTCAAGAAAAAATGTTGTGAAAATGAATACCACTTTTTTTCATAAAAATGAATCATCAATTTTTTTCTTCAACCCATTCAGAGAAGGGCCTAGACAAAGTCAAGGGTTGTTTCATTACTAGGTTATTTAATTTTTCACATTCACTTTTTTCTTATTGTACAAGGTATCCCTATTTTTCATGATTAGTATCTCAAGCTATCTCATGAATTCTAAGATAATCCTTTAATGGAATCCTTAGTTCATTGGTAGTCTTATGTATGTTTTTTTATTAATCTCTAGAATATTGACAATACTTGTTGCTATCCCCTACTCTTTATTTTCTTGACTTGGGATATAATTAATTAATACCACTAGCCTATGGGGGTGAATAAATTGAGGAAAATAGGTTGAGGTCAAACATCCTTATTACTATAAACCTAAGTTCCTAAATTATTAGTAAAGAAACACATATTTCCTAATAGAAAGGAAGACTTGAATGGAGCTTTGTAGTAAAATCAAGTAGCATGATGTTGAAGAGTATTTTTATCATGTGATACATGCACTTATTATTTCCCGTGGTATCTATTGGACTTGCCCTATAGTAGTTAGCTTAGTGAATCTAATAACCTCATTTTATTCTCTTAGGAAAGAGAATTAATCCCATAAGGAAAACTACTAAGGGAAAGGGATATCAATATTCAAGCTATCCTTAATTCTTTACATTAAATGGTACAAGTGTAGATGCATACATAGTGCACAATATCTCATAATACTAACACATTTTTGGACTGATAAATTGAAGTCAAGCTAATGAGTTCAATAATATTTTTGAAATACTTTGGTTCATCACATTTTTTCATTGTTGTTTGGGAGGTTCTAAAAAAATTCAAAGAATACTTCTTGAATTTAAAAAGAAAAGAAAAGAAAATAATTGCTTTCTATGAATCAACCTAGAGACAGATTTATTATGTTTTTTTTAAATAAATCAAACTACTAAACTATATAAAATTAAACAAAAATAGTAGCAAAAAGTGTCTGAAAGAGACATCCAATAATTCATTGAAGGATTTGAGGAGTTACCCCAGGAGGCAACAAGGATTTTGTAATATCCCCAAATCGGGATTGCTAGCAAGACATGCCTGAAAAATGCATTTTTTAAGAATGTATGCTACAAAAAACAATATTAGCCCTTGTATCTCTTATATCTGATAATATAAGATCCAAATCCAAGAGGAAATCAGAAACCAAGCAAGCTAGGTGAGATAAACAAGTCTCTCACACCTAGAATGGCCAGAAAATGCCCAATAATGGGACTACAGCAATATATAGACGCAATGATGGAGAATAAGTACTCTATTCACTCATGAAATGTGTCAAGAAACACATTACCATAATTTTATATCACAGCAGCAACTTTCACTTCATTATGGGATCCAAAAAGTGGGGAAAAGCAGCAAATTAAGCCCTAAAAAGGTTAATTTCAGAGATATGCGTAAAAAAAAGAGGAAAATTATGGTTGTTTCCCTTATATAATGTTATAGGGGACTCAAATATCAAATTTCAGCCAAAAAAAATCATTATAGCTATGTTAAACGGATCTCCCACTCCCAATATGGCTAGAAAAGGCCCAATCCCCATGACTTAACTTATGCAGAATTTAATGAAGCTTATGCAGCATGATTTTCTGAGATTTTATGTATAAAATAATTAGAAACAACATACATGGAGTGTATTACATCAGATCATGGAGAAAAATAGAGGAAAGCCTCTTTTACACATTATTGGAATGACCCAGCAAGGGTTTCATGGAAGCACAATATACAAAATAGCAGATCTACAGATATAGATCTGAAAAATGAATTTTACTACAGATTTGAATACATGCAGCTAAAAAATACAAGAATCGGGAGAAGAATGAAATACTAAACTTTTCGGGAGAAGGGTTGGCCCTTCCTCCAAGGAACAAGCTCAAAAGCAAGGGGATAAACCCTCCTACTACAAAACTGAATAGAATAACATAGTCTCTACAAATAACTATGCTAGGAGAGCTAGATAATATATTTGCCACATGCCAAGATCTGAAATCTTAAGCTCAATATCTAATACACTCTTACAAGATGTTAAAAGACACACTCACTGAGAAGAGGCACTAGTACAATCTAGATCTGAGCAGATCTAGTCTCCACTTACTGCAGCTCATTGAAACAAGTAAACCCAATAGGATTTACACTGTCTAAGGGAGATGGAGCTTGACCATATGCCTGATAGTGGGAAAGAAGCACAATGCCCTCCAAGAGCTACTCAATGGAAGGAGAGAGAATCCATAAACAGGAAATCCTCACAATTCTCTGCTAAACAGCCAAGAGAATGAGATATGTCTAAGCAGACAATATACTCTAAAAATATAATATCATCAACAACCTTCTCTTGGGCCTTCCCCTTCCCTTTATAAGATGAGAGCTTTGGCAAACCCTAAACCACCCTGATGAATTATCTCCTTTCACATGAGGGCCTCCTTCTAGAAATGTGCTAATTAAAAAGGAGGTTCAATGCATCTAGACAGTGTTGTGATTTGGTCTTGTTGACCCAGTCAATCTACCTCATCCCTTTGCACACTCAAGTGCAATCAATCCAGCTCACAAATGTCTACCTATGCTGATCCTTGTTCACACTGAACTAGTTTCATTGATGATCTCTTCTTCTTCATGCATGCATGTTGACCTAGTCAAACTTGACTATGTCCTCCTCCATTTTCCCTTTTTCACACTCATAAGTGTAAAATCAAACTACTGTGATGATACCCCCTTTTCACATTATAAAGGTATTTTATTGAGACAACCCTGATTTGCCTCTATTCACATTGGGCATTGATTTATTTTGATGTTTTTAGGAGTTTACATGTCCTCCTTTACATTTTATTCATCAATTGAGAAAATTAACACAAAATGAAATATTCCTATTAGCTTGGGCTAATTAGGAATATTACAACCCTCCCCTCCAAAAATGTTTCTTGTCCTCAAGCAATTGCAAGGTTAGAACTGAAATGGATGGGGAAAGCATCTTCTCCCAAGCTATCATCCATACAAAATCAGTCACCTCCCAACAGGGTAACTCCAGAAAATTCTCTTCCACCTTAGGTTCCTGCAAAAAAGGTGGGCTGAAAAACTGAACATAGTAGACAAAATTGCCTACCCCACACTATCCTCCTCTCCACTTAAGATAAGTGTAGATTTCTTGCTGATCTTGGGCTGCAATGACATTTCCCTCAAGTGGCAACATGAAGATTAGATCTGTAAAGATCCTTCCTCCAACGATGTAAAACCAGTTGGCCCAAAACATTCCACATGTGATGGATAGGAGAGAATCATCAGATGGAATACCATCACACATTTGGCCCATCTCCAAGAGAAACAAATATTTGGCTATGGTGGCCATAACTCCTCCCATGTTCCCATTAGAACATGTACTGCAGAAAATGTGGGAATCTCCTTCCCAAAAGGACACATTCAAACCATGTGCCTTACTCAACATCATGTCTCCCATCAAGATAAAAATAAATTCAGCAAGTGGGATCATGATTGGAATCATAACACGGGAATTACTGATGGTTTCATAAGGTGTTGGAAGGTACCAACAGTTTCCCAAGTGGTGATAGTGCATTTTTTCAAACTTTTGCTTCAGAGAAATACATGGAAAATTATTTCTTGATACATGGTTGATCATATGAATCAGATGAACATACATGTAATCACAAAACATCTATCCAAGGCCACATAAGAGATGGCTGTCTCCATCATATAGTTTGGCCCAACATTGGTCATGGAGAAAAATTAGGAGCTTGCTTACCTTTGGAGTAATGCACTGCCAAGAGATGGTGAGAGCATGCAAATATTGTGTTGCACAAACCAAGCTCTCACCATATGTTGGAAGTAAGAAGACACATGGATCCATGAATGGATCCTCCATAGTAGTTTAGCACACTCCCATGAAAAGAAATGAACCAAGTGTTTCCTGCAAACCCTCTCCCTCATGCTTGGAAATCCAAGACAAGAAGAGCACATCATAGTAATAGATGTCCTCATCTACTACCTCATCTTTCTTACCTCCTCTTTGCCCATAAAGTGCATAAAGTATGAAATTATCCTGGGGATACTCCGTCAATAAACCCCAGCTCCAAAGTGACAATGTTGTTGGCCTATGAAAATAGGCTCCCTCCAACTCATGGCTCCAATATTTGACATGTAGAATGTCAAAGGAATCTCCCATAATGTTGCTACACATAAGAAGTCTCTCCCATGGGAAAAGTACCTCTTGAACATCTAAGGCCAAGGAGTAGCCCCTATGCACTATGATAGTGCCATCTTCTACTCCTACAACATCATGAAAACTGTGAGAACAAATCTGCCCTTGCTCTCCCAAGAAAATCTCAAGCAACAAAACCTTTTGCTGCCTCCTTATACTCCCATCATCAAAATAATGTAGTGAAAACATGGTGATTGACATGAAGAATATTATGTCAAAAAAATGTGTCCATACTCCTTGCTGCCCCATGATGCAAGTATCCTGCAGCATACCCTTGGAAAGAGGTTGATGACCAAACTCTTTCAGGAGTAACCAACGTATCCAAGCCTCCTGCTACCCGGTATCATAGATTTGCAAGTAGCTTTCCAAATTCTTGCTCATCACCTACACCCATCCATCCACATGTGGGTGCCTTCCATGTTGTCCTTACTTGGCACTCTCCCAAGGAAGACTGTCATTCTCCCAAATCAGATTTCTGCTCTTGCATTTCATGGGATGTTGAAATGAAATCTTCTCAAGGATCAATTTCATCCCATAAGGATCCAAATAGGTGGTAGGAAAAAACCTCCCATCATGATGTGTATGGCTCAAGAAGTATCAAACACAAACATGAGATATGTTATCCATCTAAAGATGTCCTCCATCATCTATTTGTTCCTCCTTGAATCCATGAAGATCCAAGGGTGAGAAAGAAAGAGCCTCCTCAAACTTTTGAAAAACTTGGCACTCCATGAAATGTTGAAGTGCACCTTTCATGGGATCTCTTGATGAGACCTCCTCCTCATGCATGGTCTTCCAAAACCAGTGGGGTCTTAGACCTGCTGCAGGTAGAAGTTTCTCTTTGAGCTGGGGAGTGCTCATCGAGAAAGTGTCATCTAGAAAGGAGAAAGGGTTTCTCACTTCCAAATGTCTACTATATACCATTCTTCCCTCCACCGCTGAACATGAAGGCTTCTCCTCCAAGGTTGTGACAATGCTGGTACATGCTTCCTCAAGTGGCAGTGAGGATCTCTCTTCCTCTAGCTGAATGAACTGAGGTAAAGCTAGAATCTCCTTGGAGGCTCTAGATTTAGCTTTGTATTCACTTATAATCTCATATTCCAAGTGTCCTCTATGCCTCTTGTCTTCTCCCCTTTCAGAATAGGAAGTGCATGGCTCTTCCTCTTCTTGAAACCCTCTAGGAGTTTCACTGCAACTCTTCATCCGTTTAACCTCCTGGGGGAGGTCCTTTCTGGATCTGAAAAATGGTGAGAGAAATATAATATTATTCATCATTCTGATCTTATTTTATCTTCTCGGGCTGAGACTCAGAGGCTAAGCCAAGAAATATTCTTTGATACCATTGTAATATCCCCAAATCGGGATTGCTAGCAAGGCATGCTTGAAAAATTCATTTTCAGGAATGTATGCTACAGAAAACAATATTAGAACTTGGATCTCTTAGATCTGATAATCTAAGATCCAAATCCAAGAGGAAATCAGAAACCAAGCAAGCTGCGTGAGATAAACAAGTCTCTCACACCTAGAATGGCCAGAAAATGCCCAATAATGGGACTAAAACAATATATAAACACAATTTTGGAGCATAAGCACTATATTCACTCATGAAATGTGTCAAGAAACACATTACAATCATTTTATATCACAGCAAAAACTTGTACTTCATTTTGGGATCCAAAAAGTGGGGAAGAGCAGCAAATTAAGCCCTAAAAAGGTTAATTTTAGATATCTGCATGAAAAAAGAGGAAAATGATGGTTTTTTCCCTTATAATATGTTCTATGGGACTCATATATCAAATTTCAGCCAAAAAAAAACATTCTAGCTATGTTAAATAGATCTCCCACTCCCGATATGGCTAGAAAAGGCCCAATCCCCATGACTTAACTTATGCAGAATTTACTGAAGCTTATGCAGCGATATTTTCTGAGGTTTTATGCAGAAAATAATGAGAAACAACATACATGGAGTTTATTACATCAGATCATGGAGAAAAATAGAGGAAAGCCTCTTTTACACATTATTAGAATGACCCGGCAAGGGTTTCATGGAAGCACAATATAAAAAATAGCAGATCTGTAGATCTAGATCTGGAAAACACAGTTTACTAAAGCTCTAAATACATGTAGCTGAAAAATACAATAATCAGGAGAAGAATGAAATACAAAGCTTTCCGGGAGAAGGGTTGACCCTTCCTCCAAGGAACAAGCTCAAAAGCAAGGGGATAAACCCTGCTACTGCAAAAATGAATAGAATAACACAAAATCTATAAATAAATACACTAGGAGAGATAGATAATATATTTTCCACATTCCAAGATATGAAATCTAAAGCTCAACAACTAATACACTCTTCCAGGAGGTTAAAAGACACACTCACTAAGAAGAGGCACTAGTACAATCTAGATCTGAGTTGATCTAGTCTCCACTTGTTGCAGCTCAGTGAAACAAGTAAACCCAACAAGATTTATGCTATCTAAGGGAGATGGAGCTTGGCCATATGCTTGATAGTGGGAAAGAAGCACAATGCCCTCCAAGAGCTACTCAATGGAAGGAGAGAGAATCCCTACACAAGAAATCCTCACAATTCTCTGCTAAACAACCAACAGAATGAGATATGTCTAAGAAGAGAATATACTCTGAAAATATAATATCATCAACAACCTTCTCTTGAGCCTTCCCCTTCCTTTTATAAGATGAGAGCTTTGGCAAACCCTAAACCACCTTGATGAATTATCTCCTTTCACATGAGGGCCTCCTTCTAGAACTGTGTTGATCAACAAGGAATTTCAATGCATCTAGACAGTGTTGTGATTTGGTCATGTTGACCTAGTCAATCTGCCTCATCCCTTTTCACACTCAAGTGCAATCAATCCAGCTCACAAATGTCTGCCTATGTTGATCCTTGTTCACACTGAACTGGTTTTATTGATGATCTCTTCTTCTTCATGCATGCATGTTGACTTAGTCAAACTTGACTATGTCCTCATCCATTTGCCCTTGTTCACACTCATAAGTGTAAAATCCAGCTATTGTGATGATCCCCCCTTTTCACATTATAATGGTATTTTATTGAGACAACCATGATTTGCTTCTGTTCACATTGGGCATTGATTTATTTTGATGTTTTTAGGAGTTTACATGTCCTCCTTTACATTTTATTCATCAATTAAGAAAATTAACACAAAATGAAATATTCCTATTAGCTTGGTCTAATTAGGAATATTACAGATTTTTGAAATTTTTTAGAGGAAGGAGAAGAATCCTCATATCACCACATCATGGATGAATATGGAGAGAAGAAATATAATATTTTATGTTCCCCGTCTAGGAAAGAAATGGGGAAATTAAAGTAAAGAATATAACTTATTATCATCTTCCTCACTTTCACAACCTTATCTCATAGCATCGTGAAATTTTTCATTTTTAGTTTGAAGGTGTTAAGTAGGACATATGACTACATGTTTGATGCTTATAAGCTTAATAGTTTTACCTCTAGCTTGAAGTAATATATCTTAGGTTGGTTTATGATTTTAGAAGGAAACCACATCAAAACTTGGGAGAAAATGAAGTAAATGTTCATTGAAAAATATATGGACTACTACAAGGCTAGGGACACTATAGATACCAATATTTAGAATGATCAAAAGACAAAATGAATCCCTAGAAAACTATAAGGAAAGATTCCAACTTAGTTGTATGGTGTGTTTGGTTGCTTATGAGTCCCAAAAACACCTTCCTTGCAGCTAGTTTCTTCCTACAAGGAGCATACAAAAAAATGAGATATGTTAGTGAATGAATATGGACTAACAAAGAATTGAATATAATGAAAACAATGAATGAAAAAAACTAAAATAAATAACACGAAAAAAATCTTGTGAATAAAAAAAATCAACAAAAGAATAAGAAACAAATCCTCTTTATTGATTTCCAGTGGTAGAAGAGTGCAACAAAGGTATCAAATATACCGCAAGAGAGTTTCTTGAGAAATGGTGCTCAATATATCTCAACAAGGATTTCCCCTTTTCAATCTCTTTTGCAAGCTTTTTCTCTCTTAGAGAAGCATTGAAAGCTCTCTACAATGGTGGAATTCTCCTCACAATGGTATGCTACATTGCTTTGGAGAAATTTTGGTGGCATAAAAATGCATAACTTCTTGATTTTTTCTCTCCATGAACTTGTATTTATATAATTTCAAACACTCCTAATTTCCTCCTTTGGCTCAACAGTCTGGTTTTTTACCTCATAAATAAGATGAGAACTACCATCCTCTTGTCATTAAGGCTTCTTGGGGCTCAAGACTCGAATATTCAGCCCATCATGTAAAGAGGTGAAGTGTTTTTCAAGCAAGATCATGTCCTAAGGTGTTGACTATACTTATCGCATCCCTCGCAACTATTGAAGTAAAATTCGCGATGTAGTGAATTTATAGCTTTGGTGCACCCATGAGGGTTGATTCTTTAATTCAACCATAGGAAGCCTTTGATTTTTGTCTCTTCATGATGTTTCCAACTGAAAATGTAACCTTTGTACATGTTTTACACTGACACTAAATGTCTTATATTGTGTACGAATGATTGTACCATTTTTTCATGATAACATTAGTTACAAAAGAGATTGACATGTAAAAGAGGAATTCATGGATACTTCGAATTAGCTTACCAATGGATGCATCCTCTAGTATAAGCCAATCTTTTGATTCAATAATTTCTACCTAATAATATTCGTACAATTTATCTTATTCCATTGATATTATTGAGCAATTATACATATAATATTTCAACAATAATGCAAGGAAAAAAGTAAGATCATAAAGAGATAACCATGCACAATAAAGACAACAAATGTACCCTAGGAAACCCAAATTTGGGAGAAAACCAAGTAACTTATCTTCTAGGATATTATTCTTCAACAAGGTTTATAACTACAAAAATTATCTAGAAATATATTTCAAAATCCAATTCCAAACACTAGTCAAACATAGTCAAATTCCAACCAGTCAATGTTGGTCAAATCACTTAAATAGTTAAATATGGTAATTTTTTTGGCCTGGTCAACCTATCTCCTATGGTCCAACTTTGGATTTGCAATCAAATATTACCTTTAGTCAACCCTTATAGTCAAACCCATAGTCAAGCTTTTGATCAACTCGTCCTCTTCTGTGATCAAACTCTAGAAACCTTGGTCAAACAATATGTCAAACTCTATCAAATAGTGAATAACTAGCATGTTCAAACCTCCAATAATATTCTCGTTTAAATTCGCATTTGTGGCTGGAATAGAAGAGATAAAGATGTTTTGATCCAAATTAGTCAAATAAGTATGGCACATTATGTATTTATACTTTTCAAATAGGTGAATTTTGACCAAGGCTCACACACTTTCATGGTGGGGTCAACTTGAAAATTTTGAGCCTACATGAAACCCAAAAATAAAATTTTTATTTTAATTTCCATAATTCTTCTAGGTAAACATAGGAGGCATCTTGGCATGCAAGAATTCCTCTCGATGTTACACAAAAATAAACACTCCCTCTTTCCCAGGGAGGTATTATCCTTTGCTGCAATAGAGAGTCCCCCTAGCTAAAATTTCTCCTCCATGAGAATAGTTCTTGAGCTGGCTATGTTGATGCATGCTCATAGATAACGTAGTCCTAGAGTGGGAAATTTAACTCCTCACACGCTTGTCTATAGATCAATCCATATTGGAGTAGAAAATGTGAGTATTTAGGGCCTTTTACATATTCCCAAACTCCTTTATGTCTCCTTAGGTAAATGTATCAATCTCCTCCAGTCAAAATATGTTATGACCCAGTCAATTCCTTTTGGATTCTTAAGAGAAACTCTTCCCTTGGACCATTATCCCTTATCCAAATTCATTTAGGTATTCTATAGTGAATTACATTTATCTTCTCTAGTAAAATTCCTTTAACAATCATCCAAGTACTTATTCTAGCCAAGTCATTATGGCTTCTTAGGAGAAGATCTGTCCAATCTTATAATTTCTCATTGCCATTCACCTCTGGTCAATGTCCTTTATGACCTAGCCAATTCCTTTTGGCCTCTAAGCTGAATTTATCCATATCCTTTGTTAAAATTCTTTTATGCCCCAACGAAAGTACTTTAAGGCTTCAGAAGATGTTCTTCCATAATCCTACAAAGTCATCAATCCTCCCTCTCAATGAGGGAGACATGATGCATCATGCTAAGCTTGTCTTCGAAGTATACAAAATTCTCTCTAGGAAGAGGCTTCATAAGAATATATGAAATCTACTCATTTGGGGATACGTACTAGAGATCCACTACTCCTTCCTGCATAATGTCTCAGATGAAGTGACCTGATCAAAGAGCCATACAATAAGCATTCGAAGTCATACTACTTCACAACTTGTGACATAGTATTTGATATACTCTGCCTTGGATCAACCATATACTAGCTCAAGGTGTTCACGTCAAAGAAACTATAACACCAGGAACATAAAGGATCAAATCAATTTTTTTTACATCCTGGGATCCACTAAACCTGAATTTGAAGCATAATCACTCTGATTCTTCATATTGGAAACCATATGTGTATTTGTGGACTTACAATCCATCATATGAATCTCCTCAAAATTTTGACAATGAATATCTCATATGATCTCATCTACAGTTCCAATCCCAAGAAATTTTGTATCAATCCAAGATCCTTCCTCTCCATCTTTGAGGCCAACTCCCTCTGACACTGAAGCAGGTCTTCCTATGATAGCCCTCATTTCTCCCTCTGTCATAAAAGAAAATCCTCATGCCCCTTTTGTTCCCTCTATCATGTAAGTGCATGCTTTTTCCTCTACTACTAAATCCTTTTGCTGTTGACATGGTCTCCTCAAAGAATACATACTTCTCCTAAAGACAATTTTTCTCTAAGCATATTGACAATATCAACCATGAAATCCTTTAGGAAAGTTTATCTTTCCACTCTACCTGTCAGCCTGCTCTATTAGAACTATAAGCTCTTCCCATCATTTTTCATGATCTTGGATGTCCTAACAATCTATTAAAATTATTCATTTTGAATGCTAATCACTTTACTAAGTATGTACTCTATTCATCAGGTCATACAAGAAGCTGGCCATCTAGTGACTGGAGAAAAAATCTCCTTGTAGTCCACTCCCTCTTTCTAGGAAACCTTCTCGCCACAAATTTTTTCTTTATTCTTCCTAATGTTTCCATTTTCTATAAAATCCATTTACTTAGCAACCTTCACAATGTACATGCAAAACCTTGTTAAGGAGGCTATGTAAGAAACAATCATAACCAAGAAAAAGTACAAAGGCAAGAGACTGACCAAGACATACAAATAATAATATTGGTCAAAGGATAAATATGTGAATTACTTATCTTTTTATTTAGAAGGAAACCCTTGATGGTTGTATTGAATTTTAAACTCCCTCTTTATCCTTACCTCATAGAAGCCAATGATTTTCATCTTCAATCATATCAAGCTTAGATTCCTTTTTCTTCTTTTGAGGTGGATTCACATCTTCATCCTCAACATTAGTTATTTATGTATGCTTCTTTCCATTCCTTTTCTTGCATGAATTGTAAGGGATAAAGTTTCTTCACCAAGTCATTATGTATGCTATCAAGGAGATTAACCAAATGTGCATAACACAAACTCTACTTGCTTTAGCACTCCAAATCATTCTCTATGGTTTCATCTTGCAAACCCTAGGACTTTCTCAACCAAGGCTTCATTACAAGTCGTAACCAATAAGTATTCTCTAACGTTTACTTCACACAACCCCTAATTCTTCCAACTCTTATAACACACAAGCATAAATACTCCAAGACGAATACCATGGAAAATTAGCCAAGTGAGCTAATTTTCCATGATTATTCCCAAAAAAAAGATCCGCCAATTTCCATTTTTTGTAAAACTTATTAGGCCACATTTATGATATAAAAATATTTTACCTTAAAAATCGCCAAAATTTTATATAGAGACTATATAAAATTATTAGAAATTTGAATTTTTTACAAAAATATCATCAAATATTTTATAGATTACACATTATGGACTAGTGTGATTCACCAAGGTTTCTAAACTTTAAGATAAATTTCCATCATTAAAATTTTCTCTTACGAATAAATCAATAAACACTCTTTAGATGTATGATAATAAAAACCACTGATCACTTAGTTATTATCCCCTTACTTTTCTTAACAAACTTCCATGTATCCCTTTAGTACCCTACTAGATTTCTATCCAACCTTTGTCCAAGCCATGACCACCTATAATCTAACCTTGACTAGCCTTGGTCCTAACCTTAAGGGTCTTGGCCCTAGTCTAAATCTTTCTGTAGCTTATATTGGACTATGGTAGGCCATAACATGCCTTTCCATACCCTCATTAAGGAGCATTTTAGGCCCAAACTAACCTCAGTCCCCCTTAACTAGGCCTCAATCCTTCTTTAGATGGCTTAGCTAATCTTACAAGGGTATAAGGCCCTTCCTATGACTTCCTGCCCACAACTTAAGCCTTCAATTATAAGTCTACTACCACTAGGCCTCTATGGAAAACCCTTATTCACTTCGGTCCTCCAAGGATAGTCTATCACAAGGTCAACAACTCTTTTCCTGACCTCAAAACAAACTTCTTATTACCCGAGAACTTTGTTATCCTACTCGACCTCTTATTCCATGGTTAGAATACTAGAGTCAACCTTCTTCTCTTTGTTGTTGGAGGCTCCTTTGGGTTGTATCTCACACACAAGTGAAGGCACTTCTCATATATTTTTAGGCCAACTTCAATGGTCACTCTTTAAAAAGGATCTCGTACCATGTCAATTTTTCTATAAGATGCATAGTAGAAACTAATATTCTAATATGATAATTAATACCTAATAATATTCATAAAATTTAACTTGTTCCATTTATATTATTAATCAAATATAAATATAATATTTCAATAGTAATGTAGTGAAAATTGTAAGATCATAAAGGGATAGTGATGCATAGTAGAGACAAAATATTTACCCTAGGAAACCCAAACTTGGGAGAAAACCAAACAACTTTTCTTCTAGGATAAATTATTATTCATCAAGGTTTATAATCACAAATAATTTCTAGAAATTTGTTCCAAAATCAAAGTCCAAATACCAAACAACCCTTGTGAAAATTCAAACGAAACAATGTTATCCAAATCACCCAAATAGTATAATCTCGTCAACTTTTTAGCCTAGTCAACTTATCTCTTATGGTCAACTTCAGACTTCAAGTTGAAACTTGTGGTCAATCCCTACAGTCAAACCTATCGTCAGACATGTGATCAAATATTCCTCTTTTGTAGTAAAAATCAGGTAGAAACCTCACTCAAACTAGATCAAATAATCAAATATGGTCAAATTTTTGGCCTGGTCAACCTATCTCCTATAGTCAACTTCATATCTATGATTGACTCTTGTTTTCAACCTAGTATGGTCAAACCTTTGGTCAAACTATCCTCTTTTATGATCAAACTCTTCCATAAACCTCGATCGAACAACAAATCAAACTCAATCAAATACTCAAGAACTAGCTCTGTCATACCTCTTACAATATTCTCCTTTAACTTCACATGTGTGGCCAAAATAGAAGAGAGATATATGTGTTGATACAAAATTTTCAAATGAAAATGTCACATTATTTATTTATACTTGTCAAATGGGTGAATTTTGACAAAGGGTCACGCCCTTTCATGGTGAGGCTAACTTGACAATTTGGAGCCTACATGAAGCCCAATAATGTATATATTTTAATTTTAGTAATTCCTCTCAGCCAACTTAGTAGGCCTCCTGGCATGTGGGAATACCTCTCGATGCCACACAAAAATCAGCAATAAGGAAAAAACATCAAAAATTGGAAGAAAATGAAGTGAATGTTCATTGAAAAATATAGGGGATACTACAAGGCTAAGGATGCCATACATGCAAATATTTAGATTGAATAAAAGAGAAAATTAATCCTTGGAAGACTATGAGGAAATGTTCCAAATTAGTTACAAAAGAGATCAAGGCGTAAGTGAGTAATTCATGGATACTTTGAATCATCTTGCGAATGGAGGCATCCTCTAGTTGACGTGTGTAAACATTAAGAACGTATGTAAGAACTACTCTAGATTAACAATAAAGAAGACTAAAAATGGTATAAATACTGCACCATAATAATCTAACTTTGAGACTCATAATAAACATTAAATGATAGGCATATTAAAGGATACAAAATCTAACATTTTACACACATTATACATGTAAATTAATACATGGTAGATAAAGAGGAAATGCGAAGAAGAAGAAGAATATCTATGTATTTTATGTACAAAATGCACAAAAACATACTAGAAATAAATGTCCACTTAACATAGTAAAAATTTGTGCAATTTATGAAGAGACCTATTTAGTTAACGAGTGTACTTCCTTTATAGGTATCAAAGTTGTGTTTCAGGGAACTAAGGAGAATGTGGAACCACTATGATTCATTGAGTAAAGAAGACAATTGTTAGCTTGACCATTTCAACTAGGTATTCCTTATTCTCATCCTTAATACATTGTTGGGTATAGAATATATATACATAATCAACCTTAGTATCCTCCCAATAACCTATATAGCTACTAAAAATTAAATTGTACTATTAAAAATTCCCTCAACTATTCAACCATTCCTATATCGAACTCCATTATAAAACTACTAGTGAACTAACCCTTTATATATGTGGAGATCTATGAACTAGTAGCAAAAATTATTTTTCCCACCTCCACCAACTTCCTTCAACTATCGAATCATTCCCATCTCCAACCCCATTATAAAAATATTATTGGACTAACCCTTTTTATATATGGAGATCTATTAACTATTAGCAACAACTATTCAGTTCCAACCTTTACCAAACAAACCAATATTTTAACAAGAAATAATGAATATATTCTAATGCAACCTAAGTTTCCCACTCAACCATCACCTAATCCAAACAATATGTAGGTTCAACAAGCATACATTAATTGGATGGCTCACTAGGCCTAATCTATTGAACTTCAAGAAATCAATCCAAGATTAGAGAAGCTATTGACAACACCTCCTCATATAAAATCCATGGAGGATAAAATCTATGAGGAAGAGGAATATTCTCCATGACAACAGTTTCTTCCTAAACCAACCACACCTTATCCTAAACTACTAAAAACTAAAAAAAATTACACCTCCTTAGAGAATGACCTCATAAGAGAGAAAAAGGAATTATATGTCAAAATACATCTCCTCCTAGATATTAAGGTTGCTTCTATCTACAATAAATTCATTAAATAATAATACATTAAGAATATAGGAAAAGGGAGAAAATATTCTCCTATAGTCAAAGTGATAATATAGCTAGAAGATCTTATACAAAGAAAAATATTTGTCTCTAAATATTAGATCTAGGTAGACCCATTGTATATTTATATATCAACAAGAAACTCATTCAAAATATATTAATTTAACTAGGGACATCCATCAATGTTATGGAAAAGGAAACTAAGTTTAGGATAGACCTTTAGAAACCATTCAAACACATAGCTACTATACTCTAGCTAGTAGATATTTCACCTATAAATAATAAAGGAGTCTTAGAGGATATGATGGTGTCTACTAGTTCATGTGACTATCCAATATCTTGTATAGTAATTTAAACCAAATCTAAGTTGAATGGGTAACCTCTCATTTTAGGAAGACCTTGAATAGCTACAAAAAATACATATTCTAGCTATAGGGTAAGAAATATGACAATTGTGAATGGTCAATCTCAAAATAAACTCTTACTCTACCCCCTTACAAAGCAATTATTAAAATAGAATACCTATATGAGTAGGACTATAAGAAGGGATGGAAATATTTCTAGACCAGAACACCACTGCTTACAATTTAAAGACCCCCAGACATGAAAAACATGTACGAGGACACTTTTATTTAAATTTACATGTAAAATCTATATCCTAGTTTCATAAAAAATAAATAATATAATGGCCCACAAAATAAGAAAATCTACAATTTCTATTGTTATAAAAGAAGTTTCTTGGCAATATTTAATCATTGTTGAAATTGACCAAGTTACAATTAAATAAAATAAAAAATACAAATATCTCCTTCCAAAATGAAGTCCAACAAAAATGGAGCAATACACAAAATAAAAAATAATAAGACAAGCCCAAAAATTTTCATTAAGAAAACCAATATTTATACATGTTTATGAGAAAAATATCGATTCAATCATTTTCTAAAATATCTCAATAATTTTATAAAAATATCTTCACGAATATCTCAACTAGTAATTCTCTACCTCAAATTAAGCCTTCGAGACATAACAATAATAATTCTAGAATATGAAAATTTATTTTATTCTAACATCTCCCTCCCCCCCTCATAATGATAATTTGAAGAAATTCCAAGACCATCTATGAACTTGTAGAACTTTTCCTACAGTAGTGCTTTCATGAAGATATCCACAAACTATTTTTTTTTTCAATACATGATCTCAATCACACCATCTTGAATCAAGTCTAAAAAATGATAATGAATTTAAATGTGTTTGATATTCTAGTCAAAAAATAAATTATTGGTTATTTAAATATCACTTTCATTTTCGCAAATCAACTGAGTAGGATTCTCCAACTACTCATGTATATATTCCAAAATTATTCTTAGCTATATTTCTGCATATGTTGATGCTACTTCTAATATATAATCCGATTCAACTGTGGAGAGAGAAACTATAGGTTTCTTAATTATACTCCAAGAAATTGATACAAAACCCATTTGAATGAACACACTAAATTTGATTTACTATCATCCATACAACCTTCCCAATTTGAGAGTATATGACCAATTAGCCTAAAATCCTCTGTAGATATGTATAATAAGCCATGACCAACTATACCATGCAAATACCTCAAAATCCTCTTGGCTTCCTTCTAATGCAATTCCTTGGTCTCTGGCACAAATCTAGATACCATATTAATTGCAAAAGATATATTTGGTCAAATTGTAGTTAGGTTTATTAGGCTTCCATCCAATTGATGATATAGTGTTGCATCAATTGGATTGGATTCATTATTTTCATATAACGTCAACCCAACTTCCAATGGGGTTGCTAGTGTCTTGAAAATCAACATGTTAAAACTTATTTATCATATCCTAAGTATACTTAGATTGTGAAATAAAAATTCCATATTCCTTCCACCATACTTCAATACCCAAGAAATAATGCAATTCACCAAGGTTTACATTTCAAATTATGCAATCATGTGTGTCTTAAACCTATGAAATAATTCAAAAATTGTTCCCTGTGTAGATTAGATCATTGGCATAAAGTGTAACAATAATAATGTCTTGACCTATTTGAAGTATATTGAGATTAGGTTCAGATGAACTCTTAACTAGACCATGATCCTTGAAATACTTTTCAATTCTTTAATACCAAACCCTCGGTAGTTGCTCAAGGCCATTCAACATAGATTTATTCATCTACATAACCATTCAATAATGTGACTTAACATGCATTTGAAAAATGATCCATTTATACTTTGTAGCCAATGCAATAACCATCCTAATTATGTCCATCTTGGCTACTAGAGAAATTTTTTTGTATAATCAAACCCTTCCTTTTGAGCATAACCTTTGGCACCTAAACATGAATTATGTTTATCAACTGAACCAATTGATTTATACTTAATCTTAGATGTCATTTAGTACCAATTACATCATTTCCTTTAGGTAATTTGGTTATGTCCAAAGTATCATTCTTCATCAAATAATTTAACTCTGCTTCCATGGCTTCATTCGATTATTTCTTCATTAAAGCTTCTACATAATTATCTAGATCATCCATCTTCATTAATTTAAACACTGAGTGAAAATTTAACAAAATACTTTATGATCTATTAGTTATTTTTTCAAAATTTTCTATACAACGTATCACTTTTAGAATGATCTCTAGTTAGCCACTTAGGCTTCTTCTTATCATCATTTGTCTTAACACTTGATCCATTACCAAATTCTACCTCATCCTTACTTGATTCTATCTGTACATATTTTGGCTAATAAATATTTTTCTCATCAAATACAACATCTTAGCTTATTATGATTTTTTTCTTTAGTATCAAATAACCTATAGCTTTTTGTTTTAGTACTAGACCCAATAAAGATACACTTTAACTTTTATCATCATTTTTTTTAATATTTTCCTTGGGCACATGTGTATATGTTGTGCAAGAAAATACTTTCATATGTGCAACATTTGGTCTCTATCATAACTAAGATTTTTTTGGAACCAAATTCAAAACTTCTCCTATATGACATATGTTGAGAGTACAAACTCTCATGTGCACTACATCAAACTAAAATTCATTTCCAAGAGACTTAGTTTTTAACATGTTTAAAGCCATTTCAACTATGGTCATGTTTTTTCTTTCAACAACTCTATTTTTTTTAGGAGAGTATGAATTGGTAAACTCTTGTTTCATTCCATTTCTTCTAAAGTAATTCAAAAATTCATTTGATTTGTATCCTTCCCCATTATATTTTCTTATGGTCAGAATTTTCAAACCACTCTACTTTTCTACCATTATCTTGAACTCAAGGAAATAAGAAAACACCCCAATTTTTCCTATAGAAGATACACTCAAGTCTTCCTAGAATAGTCATCAATGAAGGTAAGAAAATAGTCTTCCTTTCAAAAAGGAATTATCACCATTGGACCACACAAATTTCAATATACAAATGTTATACATTCTCTAGCTTTCCATGTTTTGTTTGAAAAAATTCCCTATGTTGCAACCCAAATATCCATCCTTCACATACTTCACCATCGACTTTGATATGAGGAAGGCCATTCAGTATGTTATTCTTCCTTCACAAATTCAAACTTTGAAAATTGAAGTGTCCCAACCATAAATTCCAAAGCATACTATTTACTTCCTCCGCATCATTCAAATTATACGAGTTGCTTGAAGCAAAAAAAGAGTTTGAAAATTGCGTCTTCAACAATTTCTCCACTCGCTATAATTTCACTTTTATTTAGTTTATACATGATTGAGCATTATTTATTGTCAAATATTAAATCATAGTTTTTCTCCATCATCTATCTGACATTAATTATATTCTTCCTCAATGTTGGTGTTAGCAATATGTTATCAATACAATTATTTTTCCCATGCAATTCTAGAATTGTAAATGTACCTTTCCCTTTCATTTTGGAAACACTATAATCATCAAAGATGAATTTACTAAAATAAGTATTATTTATTATATTAAAAAAATCGTTTTAGGTTTCATATGAGTTGAATGTCTTGAATAAACATATCATGCATTGTTTTCTTCATTATGTGTCATCAAACTTGATATGAATAACTTACCATTTATGGTTTCTTCAAAAATTGTGACAAGAATAATATTGTGGTCCTTGCTTTTCCTGATATACATCTCTTCCTCAAGATCCTTCTTTTCTTCTTCCTCTTCCTCAAGATCCTTCTTTGCTTCTTTCTCATAACTGACTTGAAATTCTTCCTCTACCTCTTCAAATGAATGCATTTTCTTCGATTTCTATTATAATTCTTAAAATTTTAATCATTAAATTGTATTTTACTTCTTCCTCATCCCGTATACTTTGTAGAGAATTCATTCTTCATATGCCCATTTGAAGAAATCCAAAAAATAATAAAGATCCACTTAATTCATCAATTAACATTACATAAAACTCTTTAGAAATCATGATTAATATGGAAACCATTTCAAATTTTGGTAGTAAACTCCTTAAAATCTTTTCAGTCATCTTTCTTTTAGAACTAATGTCCTCATCTAATTAACAAGATCCTAAATTTTGGTGATATAATCATTCAATAATTTATTACTTTAATTTTTTTCATTTTCAAGCTTAGTCCTTATTGTTTGTAGTTTAAAATTTGTTTCTCCTTCATATGTGATATTTAATATAGTCCATGCACGATTAGAAGTTTGTCCTGCACTAATTTCTAGAAAAATGGATTCATCAAGTACACTGCCATTTAAGAAATTTTTCTGTAGTCTTTCTTTATAATCTACTTTAAAAAAAAATCCTCATTAGTATCAGAGTGCTTATATTCATTGTTAGAAATAACATCATAACCATCAACTACCAATTCTCTTATATCTTTATTTATAAACCTTGGTTTCATTCTTTTGTTGCAGTAAAAGTAACTTAATACTTGTGAGTTTTTGAAGCACTATATTGTTTGTCACTATAAAAAAGAATGAAGACACAAAAAGAAAAGAGAACAAGCATGTTGTCCCACTTCAACCAGGGATGTGAACAACTATCTCGAAAATTGAGACTGAAGCACCACCAAAAAGACATTTTTTTATTAAATTGAGAATACAAAGAATGCCTAACTAAATAGTTCAAGTGAAAAATAAACCTTTTAAAGGTACACATTTTTGTTTAACAAATATTCAGATTTCATTTAAAAGCTATAAAAAAACCAAATGTCAAATTACATAGCCTTTAAAGTAAATCGTAAATGTTGATATCATGAATAGAAAAAGGGAATTTAGTGTTAAATATAGATATGTAAACCGGTAGTGAATGGATGCTGAGAAACATATATTATTGCTCATTCTTATTGTTGCTTGTTTGAGAAATATGTAGTGATATTTTTAACACCAATGTAAGAAATTGCAGATCTTCTTTAACATTTCAAATTCTCTCCTGTGCTCATATGCTTTAGCTTGTGACCATATCATTAGAACACTCCTTTGTTAATATGAAAATAACATTGTCAAAGTAGAAATGGATTTTCTTGTATTGTGAAGGGTGGTATCCTATAGCCATGAGTTGATTAATTGCTTGAAATAAATTAGGATATAAAATATTAACATAATATACCCATGAAAACAAGAAGCCAATGGAACTACTTGACATAGCAAAGATTGGGAGACTGCACCTTGTTCAAGCTTACACTATCCACAGTCCAGACTACTACTCAACACCTCTATTCAGTGGCTTGCCACTCCATGCTCCACCCTGTTGGTTACTCTTTTACATTGTCTGGGATCTTAGACATAGGTTACATAAATTAGTCCACACAGATCCACGTTCACAGTACACTCCATTCAGCACACTCGACGCAACAAAGCCACGCACTAGAATTATACACAATGATACACACTTTCACGCAGCAATCCACTCACTCAATTAGTATCATCTTTGTCTCCCATCCTTTGAGTCTGTCCTCCACATAGATACACATACTTCCACATTTCAATCTTATAGACATTTTTTTGTCTATGCAACCCATGACACTTTGTATGCAACTTCTCTTCAATGACCTTACCTATTTACATAGGCTTTCACAGAGTCTAGTCTCTATCTCTCACAAAATGGTAATATCGCACCATGTTCTGATACCAAAGTGGAGTAATATTACACCATAAAAAATGGAATAATGCACAAAATTAGCTCAAACATTTGGATTAAGAAAATAAATATTTATACATGATACTAGATTCAATACTTTCATATAATGAATAACCAATTTTTCTACAATGTCTAATACTAGGGACACAGCCGGGCAGGAACGTTTTCGGAGTTTGATACCAAGTTACATAAGAGCATACCTCTTTTGATGGTGAGCGCAGGATAGTTCCGAGAAACAACAGTGAAGATGAAAGCAGCAGATCTGCTCCAACCTGGCACCTGCCACCTGTAAGTAAAGAGACAGGCAGCCAGTTTCGTAACTCCCAGTGCGGGCCACCCGAGTTGAAGAAGACATCCATGGAAACTCTAACCAGAGTCACGCGAAGGTAGTGTGAAGTTGATGGCAAGGCAGGAAGTTACGGAGCAGAAAATGGGAGAGGCCTGTTTGCAAGCTTATGGAAATGGGAGGTAGAGGAGTTGGCAGTTCGTAGGATATGGAAATGGGAGGTGGAGATGTTTGAGTTAAGTTACTGTTTTCGCATCTGCTATACTGGCTACAGTACATGCTGCTTTCTATGTAGAGAATAGCTCGTTCTTGCAAGGTGGCGGTTTTGTTAGATCTCATCACTTTGTTTATCTTATGTGAATCCTGATGTTATCTTTTATGATTTCTTGCGGTTTTCACATGATGAGATTGTAGATGTTTATGTCTGCTCATGCCTGTTCCTGTGGGATTTGATAGAGGTCTTTATGATCACTTTACTGGTCTATATTGCTGTGGTTATATTGAGATCTATCTACCATACTCATAGTGCTTATGGAATACAAGATCAAAATAGGATACTGCAATAGATGATTGGGGAATGTTGGTATATGATCCGACGATCCTGTTTAGATGATAATATTACCATTGGCTATTTTTGGTTGATACACATGGTTCATCTTGGACCGATGTTGTTCTTTGGGGATTGTGGACAATACTTCTCATCTAAGTCTCAGGAAACTCAATATCAACCACAATCCAGGGGCAAATGGGATTGCAATTGATGCAACTAGATTGATTATATTATCATATCCGGACCTTGTAAGATTTTTGGGTTCCATATGTGGTCCAGATGGTGGTCGTGTCCTGGATGTATATGTGGTTGTTGCTGCCATGTTTAACTCTGGGTTTTCCGGGATATTAACCGGATTTGATGTCGGCGTTTAGTTTGAATTGTCTGGTGGTAGATCTGGTTTCTTAAAAGGTGTTAGGTGTGAGGTGAAGTGTTTTTGCTAGAAATACAATGGGATAGGCCCGGATTATCGTGTCAACAATTAAAAATGGAGTGAGTTTTCAAAATGACGATGGACCATTTATGAGATGATCTGTTTCTCTGACAATCGCTGGATTTTTTAGCTGATGAGTGGATGATCTATACATCTACATAAATTATGGATATCGAGATCTGACATCCCTTTGATCTTGATCATTCTTGATCCTGATGTTGGTATTTATTATCATTTTTAAGCATTTGATATTGTCAAAAGGACGGAAAATTATATAGGACGTCCTTATATTTGGCTATAATAGGATCAATGGTCTCATACGGTTCTAACACTGAATCTTTTTTGGATCTACTTGTGACTCTTTAGGCGGTGGTTTCTGTCAGAATTTGCTCTGTCAGAATAAGTTTCCATAAATTCTCATGTACTCCTTACCGCTTCCTGTCAATGGCAGTATTGGAGTCTGGTCCGTCAGGGGTTTCTAAACAGCTGGATCACAGGGGAAACACAAAAGACACGAAGATATGTACGCTAGAGGATTTTCATATTGATGAACAGATTATACAGGCATCCACATTTCTTCCTCAAAACTATCAACACTGTAAAAACCAAGCTAAAAAGAACCATCGAGGGAGGGGTAGGAAGCAAAATCCCTTCAAGCACAATATGGATATCAGAGTTGTAAATCTGGACTATGATGACCTCTGTGGTCGTGTTGCTAGTCTGGAACGGAGGGCGGTTATAGGGCGATGGATGTTTCCTGACGGTGGAGAGATGGACACAACTGGATGGATAAAGGTTCAATGGCTACCTATTATTGGATATGCGTATAAGATTAGTATGCTATTAAATGGATGGTTTAGTGTCCATTTTATGGATGACAACGATGTATACAAGATTATATCCAGGATGTGGGTAAAGGGCAGAAGTTTTCTGCAGCTGATACCATGGTTTCTCGGCTTCAACCCTGTCATGGAGGCACCAAGAAGTAAGATTATCTGGGTTAAGTTACCTGGTCTGCCCTTAGAATTCTGGACACTCAAGGCGCTGGGTGCCATCGGGGATGCCATTGGATGCACAAAATACATCAATCCGAGTATTGTGGGTGCTTCTGATAAGAGGATAGCATGGCTACTAGTTGAGGTTGATTATGGGGGTGGACTAATTGGGGATGTGGACCTCCGATGGGGCCAGAGGAGGCACCGTCAGCGCATCGACTGTTGGGGTGTCCCTTTCAGGTGTTTGGTCTGTCATAAGACAGGACATCTAAAAGAACATTGCCCATTCCGACCGTCGACCAATCGACGGAATATGGCAAGGGATACTGCTGGCTGGCGACCATCGGATGTGGGTGTACATCCTCGCGGAAATGATCCTCACAGAAATGATCCAGGTATATCCATATCTTCTGAGGATGATTCTTTTCTTTCTGCACATGAAATGCCGAATAGAGTAAAACATACAAATCTAGATATTGCCTTGGATGATTTTCCTCCTGACCACTCTCATCACCAGCCCCACATCTGAGTCATGCCACAAGTTGAACCCACGTCCCCCACTGATTCGGGTTTTCTGTCAGCCTATATTCCTAATCCGGTCACCTACTCTCAGATGCCACGCCCAACAACAAATGACACGATTTCACCTATAGGTCCTAGGTATGAGAGGGGAGGTACCTCGACATCGATTCCTGTTAAGGTACCAAACAGACCAACTGGGGCTTTTGATCCTCTATCTATAAACGACCAGGTTTATGTTCAGGAGTCCATCTCGGATCTGGGTAAACCATCCACTATTAGATCTATCAATGATGCCCCAGATCGTAGTGGGGATGACGGTCAACCAATCCTTTATGATGGGTATGATTCGCCCAGAAACTCTATCGGAAGCGATATTGAGTCCATTATGGGAAATCCAAACCTGGATCTGGTGGCACTAACAGTGTTTGATAGGCCCCCAAAATCTGATGTTATATCTAGTACATATCCATCAGTCCCAAAAATTTCTATCCGAAGAACAGATAAAACCAAGAGCAAAACGTCAAAAGGGAAAATGAAATTTGTTGCATTATTTTCGGAGGGGGAAGACAATCTCACAAAGATCCCCATTAATATGGTTGAAGCTGACAAAAGGATCCCAAGGGTGCTTAGAGCAGGCAACCCAGATGTGGTTTCCTCATGAATCAAATACTATCATGGAACATTCGGGGGTTTGGCAATGCCTCCAAGATCCATTGCCTTAGGGATTTTTAAGATCTATGGAATCTTTTATCATTCTCTGTCAGGAAACATTATGTGATCGGATGAAAGCCATATCGACCTGTCTTAGTATCAAATCGGGATGGTGTGGTACAGCTGTGGACGCAAATGGTCACTCGAGGGGTACTATTGCCTTATGGGACCCGTCACGAGCAAAGTTAAAGGCCTATAGTTTTTTCGGTGGCATCCTTTTAACTGGACAGATTCGCGGTGTGGAGGGTATTTTCAACATTATAAATCTATATGCCCCATATCAAAACAGGGCTGATTTCTGGAAGCACATGCAGGACACCGGAATACTCTCTCTTCAAAATTTGATTATTATGGGAGATTCAAACTTTACTCTACAAGTGGATGAAAATTGGGGTCCTCATGCCAGGTTGGATTCTCTGGCTTCCTATCTGAACTACATGTTCTATGATAAACATATTATGGATATACGACCACATCCAATCCTGCCTACGTGGTCCAACAAACGTGCTGGTGATTCTTATATTGCTAAAAGAATTGATAGGACGATGATTAAGGACGAACTCATGCTAAGTCTAGGGGAACCAAGGGCGACCATTCACATATGTGAAGTATCTGACCATATGCCTATCACGTTCTCATGGAAGATTGATGCATGGAAAAAAGGGGTGTTGTTTAAATTCAACTGGGCATGGCTGCGTGTGGAGGAATATGTTAATATGATTAGATGCATCTGGAAGGAGGACCCTGGTGATATGGCGCTTACGGTATGGGACAATTTGCATGCCAAGATGTCGAGGATCAAAGAGGCTACAAAAAGATGGGAGACGACCAAGAAATTGGCTTTGAGGGCCGAGCTCAGAGAAATCTCACAAAACATAAGTGAAATTTATACTGGCATGGCTGCTACAACCCCAAATGAGGATACTTTCAGGGTCTTAAAGGAATTGGGGAGCAGGAAAAAGGAAATTCTGCTCATTGAGGAGATTTCATGGAAGTTAAAGAGCAGGATTACATGGTTAAGGGAGGGCAACCAAAATACTAAATTTTTTCACAAATCGGCTACGGACAGGAGGAACCGTAATGCCATATGGCGGTTCAAGAAGATGGATGGATCTTTCGCTATAACAAATGCGGAAATCCAAGCGGAGGCTTATCGTCATTTTTCCAATTTTTATCAAGCTCAGCTAGATATCGATGGGAAAAACCAGACTTGGATGCTGGATCACATTCAAAGAATGTTTGACAATGACTTTGTTGATGCTCTCAATAGACCCATCACGAGGGAGGAAGTTCATGCCACTATTAAATCTTTTGCATCCGACAAATGCCTAGGCCCTGACGGCTGGCCCTATGAATTCTATCTGTTTTTCTTTGATCTTATGGGCAACCTAATCACTGAGGTTGTGGAGCAGACGCGCATTATGGGTCATATGCCGGCAAACTATAATTCAAAATTTATCGCTCTTGTTCCAAAATCGACAGAGCCATCAACTTTTGCGGACTTCCAGCCAATTGCTCTATGCAATCTGATTTATAAAATTTCCTCAAAGATTATTGCAACTCGTTTTAAGGTCACCCTTGAACAGCATATCTCTCTGGAACAATATGGGTTCTTGAAAGGTCGGTCCATCCATGACGCTATAGCAGTTGCACAGGAAGTCTTTCACTCCATGCACAGTGACAAAATTGATGCGTTGGTCATGAAAATTGATTTGATGAAGGCGTATGACTCTATTGACTGGGCGTATGTTCGTCTCCTTCTTCTCAGAATTGGGCTTCCTATATCCATTATTCGTTGGTTTATGTCATGCGTCTCTACGATTAGATATGCTGTGCTAATCAATGGTTTTCCCACAAATTTCTTCAAGGCGGGTCGTGGCTTACGTCAAGGGTGTGTGTTATCTCCCATGATATTCATCTTAATCATGGATGGTTTCAGCAGAATGATGCACAGGGCTGAGCGGAACGGATTTATATCTGGGTTTCATTTTTCTTCGACTATCAAAACCACTCATTCACTATTTGTAGACGATATGATGCTATTTGGAACATTGAACAGAAATAAATGGTTCTATGCACATTTTATGTTGATTAAATTTAGCTCTGTTACAGGTCTTCACATCAATTATCATAAATCAATTCTCATCTATGAATTTGGAAACATGGAGGATATCTGTTTTATTGCTGATTTTATGGGTGTTGATCATAGACATGCGTCGGAGGGTCTTAAATACCTGGGTGTATTTATCAAACCTTGCAAGTACAGGAATCGAGATTGGAGATGGTTAGTGGATCGTTATCGGATGCGGATTGCAAAATGGACACAAAGATGGTTATCCCTTGGTGGCCGACTTTTTATGGTTTAGGCAGTACTAACTCAGCTCATGGTATACTGAGTACATATTTTCTATTTGCCTCAACAGATCATTGATGAGATAAACAGTATTTCTGCACAATTCTTATGGGGGGGTTGCTATTCAGATCACAAATACCACCTGGTAAAATGGAAATTATTATGTAGGGACAAAAAACATGATGGCTGGGGTATATTGGATTTTAGATCCTTTAATTCTACGCTTCTGGTCAAGACTTTGTGGAGGGTGCTGACAGGTGATGGTATTTGGAAAAAAATAATATTCTGTAAGTATATATCGGGGGAGCCTTTGCGCCAGCTTATATGTCATGATTTTTATATCCCGCCCAACATATTTTCTATCTGGTGGAGCTTATGCAGAGTTCTTGACCTGATTGTGTCTCGTCTCACTTGGAGATTTGGGGATGGGAGGGCTATCCCGCTGGGATCAAAACTGATATTCGGAGCTAATATTGATCGGACGCTTCCACCTGGGATCATTCACAGAATGGCGCATAATGGTATTTTCTATCTGTCGCATGCTATTCATTATTGGACTTTCGGTGCCCCTGTTTATAAATCTGTTGTACAGCTACATCTGGAAGATGATGATGTTGTGATTTGGTCAAATTACACTATGTCACTCAAAATGGCTAGTCTATGTTATGATGCCAGGGGTGATTGCATTACATGGGATGGGGCTCTCAGGGAGGGGGTTGTTATTGTTCGTGACATATACCAAAGCATTAATATTTCACAATATTCAGACAATATATCCTCCACCTTTCACCAATTTTGGGGAAATCAAATCCCTACAAAGATTATACTTTTCACGTGGCTTGTATGGAAAGGAAAAATATTAACATGGGATAATCTTCTCAAGCGCGGGAAATGCGGTCCCAGTCGTTGCTCCTTTTGTCATATGGCGGAAGAATCAATTATCCACATCTTTTTTAGCTGCCCCATCATCATAAGATTATGGCGTTTCTTCAGTGACTTTTTAATGGATCCGACCTGGACCCCTTCAGATTTCATTACTGTGGCGGAGACATGGGGGAAAAGGCCCAGAAAATACAAGCACCTTCCCTTTTTCTTCATATGGGAGGTATGGCTTGCCCGGAATAGACATATTTTCCAAGATGCCCCCTTTAACATTGCGAATATTTTCTGTGCTATCGAAAAATGGATTGATGACAATCCTACGTCCCGAGATATGGTGGTGGATGGATCTATCCGGTTGAGACCTCATGATATCTCTATTCCTGCTTTCTTTTTTTATGGTGCTTTTGCAGATGGGGTTGTTGGTTGTGGGGCTTGGGTCCAGTTATCCCAAGGGGAGCATATTCACTATTACTGGAATGGTGGTATAGGTACTAACAATATGGCTAAGATTATGGCTATCTGGGGTGCTCTTCTTGCGGCATGCCACTTAAATATCCCTCACATATCCTTTTATGGTGACTCCAAACTGATTGTTGATGGTTTGATGGGCAATATTTTTCTGACTATTTCTGGCATCCAGGGCTGGCTAAAAAGAGCTACAAGATTATGGCACAGGTTGAACCGCCCCCCCATTCATCACATATTCAGAGAAAATAATAGCAGGACAGATGGATTATCCAAAAAAGGCATTCAGGCTGATTTTGGTAGTATCTACATGCTCCATTACCGAAATGGTTCTGTAATTTGGCAGAACACCATCCCCTTTCCATGAATTCTTTAATACATCAAGGAGATTGATTTTTGTTTTTTGTTTTTTCAGATAATGATTTTGTTTTAGGTTTTTTCACCAGAGCCAGACTAGGACGGATGATGATCTTACCATATATGCCTTCAGTTTTTCCCTATATCATATCATGTCTCTAGCTATATACTGTCCATTCTACTCTGCAGTTTCATGGCATCACAGGCGAGCCTCAATTAATTGCCTCTATATCAATAGCTGTTTGTTTATCTCAACAGAGGTATAGGACCATATCAAGGAAGGCCTATTTATCAAGCGAGATAGATCCTATCTCGATGATCTGGAAGGAATATATAACAAGCGAGCCTGACATATTTATTCAAATGGATCGGTGTCTAAAGCGACAGGAACGATGATCCTTTGCTTCTCTCACTATCAAGCGAGCCTGAACGATGATCCTTTGGCCTCTTCACTATCAAACGAGCCTGTTTACAAAATATCAAGCGAGCCTGCCAATATTTTTCAGATAGGTTGGTTTTTCATTGGCATGGAACGATGAACCTTCCCCAGGGGACTAACAAGCGACTCTGATAAATAGACTGTATGGGGTATTTTGTATGTCTTTATTTAGTATCCTGCTATATTTTCTCTGTCAACTTCAGGATTAAATTACAGGTATTATCAAGCGAGCCTGAAATAGGTGTTGAGTGGCCTCTCCACTCCTTATAAATTGGGCCTCTTCGACATTATCTTTTCATTACTATGAAAATGATTTGTTAAAAGATGGCACATATATATGCCTTTTCTCTGTTATATGAGGATCAATATTATGTCAATGTATTGTTATTATCAATATAATACATATGTTTTTTTTCCTCTGAAGAAAAAAAATACATAGCAACAGAATATGACAAATAATTATTATTATTCCGAGGTAAAAATATGAATGTCAACATTATTTATGCTAATTGGCAAGCACACTAATTACCAACCATCTTTAAAAATCACGCAACTACATTTTCTCAAGATCACAAGGATATGAAAGGCATTCGTTAAGACATATATACATGTCACACAAATTTATAACCATTAAAAAAGCTCAAAGAAGAACAAACCCTATCTTCAAAGATATATTTAAGTGATAATTACAAAAAAAAAAATATATTCACGATTCATTTACCAAATATTTGATAGTAAATGGGTTTTACCTCTAGCTATAGTGTTGAGGAAGAATGAAGAATGGAAGTTGTGTGTATATTATGTTAATTTTGGTTAAAAATGGTATGTTCTATGCTTAACACAATTACTTCAATGTTCGTTTAACAACTCAATGACAATTTCCAATTTAGATTTCTAATAGAGATCACATTAAACATTAATCACATTGACAGTAAAAGTAGATAGAACATGAAATAAAATGCAGAAGACGAGCCAAGCCAAGAGGACACCAGATTTGGTGGATGCTAGGGAAAATCCCCAATGTGGGGAAAACCCTTTCATCAATTATTCTTATTATTATATCAAAATTTTCAGCATAGAGAGAGCGAGTACACAAGTCAAATTGACTTGCCAAAGTCAAATTCAAAACAACCTTATCAATTTCTACAAGCAACTGCATTCAAACTTCAACCCTAACCAGAAAGTAAAAAATGGTCATTGTAGCAATCAAAATTCTCCTTTGAAGCTTGGTCAAAGGAATTCAAACTTGGCCTCCAACAATGGTCAAAGTCAGCCCAAAACAGTGAAAAAATTTGTGGTCAAATTTGGTCAACCTAAAGTCAACCCTATGGTCAAACATGCTTGTGGTGAACGTAGGTCAAACAATGCAAAAAATATTGATTTCTATGCCAGTCAATGTGGTCTCGTCAAGCAGAAATATTCCTCCAAAAATCAAAGTCAAAACTGGTCAAAAAACCCTGGTCAATGTTGGTCAAACTTGGTCAACTTCTTGAAATTTTCAGCCCTACAATTTTGTCCAAAAATTCATCCTTCTTGTGCCACAAGTGAGAGAGAGAGAGATAATGCCCAATGTTTTATGAACCAATGAGAGAAGGAAAGAGAAGAATGTGTTAGTGCTGATGATGCCAAATGAGGTGAGAGGTCACTTGTATTTATACAAGTCATTGAGGGTGAAGATTCATGTCCAATGGGCTTCATGACCCTACAAGATGATGTGGTTGATCTAAAAAATTTGCACATGTCTGGGCATAAATTCAAAATCACACTTTTTTTTGTCCAAATTGGATGAACTTTATATAAATTTTGGTCCTCTCGAAAAGAGGAATTTAATGAAATCATCACCTCCATCAAATGAGTTGTTCGAAGGTGGAATTTGTCCCTAGTTTCCAATTTTAACATTCCCTCTCAACTAAAGAGAATTCCACTTGCCAATTCATCCATCATCATCGATCATCATGCCATCTTGTCATCATGTATCATATTTATATCTCATATCATCTCTTCTCTATTGAACATTGATATGAATAATGAAGAAGAATCGATCGCGAGTGAGTCACAAGACCTTACCACTCTCCACTAACAAAAGTTAGTCCAAAGGTATAACCTCAATTAGACTTTATCCCAGATCAAGCTGTTGAACACCATGCAACCTAGACATCGGGATTATGGCAGTGTAAGATACGTCCATCGGTAGTGATATGGTCCCTATCCACGTTTCCCAACTTATTGGCCAGATGAGAGGTACTTCCCTTGAGTCCCAGAGTAAATTGGTAGGATGTATGTTAGGTCATCGGTAGGAGAAGGTGAACCACTCATCCTATTCATATTCCATAAGAGAAGGTGAACCACTCACCCTATGCATATGTTAATCATACGGTAGGGTGAACCAATCATAGGGGAGGGTGAACCACTCACCCTACACACATGTCAACTATCACATGGTATCAAAGGGGAAGGTGAACCACTCACCTTGTACACATTGCAATAATAGGGCAAGGTGAACCACTCACTATATGGTTGTTCAAAGCTCCAATAAGTACCCCAAGCCCCCAGAGCTTCCAGATCTGAGTGTCCAACTCAAATGGGACCCTCATGCGAGGGTATTTCCATGAATCCAAGTATTTCTTGGAAGGCTAATAATTTGACCTTAATAAAGGGCTTCGTGAGGATGTGTGTGACCTGCTCATCAGTCCTCATGTATTGGATCCTTATTTCTTCCCGTTATACAATATTCAAAATAAAGTGGTACCTAATATCAATTTGCTTGGAGTGGTCGTGGAACATGGGATTCTTTGAAAGGAGAATCCCACTCTGGTTGTCTCAGAAGATCACGGTGGTATCCAACACATGTTAAAATGTCTCACTAAAGAGTTTCCTCAACCAAAAAAATTCACAACATGCCATACTAGAAGCAGTGTATTTGGCCTCGGTGGTTCTTAAAGTAACTGATTTTTGCTTCCTTCTCATCCATAATATTGAAGCAGGCCCCAATAAGAAGCAACATCGAGACGTGATTTTATGATCCACCACACTTCTAGTCTAGTCAAAATAAATATATCCATGTAGCCTCAAATTCCTGGTAGTGTATCTTAGTCCATAGTTGATTGTGCCATGAAGATATCTCAATATATTATTAGCATCAATCCAATGTATGTGATGAGGCTCAACCATAAATTGACTCAATGTATTCACAATGAAGCATATGTCTAGACAAGAGTTTACCAAGAACATCAGGGCCCCCACAAGTTTTTGATACTCATAATTATTTTCCAAAGTGGGCCAAAAATCACTTCCACATAGCTTCTTGAAGTTGAGTTCCATAGGAGTAGACACAAAATTGCAATCCACCATCACACATATTTTAAGCAACTTCACAAATTATTTTCCTTGAGAAAGGAAAATTTCACTTGGATTTTTCCAGACCTCCAGGCCTAAGAAGTAATGCATCAGACCTACGTCCTTCATCTCAAACTCAGAAGCCAACTCCCTCTTGGATTGAGAAATGAGAGGGTCTGCACCTGTTAGAAAGAGATCATATACATAAATGACCAGAATGAGAGGCATTTCATTTTCAACCTTGAAGTATAAGTTAGTATTAGCTTCACTCTGTGTAAATCATATGTAATATTCCCAATTAGCCATGAACTAGTTGGAATATTAATTTTTGTTTTGTTGTTTTGTTTTATGAATAAGAGGATAATGGAGGTCCATAAGTTTCCTTAATAATGAATAAATCAATGCCAATGTAAAAAGGATATATCTTGGTAGCTTAATTGAGCACCCTTAGGTGTGAAAAGGGGTTGGAACACCTTAACTGGGTCAACTTTGACCAAATCAACAATGTTATCATGGAGTAGTTGCATTCAATGAAAGACGTCACAGTTTTATATGGTGATCCAGGTGGATATCGGTGGCCACCCACCTATCCCATTTGGACCAGCACCATCAATTCTTGCAGCTTTTCACATTCAGCACAACTTACTATTTTTAGCAGGTTTTCGGGTCCTCCACTCTCAGAGCCGTTTTGGGGGCTTAATGATCAGGTGGATATTGGTGGCCACCCACCTATTCCATTTGAACCCCTATCTTTAGTTCTTTCAATTTTCAAGTTGCAACAAAACTTACTATTTTTAGCAATTTTTCGGGTCCTGAACTTCCGGAGCCATTTTGAGGCCCTAAACGACATTTTTTGGGAAAATGGAGAATAACATGGGTCCATGGACCGATGTTGCTTGTTCAAAAATTGAAGTCCTCAAATAGATCTTTCTAACGAGCTATTGAGCACATCAGACGGAGATCGGGTGCCAAAGTTATGTCCCCGAGAAGTTGAACCACCAATTTACCCAAACGGGCGCCCACAGTTTTGGCGCCTCATCTCCTACGGTTAGGCTTTTGGATGTTTCAGATTCTACATTGTTTCTCAACAATAAATAGGCCCTCGAGCCTCATTGTAACATAGTTCAGAGGTCTGTAGCCACCACATCTCTTCTTAGAGATTCGCTACCAGCACCCTAGCTATTTTATTTCCATTATGTCTGTAAGCAAATTTCAGTTCTTTGATATTAATGAAATGAAGTGTTATTTCCCCTACATCTCTGTATTTATGGTTATATGTTTATTCTGTTGCGTTCCTGCATAAAATCCGGATCAGTGGTATCAGAGCGGGACTGCTCTTTCTTTGTTTTTCTTTGCATGTCCCCAACGCGGTCAGGGTATAAGGAGTTAGGGCTCGATCTGGTTGAACCCTTGCAAGATCGGCCTCGCAAACCCCGACGACCTCCCATGGCGGAAGAAAAGAAAGACGAGGGAGCAGGAGATCCTATCAAAATACTGCTCGAGGAGGCTCTCGAGAAACAAAGGAACGTGATGATGGATAACTTTGCTCAAATCCTTCAACGACTGCCCACATATGGGGCATCTGCATCCAATAACCCTCTAGAGTTGCTCCTTCAGTCTGGTAGCCTTGGCTTATTCCTATATTTGATGAAAAATAGATACGGATCGTGCGACAGAATAGTTAAATTAATTGAAGGTATTTCTCGGTCCATGACTTCTGGCGAGAAAGATTATTTTTGCACTCTCAAAACACTTCATGTCAAAGGCCCGGTGAAGCCTCTTGTGACAGAGGCGAGAGGGGAACCTCTCTGTTCTCGGCCACACCCACTTGGAATTTTTTCAGGATGGCATCAAGGAACAATATTACCCCGTGGGGAGCTATGAGGACAAATACATCCAATGGTGTGTTGCGGCAACAAAGGATCAAGATGTGCAGTGTGATGTCACTTACTGCACAAAGTTGGGTATTAAAGATTCAGAGAGACATTTGGTGCTCAAGTACCGTGGCTATCTACACAAACACATTCAGGAGGAAATGGAGTTCCTCGACATTACATCGCTTGGCATGGAATATCGCTATGCCGCCAAGATTGAGCAGAAATTTAAGCATAAGAAGCGAGACTTTGGATCTGCAAATCCGAAAGGTGCCCCCGAACCGAAGAACAAGGGGCAAGGCCAAAGCAATACGACTCAGAACAACACCAAAAATCCAAAGAAGGACACAGGGAAGTGGTGTGAATTTCATAACATCCCCACTCACAACACAAATGAGTGTCAGGCCAAACAATGCTTGGTGGCTGAACTAAAGGCACCCGAATCAGATGCATTTTCTGATCCTGAGTTAGAACTAGACAAAGGCAATGAAAAAAGGAAGCATATCATTGATGCAGATCCCAGTGCCATTGTTGCCACCACCAAGATCCAGAGGGAGGGTCCAGAGGATCCAGAGGAGGGGGAGCGCCTCTTCCAGTCGCAGATGTGGGTAAAGGGTTCTCCACTGCAATTTCTCGTCGATAGTGGAAGCCAAAAGAACCTCATTTCAGCAGAGGTCGTGAAGTAGCTCGGCCTACCGACCATAGCACACCTGCAGCCATATACCATCGGGTGGCTCCACCCAGGGAGAGATCTCCGCATTCGCCAGCAGTGCCGCCTTCCGTACAGTATCAAGCCATTCACGAATGAGGTATTGTGTGATTTTGCTCCTCTTGATGTAGCTGATGTATTATTGGACCAGCCATACTTGTGGAGGCGACATGACGTGTATGAGTCTAGGCCTCGTGCTGTTATTATTACTTTGGGAAATAACTTGTACAGGATACCGGAGGTAGTACCACCTCCTGCCATCTCTTTGCCTACTGCAAAACAACGCAGTAAGATTGTTTCCCAAACCAGGAAATTCATTTTCCTTACGACTCACTCATAGGGAAAGAAGAATATTGTGGCCACAACCTCGAAACAGGGCTCCCTTGCACGGCTGCAGCAGATGGACAAATTCATGGAGGAATACGATGACAATTTCTCCTCACTCATAGAGGTTCCTCTACACTGTCAGGACAAGCACTCCATTGATCTGACTCCCAATGCACCACCACCTAATGTTGCCATACATCCTGCAACTACACATACAGAATCCAAACATGTACTGTATAAGGCTGATAAAGAAACCAAATTTACTAAACGCATCCAGCATGTCCACCCGCAAGTCCATGACATCTTCAACACATCTAATACTCAGTTCAACAGAATTTGACTCATCTCATGGAGGATCTCAACGCAATGGGGACCATTGCTTCCTAAGGAGGGAGGAATGATCCAGGTGGATATCGGTGGCCACCCACCTATCCTATTTGGACCAGCACCATCAATTCTTGCAGCTTTTCACATTCAACACAACTTACTATTTTTAGCAGGTTTTCGGGTCCTCCACTCTCGGAGCCATTTTGGGGGCTTAATGATCCAGGTGGATATTGGTGGCCACCCACCTATTCTATTTGAACCCCCATCTTCAGTTCTTTCAATTTTCAAGTCGCAACAAAACTTACTATTTTTAGCAGTTTTTCGGGTCCTGAACTTCCGGAGCCGTTTTGAGGCCCTAAACAACATTTTTTGGTAAAATGGAGAGCAACATTACTCCATGGACTGATGTTTCTCATTAAAAAATTGAAGTCCTCGGATAGATATTTCTAACGAGCTATTGAGCGCGTCAAACGGAGATCGGGTGCCAAAGTTATGCCCCCAGGAAGTTGAACCACCAATTTAATTTACGCCCCTGGGAAGTTGAAACACCAATTTACCCAAGCGGGGCCCATAGTTTTGGCGCTTCATCTCCTAGGGTTAGGGTTTTGGCTGTTTAGGATTTCCCATTGTTTCTAAATGATAAATAGGCCCTCGAGCCTCATTGTAACACGGTTCAGAGGCCTGTAGCCGCCACATCTCTTCTCAGAGATAGCTACCAGCGCCCTAGCTAGTTTTATTTCCATTCTGTCTGTAAGCAAATTTCAGTTCTTTGATATTAATGAAATGAAGTGTTATTTCCATTGCATCTCTATATTTATGGTTATATGTTTATTCTGTTGTGTTCCTGCATAAATCCGGATCGGTATT